>CM071603.1:24993532-25022532 GCA_036365135.1 Miichthys miiuy
AGACTAAATTTGTATTATATGCACTTACAAGTACATTGGACAACAAATAGATACGATATATCTGCGATAGACCAATATATTGGCTAATAGAAAGTGACTTTTTTTTTAGTTTCACTTCATGAAGGTAGACAAGTCCCTTTGTAATTATACAGCGCCATCTTTGAGGAGAAAATGTTGTGTCTTGGAGGCAGAAATCCAGAGTTATGACTTAATCAATAGTATCGATCATCAACTAGGTTTATTGTTGTTTGTTTGTCGGGCGGTAGTTCACACACAGTGAAGGATGGAAAGAGTGCAGGAGTGTTGATTTTTAAAGATATTCAGAAATATGGGCTCAGATGTGACCTTGACAGAGGGCAAAGGGATGTGTGTGTGTGTGTGTGTGTGTGTGTTTAAAGGCGAATGCCTGTGAAGGGGTTTACGCTGTAAAACCCTGATAAGCCGAACCACAGGCCCAATCACACTCCTGCCATCTCACCCACTGACATAATGATTCAACACAGCTGTCAGCTGTCTGCAAGATGACGACCGCCACATGTGTGCTGTGTGCTGTATGTCCTTATATATATTTATATTGATGTATTTGTACAATGTGTGTACATGTTCCATCTGTTGGCACATGGACATATGCATGAATGTGCATGTAAATGTCTTTGTAAGTGTACCTCTAACATCTGTGCATCAGTGAGGCTGTGCACAACATAGTCCACCGTGTGTTTGCGCGCGCGTGTGTGTGTGTGTTTGTTTGTGTGGGGGTGGATAGGCGAGCAGAGGTAGAGCCAGTCCACCTGCTTCTTCAAACAAGGAGAGTAAAGACAGAGACAGAGGAGGATGGAGGAAACGGTGGAGCAGGGTCCCCTGTGTTTTCCATCCCCCGTTAGATTGAGCTGGAATTAAATTTCACAACAAAACAAACAGTAGGAGACAGGCACGCCTACCTGCTCCCCTCCCTCCCGCTTCCACTGTTCTTTTCATCCCTCCCAATCCCTCACAGCCTCCCTCCCACCCTTCCTCTCTGTGTCTCTACCCCTCCTTGCTTTTGCTTCTCAGCCACGGTCCTGTCTTTTCCTATTCCTGTTTTTCTCCCCTCTCTGCACTCTCATCACAGCAAAGAGGTCTGATGTAACCAGTCATTTACACCACAGATGATGATTTTCCTTCAGGCTGTGTGAATGAAGTCAAGTCTGGATGATGTCAGAGGTCACCAGACATGATCTGCAACTCCTCACTTCACAATATTTGGCAAAAGGTGTCTGATTTAGCACACTGACAGGCTCTAACTCTGTGAGTGGCACTAATGTGTGTGTAATACAAATATACAATATATACAATTGTAATGTAAAAGCAAGATGTTAGCAGAATTGATCTGCTATAAAAAGCTAGAACTCAATTCATTGTTTAATCAAAAAAGTCAGAAATATATTATAACTAATTATTATTAAGTTAAAATTCATTTATTATTTCCAAGAGCCAGAGAGGACATTTTCAAATTGCCTGTTTGGTCTGACTCAGTTATGTTTTGTTTACGGACATAAATAAGAAAGAAGAAAAGCAACTCTGGGAAGCTCGAACAGTCCAGCTCTTGTCGCTTGTGCTCAAGTTACTGTGAAATATCTCACATGAAAGTTCCGAAAGCCACAGGAAATGAGCTGAATTCTGCCCGGAGTGAACACTGCTTAATGCTTTTTGATAAAAGTTTCTTCCGTGGTCCAACGTCACCAAACATTCCCCGGCTGTGTTGGTGTTTTTCCGTGGCTGATGGGAAACTTTCCTGCAAACGCCACAGGCTCTGTGAAACGAGCCCTTACTCTCATTAGGCAGGGGGTTTATTTTACTTCACACGGGACAGTGATGCAAGATGATACCAAGAGTGTCATAATGGGGTGTAAGATGTCATTTATGAATGAGCGTTTCTTCTCTAAAGGGAAAAGCACAAGCAGTAAACATGCATGTTACCATGCATCTGATTATTATCTGATTCATGTCACACTTTGGCACCAATTAACTCTTCGTCAAATTATCAGGGTTGCGAAGAGAAAGTCTCTTCAGTGAACTATTCTCTAGTTTATTCAGTGGCTACGTGGTTGTAGCTTTTCAAGCCACCTACCTCTCTGTGAACTCTCTTTTTATATCAGATTACACGTGGACTTTGACCCGCGGTGAGTGAAGTTGTCGTTTTGCCAGCCTGGCGGCTGTGTCGCCTTCCTTTCCCCAGGTGCAGCCGAGCTGTCCTTGCAGCAGGGTCATAGCAGCTCTGCTTACTAGGGCATTGAGTAGTCCACCTCTCCGGGAGAGAGAGAGCACATCTCTGTTTAGCTGCACAGAGGTGACCTCTCACCTGCAGGCTTGATGTGCTGATTGGGAGGTTTAGAGTCAGGCTGTGGTGCTGCTGTGAATAACCCGCTGTCTGCGTCTGCCGGAGCTCCGCTTTCTGTTTATCTGCCTGGCTTCTCAATCCATTAGCGCGCTTGTATTCTCTCTGTATTTACATTTTTTCACCATTTTCACCAACAGGCTGAGTAATGTTATGTGAGTGCACCTGAGCCTGCTTTCAGCAATGGACTAAAAATGGAGCGGAAATAATTAGCTGATTAATCAATACAAGAAAAAAAAAAAAAAAGCTTATCTAGTTCCAGCCTCTCACATGTGAGGATGAGTGATAGTGAGATGAATAATGAGTATCTTTGCATTTTGGACAGTTGGTTGGACAAATCAACTGAAGATGTCGCCTTGGGCTTTGAGAAATTATGACGACCATTTTTCATCAGTTTCTAATATTTTCTAGGCAAAACAGTTCATTGAATAATTGAGAAAACAATTGGTAGAGTATTAGTTGCAGCCTTCGTTATGAATTACATTAGACAAAACTCAGAACAAAAATGTAATGGAATTGTTGATTTTGAACAAATATATGTGATTCCATTTCATTACATTTAGTCATTTAGCTGACCCTTTTATACAAAGTGACTACAAGGTGCAGTGTGACAAGGGCATGTTAGAGCAGCAATAAGTACTACTCCCATACTGTAGAATCAAGGTCCAGTTGTAGGGGGGGGTAGATTTAGCATGTCCAGTTGTTGTTAGTGTTGGAGAGGTCCTCTCTGGAGAGCTGGAGGTCTTCAGGAGGTTTGTGAAGGTAGAGAGGACGGCCCTGATCTGGTAGGATGTTCCACCAACGGGGAACAATAGATGAGAAAATTGTGAATTGTACGAGTGTATGGGCGGTTGAGCCAGGCGATGAGAAGTGAGGTAATGTGCTCTTGACTGAGAGTTCATGGAAGACCAGGGCGTTACAGTCGTGAGATGACTACAGCGTGACTACAGTAGTTGGGTAGCATGTTGAGTCAAGTAAGGCCTGATTTTTCTTATGTTGTGAAGTGTGAAGTGGCACGACATGATTAGAGAAGGTTAGCTGGTCATCAGTCATGACCCCTAAGTTTCTCACTACCCTGATGGGGTGAGACAGGGACTCAACTTTGATGTTGATGTCATGGTGTATAGTAGGTTTGGCTGGGAGGACCAGCAGTTCAGTTTTTGAGAGGTTCAGCTGGATGTGGTGAGCCTTCATCCATGTGGATATATTTGAGAGGCATTCAGCATGGCATGTGTACATGTCAGAGTTCATAACCTCAATACTGTATGTTCAAAGTTCCAAGTAGTGAAAGCTGGCATCTGATGTGATCTACACATATTCTTTGATCTGTTAAGGCAACATTCATCTGAGATCTTTGGCCTCTTTGTGGAAGCTAATCCTATTTTTTGGAGAAAAATGTGTTTCCATATCTCAAAGTAAAGTATTGGAAAGAGAAAACAGAAACTCAGGTATTGTTCCAACATGCCAAACTGTATTGACATGAGCTTATTAAGTTACAACAACACACAGTTTGCTCTACGTCAGCACCTCCTCCTGTACTACTTCACACAATACCTGAAGAAATGCAGTTAAGGTGTATGCATATTCTTTCTCTGTTTATAAAACCAGAGTACTTAACATACGATGTGATTACGCAACCGCAGCTGACCGCAATCGTAATTGCCCTGGCAAAGGTAAAGTAAGGGTGTTTACATAGGCTCTGCCAAGTTGACATTCAGGTCTTACATTACGCTTTAATCACATATTTATGTGCATGTAAACACCGTCACTGTCTCTTTCCTCACTCTCACTTTGTATCTTGTCGTCCTCTCTCTCTCACATACACACACACATTGTCTCTCTCTCTTCCTCTCAGCGGTGTGTATCCTGCCAGATGAGCATGAGGCGGGAAAAGGAATGTAGCGCCGCTCTGTTTACCTCTTCCTCATTTTCTCTCTCTCTGTCACCTCCCTCCTCTCTCTCTCTCTCGCTCTCTCTCGCTCTCTCTCTCTCTCTGTGAGTATGCTCAGTCATTCAGCTCTGTGCACCGCTGTTGTTTCGTGAGGCTGGAGAGCCGGTGGGAAGCCAGTGATTGGGGAAGTAAGCGCTTGTGTCGGAGCTGGCTGCCTCAGACGCAAACTAGATGCAGCGCCAGGGGGCTCGGGGGATGTGGATTTTAACCTGCTCATGTCCAAAAAAGATGGATTTGTGGAGCCTGTGAACTTTGGAGAGAATGTACTGCACGTGTAGTAGACATAAACAGCTCCGATTTGTCATCAGGGATTGTGGGAGAAATGGAGGTCTCTGAAATCTGCCGCTTATCTTAAACACTGTCTGATGGAGATCTGCGACTGAGAGGTCGGAAACCCTAGAAGTGCGAGCCAAATCATTGAGATGTAAGGGGGAGCTGTATTACGCATGATTTAACAGGCAAAAGATACAGCTCAGCAAGGTTAACCACAAAGACATCTGTTTTACCTGATTACACCTGAGACGGAGGGAAAATGACTGGCTGGAGGCAGGATTAGAGGAGTATCCTGTGATGTCAGACTTCACCTGGGGCAGTTGTCTGAGACTCTGCTGGGGCGGCAAGAGCAGACTTTATATCCAGGTGTGTAAACCACGCTAAACCTGACTCATCATCCATTCTCTGTTTGGACTCAGCCCTTAACTCATTTTCTCGCTGCAGCTCCTCAATCCTACTCTCAAATCCACGGCCACTTCTCAGTTTCTCCCCATGGAGCCAGTCAAGAGAAGAGACAAGACACTCTGATTAATGTGACTGATTCCACAGCACTAGAAATAGAAAGTAGAAAAAAAAAAAAGCGGCGGTACTTGTGAACTGTCATCACTTGGAACAAGAGAAGCACCATGTGGAATCAGTCTGGATACTGCAATCACATCCCTCACCCTGGATATCCCTTCTACCATGCACCCTGCAGGTATGCCCGCAGACCTCTATATATACCTTCTGCTTCCTGTGCAGTTACAGTAACTTGTTGAAGTCGTGTCTTGCTTTAAGGTTGTGTGTCTTATTAATTTAGTTTTTGCACTGAGAAAAAGTCCTATGTTTTCACCATGTTTGGCGATGAAAGTTATTTGGATCACTTTCAATCTTTGGTGTTCCTCAGGGGTCAATGCTTGGCCCCTCGTAATGGAAATTCGTTAGGGACTTTTGTTGATCAAACGAGTTTGATTTAATGCATCCTTGTCTGTTGTAAAATAAGACAAGATGTTAATGGTTTTAGTCTTCTCTAAAGCAGTTTGTCACCTGACTGGTTTGTCAGGAATGTTTGTTTGGCAGCTGGCTCTAACAGAACACAGAAAACTGGTTTGTGCAAAATAATAGAAGTTAGTGAACAGGCAGGTTTTTTGACCGGCAGAGGGAAGAGCTGTTTTCATGTTATCTAAAAACACTCCTACAGTCAGGATGTGCCCGACTGTATTTGAACAAATATGACATGCTTTCTCTCTCTTTTTAAAAAAAAAACAAAACACTTGATTAAAACAGATTACATAAGATTTTGCTCATCCTCTTCTATTATGTCCCTGATCCTCCTCCAACCCTCACTTCCCACGCAGTGTGACATCATCACATTTATCACAAGGTTTCAGATGTGACCCAGTCTCAAATGAACACCATCAATCCTCATTCCCTGAGGGGAGAACAGACCCCTGCCTACGCCTCTTTTTCTGTCAGATACTGTAATAGTCTCTAACCTCTAAAGGCTGCTGGAGCTCAAACACCAGAATACTGATTCACCATTACTAGTTATTTATGAAATCCCTGTGTGGTTGAACATAATGAGGACATAAAAAATGGATAGCATGATAAATGATAGTACGTGTACATGCATTATAAAAAGTTAATAGTTGTATATATTTTTGTCTATATTCATGTTTATGTAAATTTGCTAGTTTTGGTGCACCAGCAGCAGGAGCGGTAGAGGTGGTCTGCACCGGGGGGGAGACTTAGCTGATGAGTGAGTCATACCTCAGACCACTGGGCAGGTCAATGACCTGAGAGAGAGAGAGAGAGAGAGAGAGAGAGAGAGAGAGAGAGAGCTCCAAAACAAACTAACCTTCGCTATTCACTCCCACTCTTCTCTCTTCTGGTGAAGTACTCTGACTCATGCTATGAATATTCCACCTGTAGCCCTGTCACTTCATGCATTCAAGTTAAACATGACACTTTACATAAATGCAATGTTCAGCATGCTTAAGATGCAATAGAAACAACCTGAATATCTGCAGGAGATGGACTATTTACAGATGTATTTATTTTATTTTTCAGTGCTTGTTTTGTCCTCGTTGCTTCAGTGTCATCCGCGCCTGTTAGCCATCTTCTCATCTTAATTTTTAATCCTCTTTTTTGGATTTACTATCCTTTGAGGGATTCTATGTTCACCTGTACATGCCTCCATGCTGAAAGATTGACTACTGAGTAAATTCTAACAGACACTCCTACATCTTACTGACAAAAGTAGAGAAAACGTTTCTTTGTTTACAGTGAGGGTGTTATGGGAACATTTTACAGGATACGAGGAAGCTGACAGCTATTAGATCTTTGTCTTTCACAGAGGAGGAAGCGACAAGGTTTCAATATTGCATTTATCTCTCCTATTATTTATTTATGAGCTTTCCTCTAAACTGTCAAAAGCTGTTCATGTAATTCAAACTGTTATTTAACAATAAAGGGAAAAAAAACAAAACAGTAATACAATACATTAGAGGCAGTGGCGGTCTAATGACGCGTTCTATAACCACAGTGAAAGTCCAGCGATCTCTTGCAGAGGTCGCTCCGGTTAATGATCACCTCACCTGTCCACAGACTCGTCTTTGACACGGCTAGACTCCGCCCCCATTCTTTGCTTAATCCAATGTGTTTACATTCAAATGACGAGGTGCTGATTGGCTGTTTGAGGAAGCCCTTTGCCGGACTTTGTTGTTTGGTTCTCTAATCCGCCATAATCCAGCAGCGTCAGTCAACCACGGAGGCACGAGGTGAGCGTGAAAGCTTAATGAAGACCTGCATGTGTGTTGGCCTCAGACTATTGATTGTGTGTGTGTGTGTGTGTGTGTGTGTGTGTGTGTGTGTGTGTGTGTGTGTGTGTGTGCGTGCGTACATGAGTAAATTAGACAGTGTATATTTATATTCGCAGTGTTTATGGACAGTACTAATTGGAAAGAACCAGAAATAGTGACGGGGAGTGACATGTGAGGGTCATGACACAGATTCAAACTCACAACACTGCATGTGCCGAGTCACCACAGAGGTGTGTATCTGTGTGTGCTTAAACCTGCATGCGAGGATTTTATACTGACTTTACGCTGTGTATACTGTACTCTGTGTGTGTGTGTGTGTGTGTGTGTGTGTGGGTGCATGTATATGTGTGTGTGTGTGTGTGTGTGTGGGCACGCAAAGCTGTCAGCCTCACAACGGCTAGGATGTAAATGGATTTGGCTGGTGGCCCAGCAGGGGGTGAATGGAGCAGATTGTCTGAAAGCCTTTGCCTCGTCCATATACACACACAAGCACGCACACACATGCACACACACACACCGACAAAGTACTCTGTTACACCTGCTATTTCACATGTGTGTGTATATATATATAGACACAGTAATTTCACAATGCAACGTCCAATAACTCCTAATTGACTGTGTTTTAACTTCAGAGCTACGTTAACCTCCCACAAATATTAAGATGGCCAAACACGTGTGATCACCTGCTAATCTCTGAACGTGGTCTGAATAATGTGTGTGACAAAACAGCTAAAAGAAAACCCATTACAGTGGAGCCATCCCTGTCCTCTTTAGTTTAGGTCGTAAAATAGGTAGTGAAAAGGATTCTTTACCTCTGAGGTCACGTGGACAAGCTTTTAGTGTTAAACTTCACCTGAAAGCAAAGCAGATATAACTAAGGACGGCACTTTAATGTTTTTTTTGAAGCAAAAGAGCACTATATATATCCAGAGGCAAAATACTTTCATAACAGTTCATAAAATATCTCATCTAATAATTTGGGGAACTTTTTTTCACATATCAGCATCTTCCTCATGAACTACCAAATGTTGAAATATGAATGCAACAGTTACAGGCTACTGCACTGTACAGTAGGTGATCATGGTTAACAGCAGTTTTTGTTTTTTAATAAGAAAACAACATAGCATACAGCATAGTACATAGCCTGAAGCAATATAAATTTTGGAATAATGCAGCCAGACATTAGTCTGCGCCAACTTTTTAATACCAACCAGCATAACAACTGAGCATTGGAGCATATTTTCTTTCTGGGACAAAGAAAGAGGAAAAGTAGATTAAATAAAATAAAACAAACCAAAAAATCTGATAAAATCTGTCCATAAGTTGATTTACCACCCTGGTACACACACACACACACACACACACACACACACACACACACACACGAATGCCTCTTGTATTCCCAGCGTTCAACCAGAATTGCAGGAAATGTCCAAAGAAAAGGGCACCAACACAGAAATCTGACCAAGCGTCTTATCTTGGGAATTTCCAGGAGAATCTGTCATTCTGTCTGCATAGCTGCCCTCCTGAGTGTCGACACACTACTGTGCTGTGGATGTTTGATGCGACTGACACTTTGACAAAATGAATTCCCCACAAGTCACTCAGAGAGAGGCGCCTTCTGTCACAAAGTGCCGGCCTGTCACAGCAGCAGACTTGGATGGGCCTGGACTATAGAGAGAGGGTTGACATGGCTGTGGTTTTCTTTGACATTGTGGTTTTTCTGTGACAGTGGTGATGTGGTAAAAGCACAATGGGTTAACTGTCAGTTTTCTCCACAAAGTCATAAACCACAGGAGAGCCAGACTCCTGCTCTCTGATGTTAACGGGAAAACAAAAGTTAACAAAGCAGCTCCAGATCAAAATGAGACACTGTGCAGTGTAGACAAGACAGAAAGATCAGAGTGATGTGTCAAAATGTGTCTGTAAATGGATTCAGACGGAAACCAGCATCAACTTTGAGAAAATATCTTATTTTATCAAGCAAAAATGGCAAAATTTCCAGCTTCGAGGGTGGAGAATTAGTTTTTTACTGTTGTCTTGGGATCAGAAATGTTAAATGTATCGATTAAAAAATGAAAAAAAATCAATCAATAATCAAAAGCTCTGATCATATTATCATTTTACAAAAATGGATGTCTAAAGTAATCATACGTGGCCAATTTTAATTTAAAACAAACTTATTTTTAATGTTTCTAACTTTGGCCTGATTAGATAATGGACTTTTGATGCATAGAAGTGTTTTTGCACATGTAAAGCAAGTATACACTGATCAAAAATATTCTCAACATCTGTATATTAATGCTGACTGTTGAACCAGAAGTTTTACTCGGCATGTGATCAGATATAAATAAGTTTCACAATATGGAAAGTTGTGCAGCTTTTCAGTCTGAGAATGTCTGGGGGGGAAAAAAAAAAGTAATTTTCACTCACCCAGAAAGCCATTATACTTTCATGGCATCGTATTGTTGTTGCTTCTGCATCTCCAGATTGTCAACATTTCAGCAACAGCCTTGCTTGTTTGAGCCCAAATGCCATGCATTTTTCATGTCAGTCAAAGAGGCCATAAAACTGTCTCAGCCTATAGTGGAACAATGCAAACTGAATTTCAATTAAAATATAAAAGCAATTTCCCTGTGCTCATTAGCCAGTCGCACTCAGTTTATCTACAGTGTATTCTCCTTGGCCAGGATGGTAAATTAGTATGACGTCCAACCTTTCATCCTCATTTCACATTCTTAGACGGGACACTGTGTCCAAATGTCAGCCTTCTTATAATTCCAGATTTGTCTTTGTGTCAACCTGCCGAATTCATGAGGAGTGGGCAGAAATACAAACAAAGTTGTTTTCTCGATGGAGCCGGGGCACTGAGAGTTCACTGAAGATTTGGTGGCTAAATCCAACCCCGAAAGCTGCTGGTGGCGAGTGTAATCGTTTTTTTTTTTTTTAACGTTGGTTTCATCAGATGTGGGTGCTGTGACAGGACTGATAGGATCAGGGCTGAGAGGATAGAAGTCTGAATTACAGCGAGATGAGAAAATATCTCTACCGTCCTATAAAATTGCACCTAAAATCTTGCTGGATATGGGTCATTAAAGTCAAACGATATAGTACAGATGGACGGAGCGTAGCTTAGAGTTCCTCTCAAAAGCCTCACCTCAGTTGATTTTGGCTGGATAGGAGCCGAGATGCCGAGCACTTGCTGGGGAAGTGTGGGCTTCTGTCTGGGCCTCAGCCTCAGAAGGTAGGAAAGACTCAGAGTCACAGCAGGATTTTGTCCTTGTCTCAGTGAACATCTGTGTTATACACACAGTAATAGAAGGGCTGTAGCGATACACTAATCTCACGATACGATACAGTACGATACACGACATTCAGCCAACGATACGATTCGATTTGATACAATTCGATACGATTACATCATTTTCTTTTAAGATTAAAGATTTTAAAGGGACAGTGTGATTTTGGTGACATCTTGTGAGTGTTCCGTTGACTTGGATTGAATTAACTGAACTGAAAACTGAAAGCATCAATTACACAATATATGGCTCTGACTGGGCAGAGAGTCTACAGCTTGCAAATGCTGGACAAAATGAATCAGGTTTTTGTCATATCACACCTCAAACAGTACTAGTGAAGAGTTTTTGAATGAAAATATTATTTTTCAATCCCTTTGCCTGACATACATATGCAGAACAATACAATAATACCCTTTCAATAAAAAAGGTCCCATGTGTTTTTGCCTCAGGCATGCCACTTAGCAAAGCAAAGAGCCTCCAGAAAGTTGAGCCTGTCCTGAACCTGTCATTCAATAGAAATAGTATTTATGAAGTTATTCTGTCACTCTGCTCTGTGTGCTCCCTGCACTCTGTTCTACACCGCCTGCTGTTTCTCTGTTGTCCCTCCCCCACACGACCCCGGAGTCCTTTGATTGGCTAGAATACGTCATAGATACCCTCCACTGATTGGTTGAAAAAGAAACTAGTCCGCCTAGTAATGTTTGTCCATTGTTGACTGCGCTTTCAGTCTGCCGAACATCTATTTTTCGATGTCTTTTATGCGGTGGAATAGAACAACAAGTGTCGGACAGACACATGACCACATATCTCCGTCTTCAGCGGAATCTCAGGAAAACAGTGCAAAAAACCACATCTCTCTGTCATAAACCGTTTCAGAGATATTCACAGATATGTAAAACTTTAGACTTTTTGGGCGGATCCGCCCAATCCGTCCTCAGAGGGTTAAACCCGAAGTGGTGGGAGCACTTCTGCTTTTAAGCATGAAGGTGCTGGATTTATGTTCGCCGCCATTCTCTTGACTCTCCTCACTCTGACTGCGTAAACAGGAAGAGGAAGACGTCGGGTATCTAGACGGGTAACTTGCTAGAAATGCTCTACAGCGAGACTAGCGGCTGGCTGACCTAATCGCTCTTCCTGCAAAGCCAACGGGGAAATGGGCAGCGAGCAGAGTGCCAGGCGTAACACGGGGGATTTGAATGGGACTTAATGTATCCATACTCGTGGCTGAAAAATCGATACTTTCTGGGGAAACAAAATATATATATCGCAGGATCGATAAAATTGCTCAGCCTTAAGTAATAGTCTGAATTGTTGCAGCACTGCAGAGACAGTCACTGCCAGGAATGAGTGAGTCTTGCCTAGCTATTTGTCTGTATTGCACAAAGGTGTCATCTTCAGGTATTGAAAATATTTTGTCATTTCTTTTTTTTAGTTCATAATTTCCTGGTAAACGATAAAAAAAAGTTGTTTATGACTCATCCTGCAGTTGGGGGCGTGTACTTTCTTGCATATGGTGCTACTGGAGCAAAGTGCTTCCTGTTCGATAGTATGAGTGATTCTGAGGGCTGCTGTGTGTATCAAAAGCACAGCTTCATAACTTCCTTCAATGATTTTGTTAAACCTGGATTATATTTTATACAAAATCTACTTCCTTGCTTTCCTTCTTACTGTTTTAGTTTACTCTCATCATTCTCATAGTGTTATCTCTTTCCACAGCAGGTAGCTGTTTACAGAGAAAAAGCCTCTAAACACCCTCTGTACACTGCCTGCTCAGCACCAAATGGCAGACAGACACAGTAGTTAACATTTAGCAGGTAAATACTGTGGAGCGTTTAGCAGCTAAAGAGCCAGATATTTCCCTCAGGGGTTGGTAGCGACCAAAAACAGAGCTGAAAGAGTGAATATTGGACTTAGAGTATCCAGGTAGGCAGAAACATGACTCCAAATTTATGATTATAACTACTGCATGTGTAAAAAGCAACAGTTTGCTATGTCAACATATTAGATTCTTTAAATTAAATAAAAAAAGACTTTTTGACGTTCATGCAGCGTTCTCTTAAGGCTGATGTGAATTTCGCTTATTTTGTCGTCACCAATCTTATAACGTGACAAACTGGGAAACAGTTTTTAACATGTCATGTCGAAGCAATACTGTTTTCTGCTTGTGGATTTAGATTTATCCGGTTTAGTCCTGTTTTTTTCCCGAAGGCCATTAGGTTGGAGCACAGGAGATTTTTTTCTATTTAGATGCCTCATTATGATATAATTCAGCAATTCTTAATAACAGGATGATAATGTGTTGATGCACTCAGGGGAAATTAGACTAAATTATATATTTTTTTTTCTGTTGTAATTATCTTATTAAAGAATGAATGCACTTTTAATGTAGATTGAGTCTACAGAGTCTCTGCAGATTTTAAATAGCAGTTCTATCGGTGATGTGAGCTCAGGAAGAAACCCCTTTGCTCCCATCCCAGAGCTGGATGTGTAGGATTTCGATATCAGCCTGCCTCCCCATTCTCGATCTGTTTGTCACTGAAACCCTTTGAGCTTGCCAGTCTCTCAGGTCTCACATTACGCCCCAGCTGGCCTGGTCCGTGTGGGCAGCACAGCTCTAATCCCTGCCTAATCTGAGACAGCTTTGTGTGTAATCAAAGAATCCACTGTACATGCACGGAGAGGCGGAACTGTACAGGAAAAAAAAAGCACACATCCAGGTTACACACTATATGGTTACCATGTAAACAAACCCAAAGGGCATGAGGAGATTGGTTGCATTACCTAATATATCTGTTTAAATGTAAATGTTTGTCTGTTTGCAGCACATGCATAAAGTTGTTTTAAACTCTGATTCATGCCCAGCTGTTTGAACTTTTTGATGCAGATTGACTCAGTGGGTGGGGATCAGTGAAATAAAGCCACCCGACGGCTGACTTGATTACAGTTCTTTACTTTGAAGATAATTTGAATGTTGTCCATGCCTCAGCGTTGCTCTTCAATGCATATTTTTTGCACAGCCGTCACTGATCGCTTTTAAATAAATAGTTTAAGATTTTGGGAAATCGCTGATTCGCTCTCTTTATGAGAGTGAGATGAAAAGGTTGATACTGATCTCATGTCTCTCACTGTGCTTAGTTAGCATAAAAACTGGGACCAAAGGAAACATCCAGTTTGGCTCCATCAAAGTCAAAAATCTGAATTTTTTTTTGTCCACGTGACAGATTTACTTAACTTCTAGCTTTGTGGTGGTCTTGAGACAAGCTTGGTCTTTGTATAGATGTTCCACCACATTTGGCAACTCTGTGTGTGCTGTTTGGTACTGGGCAGGTAGATACAGAGGGTTTCTTTGAGCCTTATTGCTGGAAACTGCTATTTACTGGATGGCATCTATCAACTATACAGTAAATGTTCAGGACATAAAACCAAAACAATACAGGAGCTTACAATGGTTTGAAAAACCTCTGCAGAGCTCCAGAGTTACGTGTTTGGTGTGCCTGTTTGGTGCATATGCCTTACAAAAGCATCACTCTTATGAGTGATTTTATGAAGCCCGGTATAGTATGTTTGGCACATTAAGTGCAAAAACTATCCACTGCGGAGGAAAACCATTAAGTAGGACAAATGAGACAACCCAAACACATTTTCACTGCATGTATTTCACTTCCCACATTGGCAACGCCAAACAAGAAGAAACTCTGTCTCACATCACTCTCGGTGGACTGGAGCAAGGGAAGCGTGGGCCGGAGCAGAACTGGAGTGATTCTCCTCAGTGTCAGTGGGTAGACTGGATTCCTCTCTCCACCTTCTAATGAGGCATAAAGTGCCATTGTATACCTGAGTTTTGCCACAGAGGTCCATACTTTTAATAGTTCAGCAGCAGTTGCCTCTAAAAATAGATTAAAGCTATCCTATCCAGTAAATTAAAAACGGAGCGCATTGAGATGTAACGTGAGATTTTTTGGCGGTGATGGATTGTGTTTATTATTTATATTTTCTGGCTACATTTCTCTGTTGTCTTATTAGGTTTTAAGCACATTTGCTTCCTGGGTAATAAATGCCACTGCAGATCTGTGTATCCCTCGTGCGAGAGGGACTGTTCACGTCTTTGAAGCCAAGTTTCAGTGAAGTGATAAATGTTGCTGTAGTGGCTAGTCGCAGCAATGCAAATCTAACACTGATAAAAGTCTGAATATCTGAGTTACTTTTTTCTCTGGAGATTTTTTTGAAACTTGGCTTTAGTCTATTTTTAGAAGCAACTGCTGCATTTGGGGCTTTATCCTTTCGTGACCGAAATAATGATGGTGATGGTTCAAATGCCAGCTGAGTGAGGCTTGACTCTAATAATGTTTGCTCATTAGATCTTATTCAGTTTAAGTCACATGCAATCATACAGGTACAGGTATTTCATAGTAAAATGTGTTTCTGTAAACTTGTACAAAAGGAGCGTAATGTAATAAATAATAATGTTTTTTATGGAAGTAATAATTAAATTAATGTAATCCTAATTAAACTAAATAAGTAGTGGTAATAAAATAGTAATAATAATGATGATAACATAGACTTTATTGATCCCACATGGCTCACAATATACAAGGTAGAGTTGTCACGATATCAAAATGAGTAACCACGATACTATACCAGACAGAGTATCACGGTTCCGGGTATTATCGCGATACTGCAGCTTTTTTTTTATTATTATTATTTTTATGAACTGCAATGTATTTGTACAAGTTATAAATACTTGATACTAAATACGATGCAGCGCAGACACGCGCCGGGCCGGTGCTTCTGCCATGGTGAGTGTGTTGTCTTGTGTTTGTGACTGTAAGCCGTGCGTCTGGGCGAGACAGAACTTTAGCTTGTTGTTTGTTTTGAAGCGAATTTCTATCGAAACGGAGCTGTCTCCATGGAGTTTGTTCTTGCTGGCAGAAACGGGCGGACCCAGCGTGTGAAACCGATCATATCCCGGACGTCACCAGTAACAGGCAAACATCCAATCATTCAGCAGCTGTGTTGTTCGGTTGCAGTAGTTGCCATGTTGGTTTGTTTACAAGGGAGTAGAATGCAGTGAGAAGCTGGGAGGAGAGTAGAGGCGGCCGCTATGTAGCGGCAACTGGCACCGGTAGTATAGTAATCCACGGTAGTACTGTCGTGTAGAATTTCTAGTATAGTAGGAACCGTTACGATTTGGCACCGCAGTACCGTGGGTACCGTGCAACTCTAATACAAGGTGGTTAAGAATACTCATAAATAGGGCCTCAGCTGGAAGAGTGGGCTCCCCACATATGAAAGAAAAAAAGAATAGTAATTGTAATAGCAAAAAAGAAAAGTATATACATAAATAAGGAGTAAAATAGATGAGATAAAGTATAATTATTCTTTATTATTCTTAAGATCCTAGTGGCTTGAGGCTAGAAGCTCTTCCTGAGCCTCTCAGTGCTGGTCTGGTGTACCTGACACCTTATCAAAGCACTATTCGGGTGGTTAGGATCCTCAAAGATTCTCCTAACCTTATTTTCTGCAGCGTCTGGTATAGATGTCTACTAGGCAGGGTAGAGCGTCACCTATTGACTAACTATAGGCTTGATGCTAGTCGTACTAAACATTAGACTATTGACTTAAATACACTAATACTCTGAATATTACCCTGTGCTAGGCATTGATAACATGTGCTTCACGAGCATTGAAATCAGTTGCATTGTGTGCAGAACCTTATGCAATTCTCACACAGCCTGACTTGCTACCCCCTAATCCATTGTCACAGTTCAGTCATTTTGTGAGATTCTTTCTCTCTTCCCACTGTGCTTCACATGATTGTGTGGAGAGTAATGTTGGCCTTACTCTTTGACTACATGCTGCACAGCACAGCAGCAACAGCTGCGAGTCCTTCGTCTGTGTCTGCACTGGATCCATTCGCCCGCAGTACTGCTCTGCATTCAGAAACGTTGTGACAGAGCTCACAGCCCAGTGAAAGGCTCCGAGCGTAAATAGATGCTTTGGTTTGTATGGGTGAAGCGGTGGTACAAGGTGTAGGCATATGTATCCATCAGACTGACAGGAAATGGACAGAAAGAAACGTCAGAAACACTTCCAGTGTTTGTTGTCGTACATTTTTGTTTAGGAAGATGAGTGGATTGAAGCGTGGGAGCCGGTTCATGCAGAGAACTGGAGTGTGCCGCTAAACTTAAGTGACATGTTGTACTCTCAGCTATGCATATCCAGTCTCTGTTGATGCAGGCGTGCTTCAGTTTCTGCCAGGATCACACAATATTTTTGCCTTTTGAGATAGTCATGTCAGATTGGAAGATCACAGTCATTTACTTGTTCTGCAACATTCGTGCCACGACTTGGCCAAAAACACGTGGTAGACTGCACATTGGGCCCTGATCAATCGCGGCTTGCTGTCAGTCGGGTGTCACATACAGTGTGTAATCCTGGTTTTTATAAATGTGAGAGAACTTGGATCTTTTCATCGTCACTTGGCAACGGACATCAAACTACAACTGAAATTGTGCCCGGCTTTATAATTAGGTTTAATCCGTACAGCGTCTGCCTGGCTCATCATTGCGCCTCACATATAGCGTTTCATTAGGCCAGATCCACCCAAGCATCCACCCTCAGGTTCCAGTTGTAATTTGAAAGCGGTTTGGATTTATTATCATCACTATATGCAGGTTTAACTTTATGCTGTGGAAAGTGGCTGGTCTAGACACAGAAGATTAATTGTATACTCTCTATCCATGTAACAATATAACTGCTCCCAGTGTGTTAGAGCGAAATGTCTTATTGTGTTTAGCCGAGGGGTACGTTTGATTTGTTCATGCTCGGAGTTGTGTTGTTACCACTTTTCATCACCTGGATTAGCGCAGTATATTATCTAAATTAAATGTGGGAGCCAGTGGTTTGATTTAGTCATATTAAATGTCAGAGGGTCCTGCAGTGTCACATCAGGATGCAATTTAGTATCGCCGCATGGCATTTAGAAGCGTTTTCTCCACCGAATCAATAAGATGCTCGTCAGTCGGCCTCAAGTGGGGAAACATCTGCATGTTTGTGTGGGGGCGTGGTCCTGTCTGTCTCCTTCTGACTGGGCTGTTTTTATATCTGTCTCACTCATTGTGATGAGAGATTCTGGTGAGACACACAAATCAAACACTGCCTCTTAATATATCAGTTTGTCTTGAATAAAAGCAAATGAAGGAAATTAAGTCTGCTCCGTTTCTTTGTCTTCCTATCTGAAGATAATCGCTCTGCTGTTCAAAAACAAACTCTTTCTTTCTGGCATTGTTAATCAATCATTTGACACCCATAAAAACATTTGTTCAATGAAATTTCCAGAGCAACTGTCTGATATTGATGTAGATCAGTGTCTAGTGACTTTACCGGAATATCAATTACACAGTACATTATTAAGTTACAAAAGCATTTGAAAGTCTTCGTCATGTTGCAGCCTGTTGCAAAGCTGTTTTGCCCACTAGACTTTGTTAACTTGCTCAGATTTGGTTCATGTGCTCCTAAATATGTAAATATGTTACATAGTTAAATTGTTGCAAAATCACAAATAATTCACTGCAATTACAATCATCATTATCTGTCACTATGGCGTATGGTGTTTCTTACAGATATTTCTGGCATTTTGCCTTCATTTGCTTGAGAAAGTAGAGAGATACAGACGGAAATGCAGGAGAGAGAGGTCATACATACATAAGGCACTTCCCATGTAAGAAACATTATGGCGTCACATTTCCAGCATCTTATCTTGTCTTTGGTTAGTTAATAATTTAAACTGTTTTCTGTCTTCTTCCTGTCTTTGAATCAACTCTCATTCATACACACACACACACACACACACACACACACACACACACACACACACACACACACACACCCCTTTCTGAGGCAGGGCCCGTCGGACGCTGTTGAAGTGTTTTGAATGTGAATGCAGTGTAGACTTGTCTTCCATTAGCATGCTAGGCTCTCAGTATCCGTGCTGAGACCCTCGCTGTCCAGCTAAAAGCTGCTCTCCTGTCATCCACGCACACACACCTTCAGAAGAGGTGTTGCACAAAGTCCTAGCATAAAGTCCCACTGCTATCAGGCAGTATATTTCTTGCAATGGACAAGAGTGGGGCTTATTTAAAGCAAAAGATGGCCTCATCTCGACGTTGCCATAGCAACAAAATGTCCCGAAGCAGTCTCTTGAGGGCTGGTGGTGGTGGTGGGGTGGGGCAATCACCAGTAGCAACAGACATGGACGCCACTCCGTCTACTGTTCCTGATTGGCTGTGATGGACATCTCTATTACACCACCATCCCTCTACACCACCCTCCCAAAATGCAGCCACAATCAAGATAGAACAGCTCATCAGGGCTGAAGAATCCCAATCCTGCTACTTGATGGGGATGCAATTAACTGTCAGGGCCGCTTTATAACCCGTGCGGCAGCTGTTGCGATGGGACATGAGCTCGGGCAGCGGCAAAGATGACAATGATGAATATGAAATGAACGGCAGCGGTTTGTCTCAAACACGTTTTTAAAATTCAGACAAAATGTGTTTTGTGAGAGCAGGATGTCGAGAAGAGAAATGTAAAATATGAAGTGTGCTCAGATGTCAGCAATGAGAGAGAAAAACAGAGTGGGAGGAAAGAGAGAAAAAGAACACACACACACACGCAGAAAAAAAAAGAAGTTGGAGCATAAGTGGTAAAATTCTGTTCCTGATAGGAGACAGGAGGTATAATAGAAGAAGAAAGGTCACGAGGGGGAGTATGGTTGTAAGGTTGTAGAGCTTAGTTTGCCGGATGTTCTATAAATAGTCCCGTACACGGACTTTTGAGGGGCACAAAGGTTAATTTTCCTGAAATCAATGAAAATATGATCACCCCAAAGTGAAGGGCAACAACAGTGACTCATGTGGCACAAGAGATTTAATTAATGTGGTTTCAGAGGATACCTGTGCTCCTAAACACCGCAGAACTTTGGCAACCTTTTTTGCTTTTTTCAAATGTATTTGTGATTTTTGCCTCGATTTGATAGGTGACAGTGGAGAGAGTTCAGGAGATGGTTGAGAAACAACTGCAGTTTTAGGTAGACATCTAAATAATAGTATAGTATAAGTGTACTAGGCCACAGGGACACCCCTGCAAAACTACTTTTAATAAAGCGATTTATGTTTGACAGTATTATTAATAAAATAAAAATCTTAACTCAAGGTCTACTCACTCACTGGAGCTTTCAGTTCTGTTATGCAGTCTTCATCAGCAGATTAAATTTGCTTAGTTGCCATGGAAATTGATGTTCAAACTTTGCATAATTCATGGCACCTCTAACCATATTTGACTTTTAAAAGTGTGCATGCATTTTATTCACGTCGTTTCCAAGATCAAGAATGACCTGTGTTTCTATACACCCGTATGGAAGGTTCCATATCTGTTATTCATAAGTGAACATTTCTAAAAGCTATCACACATTTCTCCACAGGATTCTTCGCTAGCTATATGAAAAGTGTACATATGAAGAATATTTTCACAGTGAATATGTTTACTTCAGTCTCTTTAAGTTCTCTGTATTGATCATGTTTTAAATATTTCAGTGTCCTTATTGAATTACTCATTTATGTAATATTTAATGTTTGTCAGAGTTAGTGTCACTGATAAACAAGCCTCACTGGTTTGATCATTTGTGTGATGTCATCTAGATGTAGGTAATGCAGTTACATTATCTAGGGTTGCCTTTTTTGTTGTCGTCGGCATATTTGCATTCAGCTCCACCGGTCCTGCTCTGTTTAGCCGTGAGCCCTCATGTTTGTGTGAACAGAGGAGCTCTTCCATGTCCACGCGTTGTCAGGGTAGACAGGATAAGAGATGGTGAAAATAGATACTGTACATCCACGGCCGAGCAACCTGCTACCTGTCGCTCCACTGTCGCGCCGTCAGGAGATTGAAGGCTTTCTGGTCGGCAGATTCTTTCCTAACAAGCTGTTAGTCACAGTTCAGCGCTCCACAGTGATCAAAGTACAGTGCAGCTGCTCGAGTTTTAACAATGGCAATGTTTTGAATGTACTTATGATTTCTCTTCTTTTTCTACTTACATCCTACCCTGTGCCAGCAATATGTATTCCTATCAAAAGAATTAATAAGATTAAAGACTAGTCCTTGCTCATGCTTGGTGCAGCCTTACAATAATTAGCCTTAAGAACCTTGCCCCCACACCTCTTACACATGCAATCTTAACATATGTACTGACTACATGTTGAGACACAAAGATGAAATTACCTTGAGATATTCTGCAACCATTTCTAAATATGTATATGAGCTTTAATATGAAAGGCAGCAGAATATAGCAGAAAACCTGTTTTGTAACCGGTTTCAGTGACTCGGTCCACAATATCTCACAGTTGATATACGGATATTCATGGTTCAGAGATGATTCATCTCAATGATCCTCTGACTTTTCTCCTAGCAGCACCACGAGGTTGAAAACGCAGGTGTTTCCTGTGATACTAATTAAGGTTCTGTTCCATTTAGTGCAGCAGAGACTTTCCAGTGAACCAACATGCACCACAGCAGCAGCTGACTCTGTCTGACCTGAGTGGAACTGAACCTTAATTAGTATCATTGATAACACCTGTGTTTACCTACTATTTCATGTCAAAATGGCTGCTGTGAAAAAGGTCTAATGCAGGGGTAGTCAATTCTGAAATTTGTTCGTGTTCAGGGCCGCAGCATCATCGTGTTTAAGTTGCATTATAATTTAGTTATTCATTACAATTATTTTCTATATATTGAAGCAGCATTGTCCTTGTATCAACATCTGCACTGTGTGAAGTCAACCACTCAAACCAAACAAAGAAAGCTATAATTCAACGTCATGTCAGCAATATTTATTTTCACTGCAACTCTGGACTCTGAAAAGCTACATACGATAATAATAAATCAAAATTATGCCTAAACCCAACCAACTCGAACCCACCAAGGCAACGAGTACTGGCCAATCACAGACAGGTAGGATGTCCGTTTCGCTGAGTAGTAGTGTAGAAACGCTGCCAGAAAAAAGAGCCGCCGGTCAAAATGTAATCTCTGCCAAATCTGAATAAAACCAGCTTCTGGTTCTGTTCGCCTGTAAGTGACCTGTGGTCTATTGGATAGATGAAATGTGGTGCAGACATTCATGTTCCCCACTGGATGAACTGTAAAAAATGTTCATCAAGTTAAATCATCGAGTTAAAATTAATGGTAAACATTATGGCCAAAAATGGTCATAGCAAGCACACTAGCTTTATAGCTGATATTAGCATTTATTCGAAGCATAGATAGCTGGAGCCTCACAGAGCTGCTAACATGGCTCTCTCTCAATCTTCTGTGTAGTGAGGTAGGAAACAAGTGTAGGACTTGTTTGTCTTAAGCATTCATCCTCAGGTTTTAGTTCAATTAAATTTTATTGCAAGCATTACCCTGCTGAAGTGCCCTTCACCAACTCCCTGATGCACAACCTGCTGCAGCAGCGCTCTTCTGAGGGTGATCAGCAGGGATCAATAAAGTATCACGTTATATTATTAGCGCTGCACACTGTGTATGCAGAAATCCTGCAGCTTTGATTCATGGAACAACTGCTTGAGTTTACACCAGTGACACATTTTTTCCTCCACTTTACTTCTTCATGTTGACCCACACCCACATAGCAGAGGCACCGCTGAAGAGCAGCCTTGTTACTATGCTGATTGTGTTGACTTTGCACTTATGTCCTACATTCTTGTCCTATATTACCTTACAATCTTCATTCTCATCCAGTAACTGATGGCCTTATTATCTCTGAAACTGAGAAAAGCTTGACTCATGCAGAAGTGGTTCATTTGTTCCCAATAAATAGCATCCCCAAATCCTCCCTCTCTGAAGCATCTTCTCAGTGTGCTCACAATGATTCCTATTTGCTGTGAAGGCACAAACCCGCAGTGTGAAGGCTAATTTCTAGTCAATGCAGGCACTTTTGTAATGAGCCTAAGCATTACTGACTCTTCTGCATGCTCTTTTCCAATCACAGGGCTTCATTTCACTGCCATTCCTGTTTATGCTAATGCTAAATATTTTCATTATCTCTGCAATAAGACATTTAATAGGCACTCTGCTCCTCAGCTCGGTGAAGAGTGGCTATAATTAGAGTCAGTCAGTCAGCCGGGGGCGACGACGTCACAGCCGATTTGAATGTGGACAAGTGTCAAACAAGCAGTGATCTGATTTCCGTAGAGCTATCAGGAAATGCTCCTGCAAAGTGGTCTGGATAATTGGAATGGGTTTATACAGCACAGTGAATGTTGAGCAATGAGCCCTTGTGATGCAGGATACCAATAGCAGATGTAGTAACATAAGCACATACTGTATAACTCTGGTCATTCTGGATGTCATCCTGCTGACATATACTATTGCAGCCACATGGTGTATTTTAATGTAAAATTTTGAGACATGAGTCATATGGTAGTCCTAGACCTGGATTCAGACCTCAGACCAGTCATGCATACTGGCTTAAAGAACTCTAATATTCTTCAAACAGTGCCTTTTAGAAATGAAGTAAGAATTCATTTACATTATTGCATATTTTTATTATTGCATAATCTGCAGCCAAGCTAGCTAGCAGCTCTGTAAGTGCTTTGAGCTAAATGCTAACATACTCACAGTGACAATGTCAACAAGATTTATCAGATATGATATTTTATGCTTAACGTTTTTTATGTATGTTTGCGCCTACCTGTCATGTCCCTTGTCTTTTAAACTGTACTTATGTCTATACCTGTATGTACAATTGAGAGCACAGTGAACTGGAGTCAAATTACTCGTGTGTGTGTACACACACCTGGCCAATAAAGCGATTCTGATAAAGTGATTCTGATATGTTTGCCATATTCAGCATCTTAGTTTAGCACATTAGCACTTCAGCACATTAGCGCATTAGCATCCTGACATTTGCTAATTAGCACTAAACACAAACAGCAGCTGAGGCAGAACAGGATGAGAATGTTGTTGCTTAAACACCCACAAAACAAATTTTGACGTGATGGCGGTGCGGTGATGAAAAGCACCATTGAACCGGGAAGAGGGGAATCACGAAAGTTCCTGAGTGGAGCATGAAAAACCTGCATTCAATTTCATGGCATCTATCTCATAGTTGTCCAGAGATTTCATTCAGAACCACAAATGTCAACCTGCTCGACCAAGTCATCAGGATTCATCCTCTGGGGACCACAAATGTCTGCACCAAATGTCATGGCAATCCATGCAACAGTTTACTGAGACATTTCAGTGTGGGCCAAAGTGGCGTCCACTAGTGCAGTAAAAGTATGAAGGGAGACAAACACAGCCCTGATTCAGTGCAGAGGACAACAGAAACCACATCTGTTCAACTCAACAAACCCTGATGATTAATTACAGAGTTTGTGAAATGAGAGTGAGTGGGAGCAAAACTCTGAACACCGAATCATGTTTTCAATGTTAGACATCTTTTTCTGCACCAGCCATCTGTAGCCATGTTAGAAAAATGAAACTGGTTTGTTAAACCTTTCTCATTCAAAGTGATGAGTGCATCATGATCCAAGCTTGTTCACCCAATGCAAGGTTGAAAGGTTTGTATTAATGAATATTGATAATTTCACTGTTTTTCGCATATTTATCAGAACATTTAAACTAATTTATTTCAAACTCAAACTTGTTGTCTTTGTTGCCTGCTCTGAATGAATCATCAGTATGATCTACAGTTTAGTAAAGTGTAATTGATCCTGTAACACCTGCTAGATGGGCGTTTAGCATATGCAACACGTTTATGGTGCAGTAAATCACTGAAACAAATACCCATACCATTTCAGCAGATAACTTATGGTACCACAGCTGCATCTCCCCTCAACGCCCGGACTCATTTTGTTACCATATGATGTGTTGGAGTTGCATTTGTGATGTTGTTGAAAAGCTGGGCTACTCCTCACAGCAGCACTATGGAGTCTTTCCCTTTTGTCGGCTGTCAACACAGAAAATGATGTATCAGTGAAGTATTTATGTTATGAGAAGTGCAACAACCACAACACAGGGATGAGAGGTGTTCAGTGAAGGCTGAGTGCTTTTTTCTGCCACTTTGACTGTTGGCATGTTCAGAGACTGAAGGGTGGGATCATCTTTCCTGACTATCAACACATCAGTTTCATCATTTAAACTACAGATCCCTTTATTATTGTATGCACTGGTTTAACTTTATTATCATGGAGAAATAATCATTTTTATGTTTCCATCTCATATGAATGCATGTGGACGGTTATGGCACTCAGCTGAAAAAGTTTTGTAGACTTGTTGATTTAAAGTCAACAGCTTTTATTTTCTTTTCTGACTCACATTTTGCCTAACCCTTCCTGTTCTGTTCCTGTCAGTAGTTGCGATGGACCTGGCAATATTGCATCTCCTCTCTTACTTGTGGATTGTCAGCAGACTTTAAATACGTTGTAAGCCAGTGGCTTATTCCAGTGTTGTAGATGTTACTGGTGGGCACGTGGAGCTTGTGTCTGTCTGGGCCTTGGCAGCAGGGTCTCCATGCCAGTAATGTCAGCAATGCCCATGTCCGCCTCAGTTATTACTGGCACAGCGCTGCTCTCCGTCTGCCAGCAGTGCTGAGCGACTGCCGTTGCTCTGTCAGTCTGTCCCACCTCATCCCCTCCGTGCTGCTGGAGATGCTCTTTATTTTACTGGGTCACGCTGAAACCAGAGATGGTGTGGCTGCCTGGAGACATAAAAGCGATGTGATGTAACGGGCAAGATGAGGCTTTGTATATCACCTCCTAAGGCCTTGAGGTCAGATACGGGGTTGCAGCAGTGCCACTTTACCTGTACTTTATGTCTGAACGATAAACAATGTGTGTGACAGGGAGGTGAGTGGGAGAAGAGGCGGGTCGAGCCAGTGATGAGCTGCATTATGCAAGCTGTAGATGCACCCTCGGTGTGTTAAAATAATGCCTCCTGTTGTATTTAGACAGGGGAAAATAATCCAATTTGATGCACTTTGCTTTTTAACCTACATTGGCACAACCCTCAGCCTAACTCTAAAAGCCTTGCACAATTTGTGATAAAGCAACTTAAAAGCTTAGCCGTCACACCGAAAAAGAAATGTGTCCAACACAATCGAGGCACAAAAGGCCTCGCTATAAGGAATCATAATGGGGCTTGTTTATCAGCTTGATAGGCCGAGCTGTAAAATAAGAGATGTCTAATAGCTCTCATTACAGTGATTTTCATGCCAGCTGGTAGCATTCAAGCTCGCACTCTGCCGCACAGACAGATATGTCTGGTTATACCACTTAACCAGACAAAACCTCAGTGGACTTTTATACACCTTCATTTAATCAAACAAGGGGGGGCAATTCTGAATGTTTTCCAGCCTGAGTGGGTGTGAGGAGTGGAGTGATGGGGAGCGCGAGGAGAGATGGACTGAGAAAATCAAATGAAAGAGGCTTGTTGTGTTTGCGATGTGTTCTGGATGTGTGGGTGGGTAGGTGGTAGTGGATGCCTGTGAAACCTGAACAAGAGGTGGTGGTGGCAGCAGCAGCATGCAGCTGAACCAAATGTGTCACTGCTTCATGCTCATTGGGCCAAGGAAGGAATTTACTGGCAGCAGCGGCCTGCTAGGAATCCAGCAGGGTGACGGAGTGTAATGTGTGTGTGTGTGTGTGTGTGTGTGTGTGTGTGTGTGTGTGTGTGTATTTTGTAGTGGTCAGATTGTATTCCATCTCTTTACCCCCTGGCCAGTTATAGGACTGAGCTAGCATGCTGGCGCTCCCTCCTCCTTGTTACAGACAGGGAGAGTGTGCAGTACATGCAGCATTCGCCCACATTCACATGCTCGGAGGGGGACAAAAGTAATGGAGGCACAGCAGTAACCCTGTGGACACAGGTAATGAAAAAAAAAAAAGAAAAAAATGTAGGCTTTTATGTTTTCTGCTTTACATTTTGAGGAAGCTCCCAGCATCTTCTCATAGTTTTATTTTTGCACTGCCAGCGGCTGAACAAGGTGGAGGTGGGCTCTAATGTTACAGTAGCAGCAGCACCGAGCTGCCGGCAGGGCTGCACTGTCTCCACTGCCAGCCACCAGCACAGCAACGCAAAGTGTCTAGCAGATGATTCTTGGACTGATATTAGTTTGCACGCTTGATTTCTCTGCCAATATATTGTGATATAGTATCTCTTTGTGTGGGTGCAGCCCAGCCTGGTCAGGATAGTGAGTTTACTATGAGATCGTAGTCTTTCAGTGCCAGACTCTACTAAAAGTAGCCAGAGGAGATCCAGTCTTTGTGTCATTTACTGTGGGAATAATTCATAAAAGGTGTTCAGAGTTTCTTTTTATTGCTCGACCAAATAACCTTTAAAATGTTCTAATATGTTAATTTGTTAATGGCTCCTGCAAAAGTTAAATAGCAACCCAGCAACTCAGTGATGAGCTTCTCTCAAAATCACTGCCTCCTGTCACTAATGTGTCTCCTCTGGTCTAACACTGCCTTTCCAAAACACAGCCGTATTCAAAACAAAACAAAACAAAACCATAACTCTTTTTGCATAAAAATCTCATATTCTGCATGGTACTGATCACAGTAGTGCATTATGCAGTCTGAAATTTGCAGAGCTTGAATTTTATTTTCTCTATGATTATCAGACCATTCACTGCCGTTTACAGTGAAAGGTTTTGTAGTATCATCAGAGTTCATTTAAAATAATGAATGGTGCGTATCAGAAGGTACCAGAGCTCAGTTTCATGAAACAATAAACGGAAAATACACAAATGTGTTCACTTTATAAAAATGTGGGAGGAACGAGAAATGATCTACATAGTGCGTAGCCGTGGCAAACGTTTGGCTTTCATTTACTTTTTGTTAATGAACCCAATCAATGCATCGACTGGTTGTTTTGCACTAACACATTAAGATTGTGCTTTAAGAGTCTTTGTTGTAAAAATCAAACTATTTCTAGCGTTATCTTTTGGTGAGAGCTGCAGGCTGAAAATATCATCAGGGAGCTCTGTGGACTTTCAGAGGCTGTTTAATAATCAGAGCTGCGGTGCCAGTGACCCACTCTGCAGGCTGCTGAAAATCAACACTGATAATGTTTTAACCTACTTTTGTGCTGCGGCCAAATCAGGAGCTCTTTTGCAGCTGTGGCATTGTGCAACTCAATTACATGGTTTTTATTTAAACATTAGGCCATGCACCAAAGTGTCATTTTGTTCTTTGTAGAGTGTGTGTGTGTGTGTGTGTGTGTGTGTGTGTGTGCGCCTGTGTGCAGATGTGTTATGAAATGAAAAGAAGTGACTGCTGTTGGTCTGTGAGCTCTCTAACAGATTTTAGATTACATTCTTTACAGAGAGCAGAGAGTTTTCTGGGCTCTGCATCTGAATTGAAACAAAGTGTTAAACTGGACAAACGTGGCGGTTTTGTGCAGTGTTGTGTCATTTTGTGTCAGTTGGACGTTCCTGGAAAACACCTCCAAAGCAAGGCGCCCAGATGGCCAAGAACTTTGCCTTCCATCTCGGCTCCCTCAAGTGTCCAGTACAGCGTCTACAGTACTGCACACACCAACCCGCCGGTCCATCTCACACTCTATTTTCCCGTCACTTGTGAACAAGACCCCAAGATACTTAAACTCACAATATATCATATGTGCTCATTTGTGCTTACATACACACACAAACACACACCAGTGCAGTCATGTAAATCAGAATATATACAGAGGAGGTAAACACGCCAAAACTATTAGCAGAGGAGAAAGTAGAATGGATGAATAATAATAATATACATACAGTAGTTATAATGGTCAGGATATCCTTAAGTATAAAGTAAAATTATATCATTGGGTAAATCATCAATCATCAGTGTAAGGCTCTAACCACGTCAAGACCGGTCCACCCGGAATAGAATGGCATATCAATACTGTACTTGTACTTGTACTTGACTGGGATACACACAGACACATTAACAGTGGTCAGTCTTGCACTCAGCCACACACATAAATGTGTAAATGGAACCGTCATTGCTCTCTCTCTAACACACAACACACTCCCTCACATACCTTAACATGTTTAGTGCGCTCTGAATTGGAATGGCCTTGCTGTGTTTCCCCATATTGCACTGGCAGCACTCCGCCCGCCCTCCCTCCTCGCTGCACTTCAAACACATTTCATCTGGAAAAAGCCTTTAAATAGACGTGACCTTTGACTGAGAGAACACCCACACGCCAAACCTTTTAGAAACATACTGTCTGCTACATATCTGTTAAAAAATGGGCAG
>CM071603.1:30353032-30405532 GCA_036365135.1 Miichthys miiuy
CAGGTGTACATTAGCTGTTTAGTCATGATGTGCGAAAGAGGGAACCGCAACACCAGGTGCGCGCTGGGATGCATCGAAAGCCAACGTCGACGTGCGAAGAGAGAGGCTGTCGCCCAGACTTCAAGGCACCGGATTTACCAAGGTCCCATCAGGTTGAAGAGATCAGCAGAGAGCACCGGAGGCCCAGGTATGAAAGCAGAGTGTTTTCTTGACAGCACAGCTGACTTGAATGAGACTGAGCTCACATGCTTCTCCTTTCTCCAGTCATGAACCTGAACCTGGTTTTCATCGCTGGATGTCTGCTTGCAGCTGTTGGCGTGGTCAGCGCAGCGGCTGCGTACAAAGCCAAAGTGTCGAGAGTCAAATACCAACCTCTGCCTGCATTTGAATATTACGCTAAGACCGCACTGTGAGCAGAATCCTGCATTGATTACATTTCAATACGCAAAGCTATTTTGATATCAGTATGTGTATCTACTATAAGTATGAGCTCATTTAAAAGGAATATTCATCGCAGCTCAAAGAGGAAATACTTTAAATCAGAGCCAAAGAGGAAACCAGACGAAAGACGATCAACTAGTACTGCAGCTACTGGGTGATTCAGTTCTCCTGTGTACTGTCATGAGCTCATATGTAGCTTTACCACTGCTTCTACTATTATATATCACAGTATGTGTGTAGCATGATCGTGTCATAATCGCATGAAAGCCATTTAGACAAGTCAAATCAATCATAATACATTTGATTAATGGATCAATAAAAAATGCTTTCTCGGCTGTCTGCTTCTGTCGTCTTCTTTCTTCCAATAACAGGAGAGTGTGTGAGAGTTTCTAGTATTTCTTCAGTTTATTATTCATTTTATGTGACCTGTGTTGGCCACTAGTCATTTGTATTTTGTATATTGAGATACTGGTATGGTTAAAGTGTAATAATATGCTTTAAAGTTATTGTGGTAGCGTCTATGTGTCCTTCCTCCCATTCCTAATACAACATAAACTTTCTGTGTTCGTGTTTCAAACCGTCATTTTGAATACTTTCCTTCTGCTGAAGCTAAATAACTATAGTCTAAACTTGAGACGTTAACTCTTGAGCTCTAAGCACAAAGAATCATCACAGAGCCTCCATTCACAAATATATAAACTGACAACATATGATGTTTTCTGCCATGGTTAAAGCTGCAACTAAAAAATATTTTTTATTATCAATTAATCTGAATAAACGCAGGGGGATAAAAAGTATAAAAAAGGATGATGAATGCAGAGCCGCCTTAAATAAAAGCCAGGCTAAAGAGATACGCCTTAAGGTTTTCTCTAAAGATGTCTACAGAGGTCCCTCAGATCCACAGGCAGACTGACTGTCCATCTGCTGATGATCTGAGAGACCTGCTCGGTACATAACTGAAAGATAGTTTGGTGACAGGCCATTCAGCGACTGTTTCTCTGATCCAAACATGTAAAAATCAAGAGACAGAGTCTGTTTTGGGATGACCGAGGTTCTCTGTGTAATGCGGGGCAGCACGGTGGTGCAGTGGTTAGCACTGCCGCCTCACAGCAAGAGGGTCAAACCTTGGCCGGTGTGGAGTTTGCATGTTGTCCCTGTCTCTTCTTCTCAAAGACTTACACTCAACAGGCTCAGTGGTGACTCTAAATTATCCATCCAGGTGTGAATGGTTGCTTGTCTCTTTGTGCCCTGTGATGAACGGGTGACTCCAGCCCCATGACCTGATGTCTGCAGGATAATGCATGGATGTGTGATGGGATTATTAAATGATCCTTCCTTCCAAACTCTATGAAATAAAATAAAATATAGATGATAGATACTTTATTGATCCAGAGGGAAATTCAAGCATGCAATCATACATTAAACATACATTAGAATGAACCTGTAACACGTTAAAATTAACCATTTGCAGAAAAGTTAAATATGTGCATAGAAATGAAATATATAACTGTGTTAAGAAGGTAACCTGCGCTAACATCTGTACCTTAAAAAGTAGAAAGTAAAAGTAGAAAATTTTCAAACAGAGACAGAGAACTATGTGCATTTAAAGTAGTCTGCAGACAGATGAATGAAGGTCACAGCATGTAGCAGAGGTTTGAGTCAGAATGTCTAAATATTGTAATTATAATGTTTCATGTCAGTTTATAAACAGTCATTTTATTTTCCTGCCATGACGTCCCGTTATTTTACATAAACAGAGCCGTGCTGCGTTCATTCTCCACATGGTGGCGCTGCTCTTCTCTCTGTCGACAGTCCCCTGTGAGCGTTTCTGTTTTATCAGCAGTTTTTATCTGCAACAGCTGAATGTAGGTCACACAGAGAGGAGGTTCAAGTGTTTTTAATGCTCATAAACTCAGTGTATCATCTGCTGTAAGACGTTTGATCCATCGACCCACACTCCTACAGCACTGTCTAGTCATTTAAAGATGTAATAAAAGAGATTTTAATCAAGTTATTTGAACGTTAATCAAAAGAGGAGAATATAAAATGTTATTTATTGTTTATTTGTATTGTTTGTTTGAAGAAACTTGTTATAGGTGGACGTGTACGATGCAGAAAATATGTGTAATATGGCTTGAAACTATTCATTAAGTGTATGTTTTGATGAATTTGTTGTTATTTATTGGACTATATTGTACGCCTATATAAAAGATGATTGCATTTGACTGCACTGAGGCAGTACATGTTAAATAATAATATATTAAATTGTGTTTTTAGTTTGTTATATTATCAGTGTGAGTTTACTTTTAATTCATTGTACACAGTCATTTATCCCCATTTGTAGTTCTTTCTCCTATTTTTACAACATTTTTATGTCCATAGTCACTTTTTATATAGTTTTTTTACAGATGTTTAGCACGGGTTAACTTCTTTATCTTCTATGCAAATTTCTGCACATATTTAAATCCTATGCAAATGTTTAATTTTGCTATAAATTTCTCTGTACATATTTAAATTTAGATCTATCTCAGGTTCATTTTAACGTATGGATACTGTGTTATAGGTTAATTCCATTCCAAATCTATCTATATATTATATACCAATACATATTTTTATATATATTAATCAAAATATACATTAATGAATATTTTAAAGCCGTATTACACATATTTTCTACATTGTACACGTCCACCTGTAAGTTTCTTCAAACAAACAATACAAATATAACATTTCATATTCTCCTCTTTTGATTAACGTTACAATAACTAAATCAACTTCATCTTTAAACACTTTAAATGACTAAACCGTGCTGCAGGAGTGTGGATCGATGGATCAAACGTCTTTATTACAGATGATCTAAATACGTACAGAGGAGTGCGCCTATATAAAAGATGGTTTGACTTGATTGAGGCAGTACATGTTAAATAATAATATATTAAATTGTGTTTTTACTTTGTTATATTATCAGTGTGAGTTTACCTGAGTGAGTGGAGCCGACAGGAACTGGCCGTGTCGCCGCTGCCTCTTCCCTTTCCTCCTGTTGCCAGCCTGAGAAGCGCCGCTTGGACTACCGGAGGCTAGCGACACAGAGCCCACCATTGGCTGTCCCGACTGCCGGAGCTCAGGCAGCAGGCAGTGGCGACAGGGAAGGAAGGGAAGGACCGGAGCCCTGTTTTTTTTTTTTTTTAATAAGAGCAACAACATAAACTCGGACGAAGAGACACGAAGGGAATATAAGTTTCTATTTGTGTTTTTTCCAAACGGACCAAACGTTAGCTGGAAGTTTGTGATGTGGTGACGAACCGACGGGAAGCTAACCGCTAGCTGATGCTAAATTAACCGTTTCAGTTGGGCTTTCGGAGACATATTTAAAAACTTATTTTACTATTTTCGACAATGTAAGACGAGTAATTATGAGATACCGTATCATGTTGTCTACTTTTATACGAAACAGAGCTTATATTTAGATAAATACGCGTTAGTTTATGTGAACTAGCGGGTGTTAGCTACCTAGCTGGCTAGTGGCTAACGTCGGGGCTAACTGACTTCAAGCCAAAGAACTCTGAGCTAACGCTTAGCCTAGCCTGAGCTACAACCGTGTTTCCACGTCACCTAACTGCCCCATGACATGTCTACCTGTCCTCGGGTGTTTTTATTCGGCCTGTTGGACTTTTGCCGTCTGTTTTGATTAGACACTTTACTTCCAGACGCAGATATCATGCTACAATCATCGAATCACCAGCTTAACTTAATGCTAGCCTGCTAACGTTGTGTTAGCCGGCCAAAAAAACTTGGAATACTGCCCCCCACCTCTCCTCTCCTCCTCCCCTCTCTTTGCTCACTTTATTTCGGGGTTTCGCTCTGAGGCCTTCCAGGATATTATCCTCCAGCCTTAATGAATCCCAGCCTCTACATGCTCTGAATGACTGTGATCTCTGTGGAGCTTTGACGAGGTTGTAGCATAAATTGGAGTACCTGGACTTCATAAAAAAAATAACATTATCCTGCAAAGGTGAGCTCAACACTACAATACCTTTACATACAATCCATGTTGGTGTGTTTAAAGTGACCATATGTTCACATATGTTGTGGCTGGCACAGATTGAACTGTACATGCAGATCAAATGTACCTAAAGTGAATATAAAATGTTATTACAATGCATATAAAGTGTACAGTGTGTCACTCATGTAAAGAAAATCACCTCCTGTGTGTGATGAGTGGTTGAAGAGGTGTTACAGGTCAGTTTTCACGTCCTGCCTCCGCCTCCTGGTTTTGTCATCTTTACTTTTTGATGCACGGTGATGTCTGTCTGTCTGGGCCCACCATCTGTCACTCACTCCCTCTCACGGATGCTGAGTGACCCTCCCCCTCATAGACACTGCTGAGTGGCTTGACCTCGATATGGAGCCTTTGGTCTGATAAATGAGGTTAAGTTTGGCTCCTTCCACCAGAAATGATGCTTATCGTCTGAATCAGATGACAGTTGGAGTGGTTGTTGTGTCTGGCTTGTTCACAGGTACGGTCGAGTGTTGGTGCGCTGAAGCGAACACGAATGACAAAGAATCAGATGAAGGCTCCTACTTACTGGTCTTGTTCCAGTTTGTAAACTGTTGTTCCTTGTAGGTATGCTAAATCCAGCTCACATGATTCTCGGCCTTTTGTCTAACAGTCTGTCTACAGGTCCTAAGCTGCTCGGTGTGGAGAGTGGTTCTAATTCCTCAGACCTTCCTGTCCAGCTCTTGTTACGTACGATATTACTCCAGACAGCAGCTTTTTTCTTTTAGTTTGTGTGTGTCTGTTCTGTTCTGTTCTGGACGGTACCAGTGTAGGTTAACCTGAATGTCCAGTAGCAGTAAGCAGGTTCAGCTGATTTTCCATTCTCCTCAGCCAGTGAGCTGTTGTAATGGCCAATACTTTGGTGTCTGCAGAGAGAACTGATTAGATCGCTTTGGATGCATTTTAAACCTCCAACCTGTCTAAAGTTTATCTCCAGCCTGTCAGGAGGCCGCCTGTGTTAGAAACACGATTAAATCACTTCACTTTACAGTGTTCAGTGACGTATTTCAACTTTTATTGATCATTTTGAGGTGATTTCTGCTTCCAGTCTTTCACTCTTTCTGTTGTTTAACACGTTCTCTGGTATAATTTTCACACACTGAGGGATTAGTGGGAAACGTTTTGGTGTACGCAGTCTAAAATTTCAGGCGATGTCGGTTAACGAAGGTCCTTTGGGTTTGGGATGAGACTCAGCAGATGTATTTTGGAGGCAGAAAAGCATGTTGGGGAAAAAAACCACTGGAAAATATTGATTGTGGTTCTGAGAAACGTGACAGCAAAGTGTCGTTCAGAGAGAAGATCTGGGTTACACAGGACAAGAGTTTTCCAACACTCTCACTGAATATTATTGCCAGAGGCTGAACTGACCCTTAAACTCATTTAGTCCTTTACAACAGACCCTTTTCACAGCAGAGAAACAGGAAATCGCAGGTGTAATCAATAACTTTTATAACAACGCATTCTGTTTAGATGGAGGCCACTGATCCTGTTCACGGGAATGTCTTCATGTCTTTAGAATTCAGACGTTTGACGCTGAAATGTTGCAGTTTATCACGTACGTCGTCTCTCCTCTAACTCCAAACTGTTTCTTCTCCCTGGGCTTGACTCTCTCCCATCCAAACCACCACGCTTGCAGATGATGTGCGAAGTGATGCCCACCATCAGCGAGGCCGAAGGGCCCGGCGGGGGAGGCGGCGGTGGCCGTCGGGGTTCCGGCTCCCCGCTGCAGTCGGACTCGGAGGGCCACTTTGAGTCGCTGATGGTGTCCATGCTGGAGGAGAGGGATCGACTTCTCGACACTCTTCGAGAGACTCAGGAGAATCTGGGCTTGACCCAGGGCAAACTGCACGAAGTCAGCCATGAAAGGGACTCGCTGCAGAGACAACTTAACACGGCTCTGCCCCAGGTGAGTGAGAGAGTGAGTGGATGATATGATGATCATTATAGAAAGAATGTGTACGTCATATTCTTATTTAAACAGAAAATACCAGCTCCCTGCAGAGCACCCTGCCTCAGTCGCTCTGACTGCGCTGCCAGCCAAAGTGTAAGTCTCACTTTCAGGTCTTTGGCAGCCACAGTAGAGGAAGTCAGAGCAGAGTCTCGGCTTGTGCCGACCAATGACAGTATAAAGAATGGACAGAGCGAGCGTGAGTGATGTCACACGTAGGTTTCCGAAGCCCGTTTGAAGCCGCCATGTTGGCTGTACAGCTTCTTCTGCCTATCGGCTTATCTAAATATCGGCAAACGTGGATCATTGGTGGAGCTGAGGCGGGCTGAATGAAGCCTGAGTGCTCTAGAAAGCCATCTGTAAGGACACCCACCTGTCAATCAAAGTGTCCACGCTCTAAATTCTGCATAACTTTAAGCCTTAATATGATTTGAAGGCGGAGTGTTGAGGAGTGTTTCAGGAGCGGTTTCCCTCCAGACTTTATCGTGCTCAGATTTGGTCATTTTTCTGGATTATGTGTTTCTAAAAACGTAAATATGCTGCGTGTGTCAATAAATGATTGGTCTTTGTGTCCTTCACTGGCACACATCTGGTTTGAAGACAGGCTGTGTGATATTCATGGGAGAACCCATAACCCCACCCCACCCTTCTCCTACCACCACCACCACCTGGTGGAGTAACCACAGCTGGATGATATGAAAATAGAAATCTCCCAACCCGACCAGAGCGTAGCATGATGACTTATGTGAAGTGTGCATAAAGGCGCATTAGGCCCACCATGATGAGCTATAAGTCTGATTACTGTTTAATGAGAATTTAAATGAGCAGATTAATTATTCATGAGGAGGCCAGTCTAATAAATAACATCCTGACCAATCACAATCATTCTCAGACTGATGTAGCTTGTTCCTGTCCAAACGGAGCAGCTACATAAGGTGTCCGATTATTAACACAAACTAATAAGTGCATGCATATAATTAATATGCATTAATCTTCTTATAGTAATGAGGTTGTCATAGCTGTGCTTCTGTTTGCACAACATGATGTGGAGGGAACAGTGATCCTGACTGTGTCCATCTGCCTGCAGGTCTTTGTTATATTAAAGATTCATGTTTCTACCCTCTGCGCTCTTATATTTAAAACACATGCATCAGGTTTCCAGTTTTTAATGATGCATAAGAGGCTGCTAATCAGTTAAGCGTTGTTGTACTTTCAGTTAAATATGCATCTGGCGTATTAAGTTAAGACGCCGTTATTTCAGGGTTTGTTTAACGTTTGATGAACAGAGGTGCGCACACTGTGGGGGAGAGCAGAGCAGATAGTATCTCCTCTTTCCTGGAACATGAGGTGATAAGACGTGATGTTAAACACACGCGTGGGATGCCAAAGCCTTTATTTGTAGCTCTGTGTGGTACAACACACACACACACTGATTCATTCAGCTGACACTTAGCGCAGAGCAGAATAGGTTTTGTTTATAGATGTCTGACTGATGACCACATCGTCGGTGAGCTGCTTAAACCGTGTTCACGTTCAGGCTTCACATCTCCTGCAGTCAAACTGTCATTATTATGAGTTAACACTGATGCTGCCAGTTTATTGATCACTAGACCAGACTGATGAATTTAATCTGTCAAAATACATTAAAAAAAACCAAACTGAACCTGGCAAACGAATTCTCATAAGCTATAGACAATGAATGGAGCATTTAAAGATATTAAGGCTGTAATCCTGTCCATGGACGGACTCTCGAACAGCCTCATGTTTAGGTTTTTCAGACGTGTCTTCAATGTGTTAAACAGACGTATCCTGGACAAATCATAGACTATCTTAATAGAAAAGTTTTTAATCACAGCATGTAAAATTCTTTTTGTTGTTCGGGTTTGAAATCTCCGTGTTGAAGCCAGCAAACAGGTAATCAGTCGAGGTATCCGATGCCTTCAGTCAGATGAAAGCGGTTCATATTCATATTCATACGTGTGTCTGCACGGCTGCTCGTGCTGCTGCTGTGTTCAGCTGATGGTCTGGCTGTCGGCCAGGCCTCCTGGGATTTGTATCTGCAGCGGAAGAAAGTCCAGCTGTTGTAAAAGTGAAGGCACTTTCTCTGTTGTAATCTGGCGTTAATACACCGTGTAACACACTTCTGTTCTCACTGCACTCTGTTTGGAAGTGACACATCCAAAACTCCTTTATGGGCGTTAAAAACACTTTGATCACCTCATTAGTATTTTATATGAAGACTGAAGACGATATGCTTTCAATACATAATGTGTCTTTAAATCTTTATTACAATTATTAGTGCAACAATTCAGATTTTATATCTAAATTTTGAGTATCAAAGTCAAAGCAGGGTTGATCATTCGGTGCTGTAAAAACCTCTCTGCCATCTTCTCTTTGGTTTGCTCCCCAGAGTTATTGAAAGGTTATCGGTATTTAAATAAATGATTGAAGTTTGACCACATGGCCTTTCTCGATCAGTTTCTGAAGCCATCAGCTATCATCTGATGATGATTTAGCCTCTTGGGGCACGGCCAATGTTTCTGGGCTTCAGGTATAAGATATCCTGTTCCTCCGATTAGCAACTCGATACGTGAAAATGATGCGAGAGACACATTTCTGCTGATCTCCATAAACTGATATCTGCATGTGAACACAACTCATTTTTAAAAAGCTTGTTGTCACACAGTAGCCGACAGGTTCAGAGATTACTTTGGCACATATGTCCGTCTGCTTTTGTTGCAACTAAACCCTGGTCAAATGTGATTGGTCAAAACGACTTCAACTACAAACCAGATGCCAAAATCTGTGTCCCTCGCCTCCTGGTTTTGGATGAAAGATTAATGAATGCATCCACATTTTAAACTAGATCCGTACATACAGGCACAGGAATGTTGTAGACGTAAATGGTCGTGGTAAAAATGATTTTCAGTGACACGTAGTTGGAAAAAGTTAAACCTGGACCTTTCGCCTGACGACTGCACTGAGATATTAGTAACTCTGCGTGTGGTTGAGAGCTGAAATCGTTGGTCTGCAGGCCGGCAGTAGGTAGGTGAAGGGGATGTGCACTCTTCTCTCTTGTTCCCTCCCTCCTGGTGAGAGTACCCTTCGACTGGAATGCACAAACATTCCAGGGCAGCTTGCTCACACGTCAACAGCTTTTTCAGACTCCAGTGGTGCCCGTAGGATGGTGCTTATTTGTTCTTCTTCTCTTTTTTTTCTTAGTCAATGTGTTCTGTGTGCGGCCCTAATTGGCCCAAATCTCCCCCAACCAATCTCATTTTGTGGATAGTTAATTGACTCCAGTTTTAATGTGTGCACAGATAGATTTCTTTAGTAATCCAATTTTAGGGCCCACATGTTGCGGTGAAGTCAATTTCTGTGCTTCTGTGTCAGCCAGGGCTTGTAATAGTTTCGCTTGAAGTGGGCTTCTCTGTGTGTGTGTGTGTGTGTGTGTGTGTGTGTGTGTGTGTGTGTGTGTGTGCAGTGAATTTCCAGAGATTTTCTTCAGCTGCTGTGAAGTTTGTTGAGGCAGTAAAAGAGAAAGACGTGGTCGTATTTAACTACATGCTTTGTGTCGTTTCATTCATTTGTTTTCACGTTTCCTCCGGGCTGCTGCTCCTCTCCTCTCTAACTCCTCCTCCGTGTAGTCAGAATTTATGTGTTGTGATTCGAGTCATCGGTCGAGTCGACTTGTTGTCAGTTTGATCTGCACTTTTACTTTTCTGACTCTGTGAAATTCTATTTTTGTATCACTGGCACAAAGAAAGGCATTAAAATGTAAGTCAGGCTGAAACTTGAGACTCGTGCAGGAGTTTGGTTTGGCGCTGAATCGACAGAATAGTCGAATCTTCTTAATCCGATTGAGCTGACGGTACAGCCCGGAGTAAAAGGATTGTTGCTATGATCATTGTTATATTGATGACTTCTTCACATGGTGATGCTGATGTGGTGTTTTAGTGTTTTAGTGTGGTGAGGGCTGTAAATCTTCATCTGATTTGAAAGATAATGAGACATGCTGTGTTGGCGTTAGTATAACGCTCTTTCTTTATACTTGGCATTGCTTTGACATGTGCTGCTTGTTGTACAGCAGTTTACTGTGGACCTGACACTGTAAACTAACTGATGTCATGTTTGCTGCTAAAAGGGTCTTAGCAGACGTTCAGACCATAAAAACCTGCGGTGCTGTTGCTTCAGGTACCGGTGAGGCGATGAAATCCGATCCAGGAAGGCTGGTTTGAGTAACGGATCCCCCGGGTGCCCGTCACTCAGAGAGAGGACCCCGCGGTGGCTCATGTCAGTCAAGGCTGCAGAAACTGACTGAAGTGACCACAGAATCACTGCACATCACACGACACAGGCTGAAATCTACCTGCTCAGACACCCAGCAGAATAACGTTCACGTCGTAAACTAATCAGGATTGCATGTTTCAATATATTTCATTTACCAGTGCAGTGCTTCGTCTGCTACTGTTTCATCTGAAATGAAAGTTCAGATGCTTAATGAACAGATCTAAACATTTTGTAGCTGATGGTCTATTTTCTGTCTGTTGTGCAAGATGACAAACTCAAAGTGAAAGAGGAAGAAAACGGAGGGGGAGCTCTCAGTGTTGTGGTCGTGGTTTGGTTTGTGTGGCAGAAGTCAAAATCCAGTCGATGATTTTGTTTGTAAAACAAATCACAGGTGTGACTTTGAACTTTGTCATATTTCGTTCATGATTTTGAAAGAGCCAATCGAACGCGCCAACCAAATCCTTCACTCCGCTCAGCGGCACAATGACGTGAATTGAGAGTGCACGGTGGTAAGACGGAGACAAAGACTGACTTGTTCACCACAGTGACATGAAAGTGACAGAGTGCAAGTGTTGTGCAGCTGAATTAGAAACTTAAAGAGAACAGACACAAGACGGGGAAGTGAAGGCCGCGCTCCTGCGTTCACTTCGGCCCAACGCCAACCCAAACTGTTTTCTGCTGTCCACTTCCCACGAGCTTTACCAGCTATCCTTAAAGCTCTGCAGGATTTCTGTGTGAAGCAGTCGCCCGAGGCAAAGTACGACGTTATGTTTGAGGAAAGGGTCGTATTCAGACGGAGGCCCTTGTGTCCAGAGCTCATAGCTGTACTGTACACTTGTGAAGTGAATAATGAGCCTTACACTTCTGTTAATCTGTGCGTCCTCTATGGTTAAAGATGAAGTTACTTTCTCTGCTCGCACACATGAGAAGAGACAGTCAGGACGAGGGAGGTGAAGAGAAAACTCGTCAGAATGAAGAAGTGTAACTGAAACAAACTTTAACCTCACACACAGCGCCATTAGCCGTGCACACTTGGTGTGTTTTACAGTCAGATGCAGCGCCTGGACTCTTTCAGTCTTTCCATTAACTCGTATTGATAGGATTTATTCAGTTATGTGTCATTTCATGTGCACAATAAATGAAAGAATTGTGCTTTTAAATTTCACTTATCCTGTTTCTAAAAGCTGGACCTCGACCTTCAGAGCCAGTGAGGACTCCCAAAATATGTAAATATGTAACGGATCCAATGTTTCCCAGTAATCACCATAACGACTGAAAATATCATCGTATATTTATCAGCAAGTAACGATCTCCCTCTAGTCTGTCTGTCTTGCTAACATTCGGTCTGTCTGAGTGCTCTTTGTGCCTGATGAACGTGAGAATGGAATAAAACTGTGAGTTACGTGTGATAAACGGCAGCTCGGAAAAGATAACTGTGTAACGTGAGAACGTGTGTTTGTATGTGCGTGCTCGAAATGAAACTTACCAGCAGCAGTCCAGACAATATGTGGACGTAGATCCATGTAAGAAGACAGCATCTCTCAGTGAACGTGTAGTTACAGCTCTGGACTGAGGCGAGACAGAAAGAAAGAAACTTTGTTGTTGTGGATGCACGCTCTCAGTCAGTATTTAGACAAGCTACAGTATAAATAATTCTAGGAGACTTTCTGCTGCGTCATCAACATTCATACTAAGACGACCCAACATGTGATTATGATTAAATTGTTTACAAGAGCACAAAGTTCTCTCAAAGTGCATTTTAGTTCTCACAAACTGTAACGATGTTCAGATCTTTATTGACAACCTACTTTAATACTCTGAGGAGTTAGCAGTCGCTAACATCGCTAGTTAACTAAAGGAACCTGTAGCTACTTCACAATTAAAGTCTTACAGTTGTTGTAAAGCAGTATCAGATGTCAAGATACAGTAAGGTTATAATAACAATAACAGTAATAACAGTTGTTGTTATTGTTGATGATTTCTGTCTAAATTTCTTCACAAATTCGAGAATCGTTTTGAAACTAAATGTTACCCAACCGAATCACCTCCATCTCGCGTCTGGAGGTGTAGGGTTGTCACGGTTACTGCAGCCTGTCATTATGTAATTTGTCTCTGTAGCCGTGACGAGCTGTGCGAGAGAACGACGAGACTATGACGCTCTCCTTTTGTTACACTCAATGGTAATTAAGCAAATTACTCAAGTAGTGAATGAGACGAGCTTAATCTGCATAACGATGAAGTAAAAGGAACTCAAGTTACCTTTGAATGTTGTCACCTGCAGTCTCCTTTTTAAAGTTTGTATTAGACGTATAACACGTACGTACGACAGCAAGTGTAAGATGTCTTATGAGCATGACACATGATGATAATGACATAGTCTTTAAATACAAGAGACTTAAGGGAGAGACTGTACACACTAGCATTTGGACAGCTTCTTTAGATTGACTTTCTGTGTGTGTGTGTGTGTGTGTGTGTGTGTGTGTGTGTTTGGGCAGCGGGTTAAGCAGCTCTGAATAGGAGCCATTGTGGTGTCTAATTAGTTTTTGACAGTGAGTCCTCCTGTAGGAGAACAGATGCCCTCTGCACAGTGTCAGATTTCAGCACACGCTATAAGCTTTTAAGAAGTCATTATGGAGGAGGTGGAGGAGGTGGAGGTACGTCTATCGGTTCTGATCTTGGTCCCAAATTCAGACAATAAGTCTCAATTCATTAATTCAGTTCATCAGCTGCCATGCCCTCATCTGTCTTTGTCAATTTACCTCGAACAAGTCGAGTCTAAAACAAAGAGTTGAGTAAATTAGTGCTACAGCGGCTCCAAATTAGAATAAAGTGCCATGTGTTGTTAGACCAGCTGCAGTTGTCGTATGGTATAGCAGTGCCAGCAGTAGCCGACATGACATGGATTTTAACGCGGCCACAAAATGAGTCGGAGTTTACTATTGACATAACAGAGGAGCCTCACTGCTGCAGTGAAGTCTGTCCTCTCTCTTCATGATTATAACCAATGTGACAACAAGTAGAATGTGCTGTCTGAAAATATCAAGTACCTTTTGGCCATGTTCATTTCTCTGTGCTTACCAGAGTTATTTCATCTGAACCTTCCTGGGATCTCCAGAAATCTAGAGTCAGTGTTCAGTTTGTCCTTTCTGGGCTACTGTACAAAGATAGTGGACCCACAGCGTCTGTAGATAGAAAAGTCTCATTTCAAGGACTCTTACTTTCAGGTAAAATCATAGTTATGAAGATTATATTCTGTAAATATCTGACACACTGCAGCTTTAAGTGTGTTACACACTAACTTTGTTAAAGTTACATATTTAAATGTTTTATTGTAGAAGCATTATATTCATTTCCTTGGAACTGCATGACCAAAATTTATATTATTTATTTTTTATTACAAAAAAATAATGATTTTAAAAGACATATGAACATTTAATCCAGGTGAAAATCTGTTTAAAGCGTACTACAGCCCATCTTCTACATAATCTTGTGTTATAATGTGTGCAAACCTTATTTTATTGCTGTTGATGTATTACTCACGTCTTCACTCCCTCCCAGTCAGGCAGATTTCTTCTTGTATTATGAATGACAGTAATGAGTCTCTGAGAGCAGAGAGTCTGAATGCAGATGATACCAGCGCAGAGTTCCAGTTATCCCTGAAAGGCCTTTGTGTTTTGGTACACTGTTCCTTTAATAGGTTGGCACACATATTTGTGTACCCCCCTTTAATCCCCTCCCCTGTTCTAAGGCTTACAGAGGAGCTGAGTCCACCTCGAACCAGCACGTCGCTGAGCCGTACACCAGAGTCCTCTGCTGCTGCAGGCAGGATGGGATCGCATGTATACAAGCTTACCACTCTATTCAGTCTGCATATTTACATTTAATTTCTGTATTCAGGGATCAAACTGTGAAAAGTTTTCACTCTTCTCAGCTGTGGCCAACATGATAGAAGATTTATGAAGGTTGGTGTGAGTGTCTGTGGGTCGGATTTGATGGTCCGATCTGAGGATGCACTGATCACCAAACATCATGGTTTGTTACCGTAACGCAGCGGTGTCAAACTCGCATCACCCAGTGCGCCATAACTGAAGACTGGGACTACGCCACGGGCTGGCGGGGAGACATTAGCGCATCATAGTACGGACACATTAGCTCCACAAACGAGGCACGCACCTGTCGGTAAGCCTGTGTGCCTCGTCAGTAGCCTCCCACCTGCTTTCAAAGTCAACTTTAGGTTTGGACGTTTTCTGTCGCTGTGCATTCATCAATAAACAACCAGCGAGGGAGGCGGCACACAGGTCTTGACCAATGACAGTATCTTGACCTGTGTGGCGGCTGTTGCAGTGCATTGTGGGATTTGTAGTATGAGCGGTGGTAGTGTGATTTACCAGCGGGCGTGGGCCATGAGTTTGACACGCCTGCCATGAAGGCTTGACTACACCACTTACTGTTTCTGTCACTTACAGTCAGAGACGTAGCAGTGAGTTACGAGTTGGGATCACTACACCGTCTATACATTTAAAGGTCCTGTATGTAACACGTAACAACTATTATTGTGTTTATTACCTTAGAATGAGACGTTTCTGTCTACAGAGGGAGAATGGTGAGGTGAGCGGTAATCAGTTGGTTGCAATCTGCAACTTCACCACTAGCTACCACTGAAGCCTACACACTGCACCTTTCCTGCTAACCAAAACAACATGGAACGTGGACTTTTACTGAAGTGTGATTTTTATACATCTGTAGGTAGGTTTGTGAAGTTCTTACAGATGTATGTATAGTATACACATACATTAAGTTAAAGTCTGCTGCGAGGGTAGATACTTTTTAATAATTGATTCTTTTGAATAACTAATATCTTTGTATCAGTACTCTGGGTTTGATAGTCGCTGAGTCTCTCGTTGTTGCTTCTCCATGGCTTGATTTTTAGTCCTTAAACTGTATTTCCACCATAAAAGTCTGTGTGACGTTCAAACGCTGCCATGTGTTTTTACTCAGTATGATTTTTGTGTTGATGATGAGTTCAGGAACATTAGGGAACAGAAGAGGCTCATAGATGGCGGATAGAGGCGTAGAGAAATCTTAAGGTCGCTGTACAACTCAACCTCAGCGTCTGCTCTGGAATGTAGGAAGTAAGCCACTCTGTAATTACCCCTGGCCCTGCCTCTCGTGGTCTCTCATTGGCTCAGCAGAGAGTGGAGACCTCGGTCGTAGCCAATGGCAAACTCCCACTTACTCCTTTAGAGTCTGTGCCAGTCGCTGGAAAAGCTCAGAGGCTGGAGTGAAGGGAAGAGAGAATAGTTGTGGTAGTGACTGAAAAGAACGATCAGTTCCAGCAGCAGCCCCCCTTCTCCCTACACACACACACACACACACACACACACACACACACACACACACACATCCCACCCTCGGAAACGTAGAAAGAAGGCCTCACCACTCAGGGTGCCTGTGCTAGTTTTTGCAGGGCAAAAAATCAGGATGGCACATTCTTTAGGTCCAACCATGCGTGTAATCCATAAGTGTGTGTGTGTGTGTGTGTGTGTGTGTGTGAATGAGTGCACAACTTCTGTTTGAAGAGAACCTGAGAAAGCTGTAAGTAACGTGAGGTTTATTAAAACAGTGTGAGTGGCAGTATGTTGTGTTCTCTCTCTTGTTGTACGTTTCCCGCACTGAATGGACGGACGTGTTATTGTTGTGCCTGTCGATGTAAATGTGACCGATGTAGTCTAACAGAGGAAAATGATGCCGGAGCTAACTCTACTGATGTCTCAGCATCATTCAGTCCACCTCAGGTCCTCTGATGATCCACGCCTTTGCCGATTTGTAGAGTAGCCAGGAGACGGAAGAGGCAGTACTGAGTAGATGGCTTCAAAACAGCTTTATGCTGTGATTGGTCTGAGCCAGCGAACAATATCTACAAATATTTCTATCCAAACTATATGAATGAATGCTTGTTTCCATCCTCCAGTTGTTAAATCACAAGATCAAAATGATGTAATTAAAAGAGGCCAGCTGAAGCTTAAGCAGTGAAAAACAACCCGAACACAGGAAGTCAGTCTGACATTTGTGTTTGTTTCATGTGTTAATGTGAGGAAGGTTACATCAGATCTGTGTGGAGTCATCATGGGTGGATTATGGAGCCATGGGAGTGACAAGAAGACAAAGCCTTAAGCCCAGCTACTAGTCCACACCCATACTGAGCTACTACACTGTCCATTAATGAGACCAATTCACTAAGCTTTATTTAATTCATCATGTTATCAGGCTTCCTGCTCTTATGAGAGTAGGTGGACAGCAGCAGCCTGTAGTAGATGGTACAGATTGTTACCAGGATCAGGTCAAGCTGGTAGCTGCAGTGGTGTAGTTGTGTCGTGCCGCTGGCCAATCAAAAAACAGAACACCTGCGTTGTCAGGCAGGATTTAAGATTTATTTCAGACTCAAAGTTTTAAACGTTATATGTGAGCTCCTGCCTCCGCATTACCAACGTTTTTAACGTTCTCAGCACAGCGCCTTGAGAAAAAACCGAGCATAGTAAGTAGCGGTTATGTGACTGCATTTGTACATTTCTATTCTAGGAGTTTGCTGCACTGACAAAGGAGGTGAACATTTGCCGGGAGCAGCTTCTGGAGAAGGAGGAGGAGATTGCTGAGCTGAAGGCAGAGAGAAACAACACACGGGTTAGTATAACGTGTCCACACACACACACACACACACACACACACAACTGTCAGGACACAGGACACACACTCTCCATTGATGAGGAGAGTGCAGTGTAGCGTCAGATCCCCGCATGTTTCTGTTTTGGGTATGGATGGTTGTCATAACACTGGTTAACAAATCAGTTTCTATCCCATAATCCTAACCATTGTCACGAGCTGTGGGCGTTGCAAATTGCTCAATCAACAAAATATTTCAACCACTGACGATCAGCTTCATCACAGACAGGAAGCAGGGCCGTATCTCAGCGAGTGTGTTATTGGTCAGTACTGTCTCTGAGTATGACCTGTTTATGCTTGCACACTCTCATAGAACAGTCTGTTGTTTTAAATATCAGGAACGGCATCGAGCAGTGAAAAGATCAGCAATGTGAAAACATCATTCAAAGATGGAATCAAAATTGAGTGTGGAGTGGAGGACACGTCATTAAAAATGGGAAAAGTTGTATGGCTTCAGCTGAGGCCTGTTAGTGCAGAAACAACAAACCTCTGCGATCATTGTGGAAATACAACAACCGTGCCATGAGATTTATCCCAGTTAACACTTCTCTAACGCGTCTTTTGTGTGTTCAGCTCCTGTTGGAGCACTTGGAGTGCCTGGTGTCTCGCCACGAGCGCAGTCTGAGGATGACGGTGGTGAAGAGACAGGCTCAGTCTCCAGCTGGAGTCTCCAGTGAAGTGGAGGTCCTCAAAGCCCTTAAGTCACTTTTCGAACACCACAAAGCCCTCGATGAGAAGGTACGACCGTGTGTCTGTTTGAAAGGAGTGAATGAAGAAGGTGTGTGTACATGCGAACATGTGAGAGAGATGTAAAGATTTGTGAAAGCTGAAAGTTTACTTTTGTTTTTCCAGGTGAGGGAGCGACTCCGCGTTGCCTTGGAAAGATGCAGCGCATTGGAGGAGCAGCTCACCATCTCGCACAAAGAAGTGAGCAAACAGAACTTCAACCTGGACACTGAAACATCTATAAACTATCCTCCTTATACTTCATTCATGTGATCAAAACTCGACCGCCTGAAGTAAAAATTGCCACATTTTTTTTCTCGTTAGCTTTTTCACGCCAACTCATCTGGAGGAAACAATACAGTAAACAGATGGCTCCCACCGCTGACCGCCATAATCTGTTGCTATATTAATTATTTACGCTTTTTTATTTTTATTTTGACACTGTAAACAGTTTTTCTTAGTGTTGGTAGATTTTTTGTTTGTTTGTAGGAAGTTTATATAGGTTGTTGATCGTCACAGGAATCTAAAGTGAAGGTTATCTCACCGTGTTAGTCAAGTGCAGTGACCGTAACTGACTGAACGCATGATTATTCTGTGCCAAGAGAGAGCAGAGAGACGCCTGACACGTAGCTTGAACAGTCAGCTCTTTCTATGCTCTTATCATGTAACAGATAAGGAGATTTTTACACCAGGATATCCTGCCAAAAAAAGATGAACTTAGCTCCTGATGACACTGAACTCAGTTCAGTCTTCACATTGAATCTACTATAAGAAAAAGACTTCCACGACTCTTTAGCGTGCATGTGTGCACATGAATGCAGAGAGAGGAAGAGTCTCCAGTGCGCTGAACAGTGTTGAATGGGATTCAAATTGACAAAAGGCTCAGAGGATCTTGGCAAAGAAGTGTCCTAGATTTCCTCTCTCTGCTTCATGCTACAGCACTTCATGCTGCGGTCATCTTTTGTTCCTCGGACCACACACAAACACACACACACACACACGCATAAAATCAACCGCTTGCCACTCTCTGCTTTTATTAGTAACCTTACATCCTCAGGCGACGAAGCTTTTTGCTGTTTGGCCATGTGGCAGAGACTGTATTATATACTGCAGCTGATTCATGCGAGTTTGCAACCAGAATAGTTGTGGTTGGTTTGAGCTGAAGGCCCTCGGCGCTCTGAGCTCTGCTAGCTGCACTTCTTTGTGTCCCATGTACACACACACACACACACACACACATACACACAGTAGTACACCACAGATGATAAAAGAAAGTGAACTAGTTAAGGTCTCTTTCTTTGGTGAGCGGTTAACCAGATAATTGTTCGGATGCTTCTCACCAGGACTGCGTGAGATGTTAACAAACTGCTGTTTTTCTCTAGTTGGCTTACCTCAGGGAGCAGAACAGCCAGAAGAGAGGGCTGGCAGATGGAACCAGCGAGGTCAACCACAACTCTGAAAACACACCAAGCACTAATGGCAAGGTGAGGTTACTCAACGGCATATGTCAAATGATGTGTGTGTGAAAGCCATGCAGGAGACAAGGCCACAGTTACTTGTGTGTGACAAGTGTGTAACAACATCTGTTCAGTTAATGAAGTCTTAAATAATATGAATTATAATTTATTGTTTAATTGTAATGTTTGTCAACCTTAAACCTGATAAATACACACATACAAGGTGTTTTAATAACTCTGCAGAGTAATAATGAATGCATTAGTGCATCATTCTTGCAATGATCTATCTGTGCTGTGCGATGTCATCGACATGCACGGACAAGATGCAAATATTGGAAGAGGTCGACACGCTGGAAACAGTCCAGGTTACCACTGTCTCAGCTCAGAATAAAAAGAATCTGACATGGATTAATCAGTGTGTCAGAGAGAGATTCAGACTCATGCTGTGAATCTCATGATCATTATGTACATAATAATAACAGGATTTTTACGTCCCAGCTCGTCAGGGGAAACAAAGTAACATACATGTTATGTTTACATATTTACATATTTTCTGGAATTTGGAACAAAACAAAGAGACGAGGAAGCTACAAGAGGAACAAAGAAAGAACCAAAAGAGAACGCTCTGAAAACCAAACTACCAAAATGAAATTAAAACGAGCGACTCAATCGAGTGACTCTAACAACAAACTTCCTCTGTGTGCAAAGCAGCTAGGCCACTCCTCGTATAGCAACAAATACGCCATCGACAAACGAGTTATCACAGTTAATGAGTATTAATACAAAGGCAGGCTTCACACGAAAACACAAGCTGCCAGTTTTAACTGAAATTACGTAGACGGTCAGGTTGGAGACCGGAGATTGGTGGGTTGGCGAAGTGCCGCTCCAATCCTGGTCTCCAAAATGTGGGGACGATGGTGGCCACGCCCCCTTAGCGGGGACCAATCATAGCAGGGCAAACAGTCATACAAGGCGGTCGACAGCAGTCATCACATGGCTTTAAAATCAAAGATGTAAAATGACAGGTAAACTAATTAATGTTGATGTTTTGTCTTTCAAAGTGTTTAATGTTTAGGATATGCCTTCATCAGAGTGTTCAGATGAACGCCACATAAATCATATGAATCAGTCTTTTGTGACATTTAATTTAGTGACACTGTCTTCTAAAAGTCGCCCATCAGAGGTGGTTTGTTGCCTTTTTATTAAATGTTTGAGGTCCTCAGCGTGACACTGTAAAAAGTCATTTTAGAGCTCAGTTTCTTCCATTTTAATCTGTCCTCCATTTTGATTTCTCTGTTTTGTTCCTCATCGGTTCGCTGGTGTATTTGTGCTGCTATCTAACTGAACTGAACTGAGTCCTACGTGTGTGTTCTGCACATCTTGTGTGCACTTGCTAAAACAGTTGTGTTACTTCACCCACAGCGGTCATCGGACGGTTCGCTGAGCCAGGAGGAGGAGTCGTTGTCGGGCCCGTGTTCGGGAAGGTTGGCGAGCTCCAGGAAGTGGTGGAACGCCAGATGGCTGATCTAGGCCAGATGAAGGAGCGCATGGCTTCTATGGTTTCACGCATCAATGAGCTGGAGGAGGACCTGGACACGGCTCGAAAGGACCTCATCAAGTCCGAAGACATGAACACACGGCTACAGAGAGACCTGAGAGAGGTGGGGGCGTCTGTTTGTTACCATAACATGTGTGGAAGTGTGCGAAAAGACATTCCTTGAAATGTTTTCCCTTTACACATTTCATCACAACAACAAGGTTAAAGGTGCCATCTCTAAGATTATGAAACATTTCACACATTAATTTCCTGTTTTAATCACTCTTTATTCCATATTTATGAGTGGACAATGACTTTCAGGCACTGATGCAAATGTTTTGTCATGTATGTGCAGTCGATGGCTCAGAAGGAAGACATGGAGGAGAGGATCACCACCCTGGAGAAGCGCTACCTGGCAGCTCAGCGGGAGGCCACCTCCGTCCACGACCTCAACGACAAGCTGGAGAATGAAGTGGCCAACAAGGAGTCGCTCTTCAGACAAGTACGCCCCACACTCTTCACTGATTGGTCGATGTTGTCGTGATATAATGATCAATAAAGATCAGACAGCAGCCTCTAACATCTGCACATATACATACTATATGACTATAATCTTGGAGTCAGTCACATAAGTCGTGTTGGTTTTGCTGTTTGAGTCTCAGTCGTCCTCCAGCAGGAATCGCCTGCCGTTCTCTTTGGCACTTTTCAGCGGCCTGCTAATGAATTCCTGCTGTATTCACACAGTGACCGCAGCGCGGCGCTGAATGGGAAGCCTCAAAGACACTGGCTTGTTTCTTTACATGTACTCACTGAGATGGAGATGTCTCTCTCCTCTTTTCTTCTTGGTTTTGTCTGTCTTTGTGTCGTTATGAATGCTCTCTTCCTTACTTCCTGCCCATCCCCTCTCCCCGTCTCCCTTTGTCTCCCTCTGTCTGCCCCCCTGACCTACAGTCTTATTTCTTCCCACTCTCTTCACCTTGTGGAACTATAAGCAAACCCCTGAGACCGGGATGTAGCACAGACGAGCCTTCGACGTGCTTGCTAATGACTGTTTGCTTTTGGTTTGTTTGTTGTAGACTGAAGACAGAAACCGGCAACTCCAAGAGAAGCTGGAGCTGGCTGAGCAGAAGCTGCAGCAGACCATCCGCAAGGCAGAGACTCTGCCTGAGGTGGAAGCAGAGCTAGCCCAGAGGGTGGCTGCCCTCACCAAGGTACCAGCACCTGTCCCCCACTCCATAACTCATAACAGGCCTAGTTGATATGAATTCAGTAAAAGTCCTCACTTAAGCACACACATCATGGACTGTGAGATCAGTTCCTTTACATTGCAACAGTCAGGAGCTCCCCGCGGAAGCTGCTCAGGAAGCCATTGTTTGTGTTACTCCAAATATCCACAGCGACCTATTTTTAGAGATTTGGCTCATGTTTTTGTCCATTTATAGTTTGAGTCTTTGTCTTGGACATTGCACGCTGCTGCTGCAGAGAACATACACAGGCAATGTAGCACCTTATTAGTATCGGAGCTGGCTCACAGCACACCTCTGAAATTTAAGTTAGCATTCCTTCTCACTCTCAGCTGAGTTATCAGGAACCAGGTGCTTCTTTTCAGTCGCGTTCATTCTGCTGCTCTTTCTTTTAATTCAGTTTTATTGGATTTTAACAACATGCACATGAGAGACTTCCCATATTGTAGAGTTTTAGTCCTGCATGACGTGGACATACAAAGACCAAAAACTAGTTTTACACACTGATAAATAATACACCACACACTATTTAATACTTTCCCTCATGTCTAAACTTTTACCTGTTTTTTTCCTCCTTCAGTGTCATTTAAGCCGTTTCCTCTGTGCATTCTTGAAGATCTTGACTGTTTGTCCAGAACTTAAAGAGTTAGTTTGGGTTATTACCTACAGTAGACGGAGGTCGGCACGCCTCGAGTTTGGAAAAGCAGAATGCTTTCAAAGCCTCCAGACTTTGTCGCCGATCTACCGCTGCCTCAACACACAGCAACTAAAGTTAGTTCAGAGTTCAGAGTCCCAAACAAACTAACTGATCGAGGCAGCTCTCATGTTCTGTAAAGTCAAATTTAAGTTTTTTGGTCAATAAGTGCGGTGACTTTTAAAGCGAGCGTAGACTGATATGAATAAAAGTTTCTCGTTGAACAGGCTGCCTCATGGTAAAGCAGTGAAAATATTAGTGAATAAATGTAGCGCACACAAACTTCACGTTGAGTTTTTTTAGGTGGTTAAAATCTGTTTTCACAGCAGCACATTGTTTATCTTCCATGCTGCTTCTCCAAACTGTCCGTCTGCTGCAGGTAACACTGACTGTGGATCAGTACCTCATACAGCCACACTTCACATAACCCAAACTCTCCCTTTAAGCTGTGTGGTTGTTCTATAGAATGTAGCAGATCGACAGATGTGTTTAGAAATGGAAAGAAATGCTGTGCAGTTCCAAGACGTCGACATAAATCATCCACTCTTCTCTCCCTCCTCTCATAGTTGGAGCTTATTATTCCATCATGCGTTGCTCAGTCTGATACAACATTCCTCATTGTATTATTCCACCTCTAACTCTGTGTCATCGTGTTCTGTTGTCCAGTTTCTCCCTCAAACACCGTTTAATTGTGCCAAAGTTCACATTAAAAGTGTGTCCTGTTCTCTCCTCTTTCTCCTTTCTTTCCGTCATGCTCGTTTTTTGTGTGATCTTCACGCTGCCTGTGCCGCCTCCTTGTCAAACCCGTAGTGTGTTCTGTGTGGCTCAAAAGGCGCTAAGACTGAGAAGAAGGTAGATGAGCTTCACGCACAGAGCTAAACCTGGAAACACTGATGTGATCTGTCACTGAACTTAACCCGGCCAAGAGAAAATTTATTTAGGGGGTCGTATTTCCAAACCTTCAGTTCCAGTTCATCCTTTACATGACGAGCGCCTGGTTAAGTGCAGTATCAGACTTTCTATCCAAAGCTGTGAGGCCTTATTGGACCCTGACATTGCCTTCCCTGTGCGCCTGTGTGTGTGTGTGTGTTTGTGCTTTATGTGCGAGTGAGCTGTGTGGATCAGAACGTGATGCTAGTACCTCTCCTTTTCCTCAAACACAGAAAACTCTACTGTTTGGTGTCTAACACAAACAGGAAGTGCCAACTGATTTGAAAGGAGACCCTGCCCATCAGAGCTACTGAACTCTGGAACAGGCTGTGCCACAGAAACATGTTTACCAGTCTGTTGGCTCATGTCTCATTAATGCATGCTACTAACCGAACTTCCCGAGTTCTTGTGCTCTGTCGTCCAGCTCGTGGATCGCTGCTGTGATCTTCCACTACATATTATTACTGTCAGCTACCATATCTGCTACTGTGGTCATTTTATCATTCATTGTAATTCATTGTCATTTTATCATTCATTGTAATTGTACAATATGTTTGTGTTGACTTGTTCTGTATGACATCTATTGTAGAGGATCCTCCTCTGTGGCTCTTCCTGTTTCTTCCACCTTTTTCCTGTTGGGTTTTGTGCAAGTTTGTCTAAGGACAGAGGTGTCACTCCTGTACAGATTGTTCCGAGGCAAATGACTTTGGGCTATACAAATAAAATTTGATTTGATTTGATTTGACAGCATTAAGAGCCCATAGACTGGTTATATTTTTCAGTATGCCTAATAAACATACCTGTAGTGTTTTGTGATGATTCTGTGAGAGGTTTCTTTGTTTTGGTCTTTGTGTGGGTCGTGCTGCTGCTGTCCTCTCCTGATGCAGTTGCTGCTTGTTTCTTGAACCTCTGGGTGTAGGCTGGCATATGTAGACGCTTGCTCGACCCCATCCTTCTGAAGGGCCGAGCTTAGGTGTAACTCGGCGAGGTCCTTCTCCAGGATTGGATGACAAAGCACTCTCAGGGGAAATCAAAGCTAATGAGAGACGCTCTCGTTAGCTCTGAGAGGATTGAATACACTGAGACATCTTAGCACAGAAAAGACGATGTGTTTTTATTTTCTCCTGTTTTTAGGCAGAGGAACGCCACGGCAACGTGGAGGAGAGACTGAGGCAGCTGGAGGCCCAGCTGGAGGAGAAGAACCAGGAACTGCTCAGGGTGAGAAAGAGATCTAAGAGACATCAACACCGTCTTTACAATATTTTATAAAAGTACAAATAAGAACATAATAATTTAGCACAAAGGCACGTTAAGAAAAGAAAAAAGATAATCACAAGTTAAACAGCAAAATACATTTTTAGTAGTTTTCCGTCGTCTCACAGAGAAGCCCTTTCTTTCATCACAAAGATTAAAATCACACCATTCGTCTGTAGACGGGCTGTTTGGCTTATTTCTTTACACTCTCAGTGAACCAAACCGGTGTTTTGTTTTAATATTTGCAGACGTTGAGTGTAGAAGAGTGGTTCATCCTAATTGAAAGCGACTTTTGTCACCAATAATTCTGTGTAAGTTTTACGCCACAAAGCATTTACAGTTGGACCGGTCCAGAACAGGTGATAACGGTTCACTACCTGAAATAAAATATCTGATAGACTCTTCCAGTTGGACATTCTCCAAGAGGCTGAGCTTGACATCTTCCACCCTCTGTAATGCAACTGTTAGTTTTGCTTTCCCATTTTTGTTTGTTTAGTGTGGGTGCTGCTAGTTGTCTTAACGGACTCAGGACTTAGAAGTGTGAGGAGAGACTTCTGTTAGTCTCTTATAGCTAATATCTCATTTATTTGGGATAAAGTCGGGTCGTGTGTGCACCTTTTTAAAATGTTCTTGTGTTCGTAAAGGCACGGCAGCGAGAGAAGATGAACGAGGAGCACAACAAGCGCCTGTCTGAGACGGTGGACAAACTCCTTTCAGAGTCCAACGAGACTCCAGCTTCACCTCAAAGAGAGGATGTCCGCTCTGGAGGACAAGGTGAATAATACATGAACGTGACCAGCGGTGCAGCGATGATTTACAGTCTGAAAGTCAATGAGACTAACAAAGAGGCAGACGAGCTGAGGACTCTGTATTGTTTGCCATGATGAGTATTTGTTGGTCATGGTCTGTAGCTCAGTCGCTGTCTCTCTTCTCAGAACGCCCTCATTAGAGAACTGGACCACACCAAGAAGCTGATTGAGGAGTCTCATCATGAGAAGGTGAGTGCTTAAAGTTAGGATGTGTTTGACAGCGATGCTTTTTAAAGACCAAGTGATCACCGTGTTTGTAAATGTCCTCTCATACAGGAGCAGCTCCTGATCCAGATCGAGACCATGCGGGCTGAGAACGAGCAGGGCAGGAGCAGAAGCAACTCCTTACTACACGGGTGAGCCAGTCGACTGGTCGAGCAGTTCACAGTTTCAACTTTTAACCTCTCAGACTCTTTCTAATCCATCGATTCATGTTTTTTCTCCAGACGCCTCAGCTGGGCAGCACTCCAGATTTCAGGTATCCAGTGTCGGCTTCCTCGATGATGGACAGTAACTCAGACCACTACGGCTCGGCTCTGGTGCTGAGACGGCCTCAGAAAGGACGGATGGCAGCGCTCCGGGACGAGCCGTCCAAGGTGAGCTCCCAGCTCAATACATCTAACTGTCCACGATAGATTCACCTCTAATCTAGGCTGACAGTTTATGCAGCGTTATCTTTTCTATCAAGAAAATCTTTCTCTGTTTGGGATAATTGAATTTACTACAAAGGTTATTTGATTTGATTTTTGTGTCGTCTTCCTCGTAACACGCCTTATTTGTACCGTGTGCCTTTTTCCTTCCTCCACCTGTTTAATGTTTAAGTTCTCTCTGATGGTTTTCTTCTTCTCCGCTTCCTTCTGTTTGCTTCCACTCTGGACATCAGCGACATGTAAGTCAGTGTGGTGGAGATAACAGTGACGGTTACGTGTGTCTGTGGTGCATTCATGAGTATCCAGCTAACTCTCTGCCTGCTCTCTGTCTTTTTATCCTTTTCTCTCGGTGTCTTTATCTCTCCCTCCATCCTCTCTGTTTCATACCTGTGTGGGATAATCCAGGTGCAGACTTTAAACGAGCAGGAGTGGAGCGCATGCAGCAAGCCAACGTGCTTGCAAACGTGGCCCAGGCCTTCGAGAGCGACATGGATGCTTCGGACCTGGAGGAGGATCGAGAGACCATTTTCAGCTCGGTGGACCTGCTGTCCCCTGGTGGCCAGGCCGACGCACAGACCTCGCCTTAATGCTGCAGGAGCAGCTGGACGCTATCAACAATGAAATTAGGTACCAGCAGCTACGGAAACAAAAAAAGAACCTGGCTACATGTCGAGGACTGCAGTGCGTCCATTTAACTTCTTTCTCTCATTGCAGGATGATCCAGGAGGAGAAGGAGAGCACCGCCATCCGAGCAGAGGAGATCGAGTGCCGGGTGGGCAGCGGCGATAGCCTGGGAGGACGTTTCCGCTCGATGAGCTCCATCCCTCCGTCACTGTGTGGGGGCTCCTCGTTGGGAGGCTCACCCCCAGACTCTGGCCACTCCACCCCCAGACGCATTCCTCGCAGCCCCAACAGAGAACTGGACCGAATGGGCGTCATGACCTTGGTAACACTTCCTTTACTTTGATATGTATGATAACTGGATCATAAACAAACTCAGAATTATACTTTATCTTTGTTATTTTCATGTTGGCGTTTTGTCTTCTCGTCGTTCTTCCATAAATGTTTTAACTCGCTTTTCCATGTTTGTGTATTTATGCCGTGTCGCCTCTGATCAGTGCACTAATATTTTGTGAAAATGCATGAGAGTATGTAACCATGTGTATATGTAACTGCCCCCTGCCTGTAGCAATATTGCTATGACCCCTACATCATGCAGAGCTCCCTCTCCCAGCAGACAGTAACTTACCTACCCTATGGTGCGACTGGCTTCAGTCCTCCCCCTCAGCCCTATAGCTGTGCACCATACTTTCAGGTACTCCTCATTCTCTCCACAGATGGGTGCAGCCTGCCACTTTCTCTCCGCTCTGCTCCTTTTGACGTCAAATAGACACATAAAAAACCTTTTTCCCACAAATGTGTCAGAAACTAGGAACCAAAATACAGCTAAATCAGGGCATATTATGTTATTAATAAGACAAATTACTGCTTGATTCTACCAACACGGTTGCGGTGCGTTCCTGCTGCCACCAGAGCTGATCACGGCTCTTCTGTACAGTGTTTAACACAGAAAGGCCTCTTCGCTCTGAGACGAGCCGTGTCAAAGCAGCACAGAGCAGATCAACCCGGCAGGAAGTCACAGAGACGACAGACAATCTGGTCAATTTTCAAAATGTAACACCATGTGCAGACTCCTGACTGTAAAAACAGACAAAAAGGAAGCAATTTAACTGCATAATAGCACAATAATGAAGGTGGAATCGAGGCGATACTTGGCATGACAAAGACTGGCCAGTTTTACCTTTGTATCGTCAGTAAAATCATTTTTAGATGTTCTTTCTACGGCTGCAGATCACAAATGAGTCGATCAGAAATCAGAAAAATGGAAAACTTCATCTGGGATCGATTACAGTGAAACATTTTTAAGTGCTTCACGGGACAGTTTGTTATTCTGCACAACAGAAAAAAGTTCCTGAACCTTCAAACAAGTTTTCAGAGATCATCGGGTTCATTTGAGCTCTGTGTGAAAGTGGAATAATACCCCGTGAACAAAAGTGCAGGTGACTGTCGGCGCTCAGACCGTCTATCAATATTCTCAGCACGTGAGCGTCTGAACAATGAGTTGAAAGTGACACACCTCTTAACCAGTGACCAGATTTCCCTTTTATGGCTGATGCAGGAGAACAAAAACATAGTTTTGGTTTAGAAAGTGGACACACCCCTCCTGCACCTGAGCTCCTCCTGCTCACCTGTCTGCTGCTGCAGTCTGCACACATATAACTATAAAACACTATAAAACAGGCTGCTGCTGCTTTGTTTTCCTATGTTTGGTAACGTCGCCTCTTTGGGGCTTGCTGTACAACATTTGCTCCAACTCACAGAGCCTGGTTTCAGTAGGAACACACGGCTGAGCCTGTTTATGTGTTGAAATGGCTGTTCTGTTTCTGTGGGTTGTATACATCTTCCCTGCAGCCACACCTCTGTTTCAAAACATAACTGTTTCTGAGGAACTGTAACGCTGTTGGTTTTCCTGTTAACACCAGAGCTGCCCCCTTACTCATCAATCTGTAATTTATGATCTTTATGATTTCAAGAATTAACTCAAGTTCAAGCAGGTTACCTCGTGTGTGACCTGATAACCAATCACCGCACGATGTGTCATGTTTGCTGACAATGTGGAAGTCATCGTGCACTGGCTTGATTGACTGTTGTAATGAAGAGCTGCTGAAGGATTCGAACAGTTCATGAAGTTTACTGTAAAACATTCCAGTGCTGCTTTTAGTTTGGCAGATAACGCCCGAGGAACGACTGAACAACGTTCTGTCCTCAGTAAACGACCACATCAGTCTCTGTCTGAAACTAGTCCGAGTGTCCTCTAACTCCTAAACAAGACGAAGACACCAGAAGTAAAGAAACATTTTTGGTGATTAAATTAATTTGCTGCTCTCCCTCTCAATTTCCTCTTCCTGTTTCCCTTTATAGCTCACTAATCTCTTCCTCACCGCGGCCTCAGTGTGTCAGTTGAGGAAAGGAAATGAGTGATTAGGTATTTTCCTCCTGGGGGCAAGAGAAACTCCCGTAGAAATGTGGCACGCCGGTGGTTTATTTGCTCTGCTAATGCCAGGCCTGTGAGGAATGCAGCGAGGGGAGAAGTCCTCCTCCGGCTTCTTTAGATGCACAGTGGAAAATATGAGCAGAACGGCTGCGGTTCATAAATTCAGGTGTCACTCCGCCCTCGACCAAGTGTGTAATATCACATGTAGCAGAAGCACAGAACTACGATAACCATGAAGCTAACTCGCTCGTAGCATTAGAAGCGTCAGAAGTCACCTGTTAGCCGCATCTTTAATTCAAAAATTAGCTGGTGGTATAAAAGTTTGATTTCTTTTATCATGTCTCCATGAGCGAGGCGAGGCTGCACCCATCGGGCCACCCTGACTCGACCCAGCGTGGTTTGTTTTGCAGTGTCGGGTGCAGTGCTGCTCCTTCCAAAGAACTTCATGTTTTACTGCACAATTAAACTGACACTTTGTCCACCGTGTGTGTGTGTGTGTGTGTGTGTGTGTTTACATGGGTAAATGTTTATGTGTGTTGGTTTCCTGCTCCGTGTTCTCGTGCATGGCTTGGTTTCACCGCTGCTCTGTTGTGCGTCTCACTAACTGCTTTTCTCCTCTCTCTCTCTTTTTGCCACGCTTCAGCCTAGTGACCTGCGCAAGCACCGCAGGAAGGTAAACTAGAGACCTGCTTTACTGGCCTCTGTCAGCTACCTGTCTGTTATCCTCACTGCCTCAACTCCAAACTCCACCATCCTCCCCGCAACCCAACACAAGTGCAACCCCCATTTTTAGACTCGACTTTCTCCATTCCATCCCACAATGTACCATCCGATACAAACTGATCCTCCTGCACACACACTAACATTCCTGAACATACAAATGTGTTACAGTCACAGTGGTGCACAGAGGTGAAACAATCTGCCACAAATGTGAGAGTTTATTGTTTAAATGACTTTTGAATACAAACCTGTGATTAAAAAAGGATTTGAAGTTGAAATTTGAATAAATTGACACTTTTTTGTCAGTTTATAGACCAAACTGTTAGTCAGTGTATCAAAAAAATAATTGGCTATTCATTTATTAACCTTTATTTAACCATGAAGGGTCCCCCTGAGATTAAAAACCTCTTTTTAAAGGCACAAGACACAAACATGAAAATAAGTGTTGTTTGCTGCCTTAAATGATTAATTATTATTAAAGTTGTCAGTCAGAACATTAGACACTAAGTAAATCTCCAAAACTACAAAAAAAGACGAGCCTGTCTAGACTAAAGTGTAAATCATAAAAGTGTAGATAACAAAATAAGATCACCGTTATCACAAGGTCAGATTTGAATGAATAATCTCAACAGTCTGCCTCGCTGCTCTGGGACTTTCAGGAATTTCAGGAATCCTTGTCATCTGTTGCATCAGCAAACATGATGGGAAGCCAACATCAACTCAAAGCGTCTGATGAGTGCAACATAATGCTAATTATTCAGTCTGAGAACAGACATGTTACCTCCTCAGTCCTGATTCTTTGAACCATGAAGTCATTATTTATTTTGTGTTTTGCGGTGAGTTTTTGTGTCTTTTTGGTGCAGCTGTACTTTATTCCTCTAAGTGTATTATTCCTCCTCTTATATACATCTGTAAACATCTGGACGGGTCACAGCTAAACGCTGTCTTCATTTTTCACCTCATGTTCTGTGCATGGTAAAATCCAGAATGATCCACCTCAGTAACATGCGTCTCCCTCGCTGTTATTCAGTCTGCTCAGGACGACAAGGCCACGATCCGATGTGAGACGTCACCCCCCACCACTCCTCGCTCCATGCGCCTGAACAGGAGGCAGGACACACTGCGAGCCACGAGGACATCAGAGACATCCGAGGGTAAGACCTGAATAAATTCGAGGTTCTCTCTGCGGTCCACCGTCATCTTTTATTCTAACCTCCTGACCTTTACCCCCGCAGCCTGGCTGGCCTGCAGGACGGTCAGGGTAGTAACCCCAGCAGCAGTAACAGCAGCCAGGACTCCCTCAACAAAGCAGCCAAGAAGAAGAGCATCAAGTCTTCCATTGGACGCCTCTTTGGGAAGAAGGAGAAGGGCCGACCCAGCATTCCTGGCAAGGACTCCCCCAGCCAAGGTCAGACACTCTGCACGCTACAGCACGTGTTTATGTAAATGTGATGCAGCTCCACAACTAGCATTCAGATTTCTGAACATGGCGTTTGTTTCTGTCCCCAGCCGGCACTCCCGAGGCAGAGAGCTCTCCAAAGGATGGACTAGGTGTGGGCACTCTGGGAGGTCCTGCAGAGAAGAACAGGAAGTTGCAGAAGAAGTACGTGTCTTCTAACAGTTAGCCAACAATCTCCACAATTTAAAAACACTACACACTACAACACAGGATGTCTTTACTGCTGCACAGTGTTAATACTGTTAAAACTCTGAGTGTTGCTGCTGCAGTCCAGAGCTGGCTCACTAGCTCACGCTCACTCCCTGCCATCTGACCCACGCTCCCTCCAATCAGCTCATCTTCCTTCCACTCCACACCCAGTCATTTCCATTGCAGTCATCTCCCACAGCTCTTTATGTTTCCTTTTCCTTCACAAACATATTGCACACACTGTAAATGTAGCTCTTAAATTAGCATCAGCTCATTCTTTTCTCTTTATTGTTTTGCCAACCTCCCTCTTCTTTTTGTTTTATCATCCCCTTCTCATTCCATGTGTAGTCCAAAGACTGGGTAAGTTGGTTCATGTTGCTTTTGCTTTGCCTTTATCTTCTTCCCACACTTGGCTTCACACGTTGACTCACCGTTAACTCTGAGGACCCCCCAAACAAACTGTCCCTCCGAATGTCTGACGGCTTTTCCATGCTGCTCTCTACCCTGCTTTCCACAGAGGAGCTTAACTAACAGGAATGTGTGTGTGCTGGTTTTTTTAGTGAGTGACACGTTTTTCCTGCACTGGAGCATGAAGTTCTGCATTACAACGACAGGAAAGACAGTTAAAGCAAGAAGTGAACCAAATATTTGGCATTTTGTGAGCTTCCTTTGTTCAAAATCACGTGACACACTTCAGCACGATCGCTGCTGTAAACGTCAGAATTTAATAGAAGCTAATTAGTCTGATAAGCTTTTGGACAAATCTGTTAATGTTTTTATGATGGCTGATCTGCCAAACAGAGGATGGGCTTGTTCTCATCAGTCATCTCTGGCATACGGCACCATCTAGTGGCCAAGTACAGCCGCCGCCTTCATTTTCTAGCATCAGTTAAGAATCAGACGCTGACCTCCAGAAAGTCTCTGCTAAGCGGCATCGTTCCTTCATTACAAACCGAGAATGTGCATGTCCAGACTGAAGAAAGGTTTTCCTGCTCTGAATACCTCCCCTCTGTGCATGTTACGACTCCTACAGTCGTAGAGGAATGCATCCATACTAAAGTGATTTTCTAAGTGGACTCTCAAAGCACTGGTTCTGGGAGAAAACTCTACTCACTAGTAAAGTTTCTCAATCCTGAAGCTCTGGATGTGACGTCCTCGTGTCACACCGCCCAGGTTAGACCTGGAGAGTCGAAGCTTGGCGAGGTTTTATTAAACACTTATCGACGAGCATGTCTCTGTTTCTTTGTTTTCTCTCAAACTCCTGCTCTCCGTTTTGAGAATGCATGTCAGGTGACGTCTCTGGGTTTGTGTATGTGTGAGTGACAGAGGTGGATTTAGTGCATATCGAGTTAATGACGGGCTCCGTGGATTTGGGTGTGTGGCTGTGTATTTTATTTTTATTCTATTTGGTAGGGATGCACGATATGTCAGATGAAGGGAAATTTACACTTCAGTAGTTTTTTTTAAACTTTGCAATAAAAATGAAACATTTGAAGAGTCAGAACGGCTTTTAACGTCTTTTTAAAACACAAAAATGTAATATTATAGATTATCTTATCAGTATTGACGATGGGAAGCAGGTAATTATCGGTATCAGTAATGATTTAGAGGATTCCATATCGTGCATCCCTCGTTTTAAAAACCAATTAAACTCTTTGAATTTTGTCTTTAATCCATATTTTGTGTCTCAGGCATGAGTTACTGGAGGAGGCTCGCAGGCAGGGCCTGCCGTTTGCTCAGTGGGATGGACCGACTGTTGTGGTTTGGCTGGAGGTACGACTCAGACTCAGTAACAACAGGAACCTCTCAGCTTTTCTCCAGGTGAACTAACGTCAGTCTGTCTCTGCCTCCCCCCCGTGGTCAGCTGTGGGTGGGCATGCCGGCCTGGTACGTGGCCGCATGTCGCGCCAACGTGAAGAGCGGAGCCATCATGTCGGCGCTGTCAGACACCGAGATCCAGAGAGAGATCGGCATCAGCAACCCGCTACATCGTCTGAAACTTCGCCTGGCCATCCAGGAGATCATGTCTCTGACCAGCCCCTCAGCCCCGCCCACCTCGAGAACGGTATGTCTGTTAATGTGCTGACACACACACACACACACACACCTTCACCTTGATGATTCCTTTGAGCTGTCCTCTCTGACTGCACATTAACATTTTAACTTCTTACTAATGATGAGATCAAACCAGTTTTGATTTGAGCTCTTTTGCTAACAGTGAAATGAACAAACTTTTCTCGATCTTCTCTCCATCCTGCTCCGTCATCACTCTCTCCTCCCTCTTTACACACTTCTTCTTCTCTTTCTCTCACTTGTGATTGGGGGGTGTCACATGATCAGACCACAGGAAACGTTTGGGTCACACATGAAGAAATGGAAAGTTTGGCAGCCACACCTCCCACGGTTAGTCTCCCCTGATTGGCTGGCTGGACACTGGTAGCTTCTTGCTGTGGTGACCGTCGAGGCTCGTTCCAAGTTGCCTTCGGACAGACGGACGATTAATATTTGATCAGTCCATCGAGTCACTCGGCAACTTGAAACAAGCCCTTCGTGTCTCTGCTAGTTTGTGATTTTTCTTTTCTCTGTTGGTTTTTGTAGTTTTCTTGTCTCTTTATTAGACCTTACTGTGTGTGTGTGTGTGTGTGTGTGTGTGTGTGTTTCAGTTTAATATTAGTGTGTGTGTACGTGTGTTAGTGATGTAGCTGAATGTATAGGATAGAAAGTTTGACTAGAAGAATAAAATCAGCATGGTTCCCTCTCACTGTCACCTTTCACTGTTAGTTTATAGCTGTTTCTGTCACATAGTGATGTATGGAGGTTGGGCAATATGATGAGACGATGTGAAGAGATGCTCGTTTCATTCATACTTTTTATTTTCTCGTCATAACGAGTCAGTTTCGTTCGCTTTCTTGAGATATTTACGTCGACATAACAAATGTTGTTTTCCCCAGATAACGGGATCAGTTCACGTCCGTCAGTCAGCAGCGGGTTGGCTCGACATGATGTCACGTGTGAAATGTCAAATTTATTATGTTGTTATAGAAAAATTATCCTGTTAACTCGGGAAAACAACATTTGTTACTTTGAGATAAAGACATAAATAATTAGACGAATAACAAATAAAATGTGTTTGAGAAAACGAGGACATAAAATGTGTGAATGTATGACCACATGGGGCTTCCGTAGGTATGCACAGTGGGACAATCTAAATGTGTCTGTTTCTACCTGCCTCTGAAAGACAGTTTCACTTATTCTACATGTTACAGATGTATTGATGGGAATCGTGTTCTTCATATTGCTCCACTCCTCCAGTTTCTTATTGTTTCCTGTTTGATGCCTTTCCATGAATTTGTCCGTCTTGTTGTTTTACTTTGATTTTCTCCACGTCAGGCCGCTCTAACACAGCACTGCTGCCTCACTAACCCCTCGCCTTTCTGTTCTTCTCACCATGCTCACTCTAACCATGCTAACACCAGGAGGATGACGAGGGTAGCTGGGCCCAGGTTTGCACACATTCCCCCCAAAAAACAACCACCTCTGCTCACCTTCTCAATTCTGCTACGTTTAACACCATCTGTCAGTCAGCGGTTATTATTTTAGGAGATGTCGCACCTTTCACTGAGGGTGCATGTTTGGAACGGTCCAATCAGATTTTGTAATTTCATTTATGCAGCAGAGCCACTCTAAACACTTGTATGGCTGTTTATCAGTTAGACTGGAGTCAAAGCCAAGTTTAACGCTTGTAAGAACACACAACCTTCTGAACAGCAGTGAAGGTGAAGTGCAGGATAATGATGATAATAATAATAATAATAAGATAATGCACCATTTAGATGTTAAAAATTAAAATATGAAGGTCGCCAGAGACAAAATTAAAAACAAATAGAGAGGCTGTTTCTACAAGAATCTTTATAAAATAACTTCTTCTCTTTGCTTTATATTCAGTATAATAATGTTTTATTGTTGACTGACTTTGCAGAGTTTACTCAGTGGTTTCATTTCATGGTGTGGAGCTGCAGGTCTGAGGGTTCAGAGGGAAACTTGTGGTTAAAGTGCAGGAAGTCTGGTTTCCTGTGTGCAATTCTCAGATAGTGTCAGAAGACACACAGATACGACACAAAGATGTAACTGAAGCAGGAAAAGACTTTCTGAACATTGTAATTAAATAACTGTTAAAGTTAACAAAGACTGTAGGCTCGTTAGAACAGTCTGACTTCAGTGTGACACCTGTAAGATTAAAACTTTGACTGATTCAGAAACTTTAAGCATCTTAAATGATTCTGGATGAATCAAATATTCTTATTTATTCTGTAACAAAGGTCAAAGTCAACTGAGGAATGTTTACGACGATTTTAATAGACAGAATACTTTTTAATATTTCTTAGATAAAGTCCAGATAGAACGAAGTTTAGGTCTTGTTTGATCACTGAAAGACGTCCACCAGGTCAGATCACATTTTTACTGCCGTCTCTGTATTAGAAATGTTTCAGTCTTCAGTATATAAATACGTATATCATTTTCATTATTCTGGAGTAGTAGTTTCCATGTTTTTGACATGTTGTTTGTTAAGCCGTCTCTTCTCTGGCCGTAGACTCTGGCGACGGAGACATGAACCACGAGTGGATCGGTAACGAGTGGCTGCCCAGTCTGGGTTTGCCGCAGTACCGCTCCTACTTCATGGAGTCCCTGGTGGACGCCCGCATGCTCGACCACCTCACCAAGAAAGACCTGAGAGGACAGCTCAAGATGGTGGACAGCTTCCACAGGTAACACAAGAATTAAAGGACAACACTGCGGTTATGTCAGAATGTACATCAATGTAGCATGGGATCCAAATAAACATCTGTGTGTGTGTGTGTGTGTCACTAGGAACAGTTTCCAGTGTGGAGTGATGTCTCTGAGGAGGCTCAACTATGACAGGAAGGAGCTGGAGAGGAGAAGAGACGAGTCTCAGATGGAGCTTCAAGGTAACAAACATCCTGAAGCTGAACTCGTACGCCCACTGACAGGAGTGATTCATGTCTTTAGATAAAACTGTAAAACACAATGTGATCTGTCACGTGAGGATGGGATCGTCCCATCTTTCTGTACAACGCGGGCTTAAATTGCAGATGTCATGTAATGGACACCATCAGTGGGTAATGAAGTTGTTGTCGTTCCAGAAGTGTTGGTGTGGAGTAACGAGCGCGTCATCAGCTGGGTTCAGGCCATCGGCCTCAAAGAGTACAGCGGTAACCTTTACGAGAGCGGAGTCCACGGAGCGCTGCTCGCCCTCGACGAAACCTTCGATCACAACGCTCTGGCTCTGCTGCTGCAGATCCCCACGCAGAACACACAGGTACACACAGCTGGTCAGCTGTCTGTGATGTCGGAGGGATGCTGTGGTTAGTCTGTGTTAGTGATGCAGAGTTGAATGGATGCTTTGACTTGAGCTTTTCCTCCTTTTGTCTCTTTTCTAGGCCAGAGCGACTCTCGAGCGTGAATACAACAGTCTGCTGGCCATGGGCACCGAGAGGAGGATGGAAGAGGTGACAAACACACTCGCCAACACAAGCCGAGTGAGAAACTCTGAACTTCCTCTCTTTTACACCTCTCTCTCTCTCTCTCTCTCTCTCCCTCGCCTCTGCTCTAGGATGACGATAAGAACTTCCGCCGCGCTCCGTCATGGAGAAAGAAGTTCAGGCCCAAAGACATGAGGGGATGTCGTTGGGAGCGTCCGACACGCTGCCCGCCAACTTCAGAGTGACCAGCAGCAGCGCGCGTCTCCTCCACGCAGCCAAAGAGGAGCCCAATGGACGGTAAGCAGTGGCTGCAGAAGTGTGTGTGCATGTGTGTGTTTGCCATTGCTGCTCCTTACTCGAGCAGAACTTGTGAATGCTGCTCGGGTACTCTTAATTCTTCTTGAATGGCTTTGCTGCTTTGCTGTTTGTTTATCATGCTGTGACTAACGTGCACGTCTCTGCATGTGATTTTTGCCAACATGGACACACAGGAAGTCAGTCTATACAGAGGCTGGACACTGCCACAGTCAGGACCTACTCTTGTTAACACACAACGGTAAGATCACACTTTGAAACGAGACGCCGTGTACACTCAGTGTGGCCGTGCTCCTCTTCTTTTTTCCAGCAGCTGTCTCGTTCTGCCGTTCTCGGCTCTAATAACGCACGTTTGTACGCCTCTCCTCTCTTTCCTCTTTGTTTCTCCTCCACCTCCACCTCCACCTCCACCCATCCCTCGCTTCTGTCCTGCCCTCCGTTCATCTCTCTCTATCTTCCCCTTCTCAGTTTATCCTCATTATTTCTATAGGTAACCGCTGGTCTGAGGATGAAGGGGAGTTCCCCGCATTCAAGACCAGGATGATGAACTGAAATGACTCGCAAGGACACTAAAAAGATGTTTTTGTTTTTGTTTTGTTGTGTCATCACAGAGAAAGACCTTACTCACCGATCTCAGTATCCCTAGAGGAAACTTTCTAGATTTATCTACATTTGTTATGATATTTATGTAAACCGATGGGACATTTTAATTGATTTTAGAATTACTATGTAATCCTTTTCCCCCTTTAATCACCCCACTTTTTAAAAAAAGAAACCTTTTCCACTGTGCCCGTATTAAGCTCAGCTCTCAGATGTATGTAACTGAATGTTTCGACTGTCTGGAGTTTGTATATTTCTACCAACAGACATTTTATCTAATCTTTTTTATAATCCTGATTCTATTGACCAGATGTATGTTTTGTTTTTCTTCTTCTTCCTCGCTTTGATTTGAATTCTAATCATTGAATTTCTGCTTAAGTGACTTTGATATGTGATATAACTTAATTCATATCCTTTGGCCCTTTTTAACTGTTGTAATTTTTTTTGTAGCTTCTTACCTGTGATGGATTTAAAGTAAATACAGCTCTTAGAGCAACGGATGTGTGAATATCAGACAAATTGCTGGAGTTGTCCGACTGTTTCACAAACTGCTCAACACTGTGAGTCATCCATCACCTCTAAAATAACTGCTGGCAAGCCGTTTTGATGGTGACGACAGATATCATGTGAAACACACACTTTGTGTTCCTCTCTTCTCTCTCTTTTTTTTTTCCACCTTACCTGCGAAACCAAAATGAATTTTTAAGAATTAAAGCCATATAACCGTAGCGAAAACAAAACCAGAGGGCTTCTTTCGGATGCAAAACAGAATTCGAGGTTCTCTCCAAGAAATGCATGCGTATCCCCCCCCACACACACCCAGCGCACCCCTTTAACAAAAACAAACCTCCTCACCTCTGGAGGAACGCACGACGGGCTCACCTGTACGGGAGGACTTGAAACGTACAGAAGAGTCGTAAAAAGTGCGGCTTCTCCTTCGATGGACCAACTTCACCGAGGCCTCAGTCGATCCCCGCTGTGACTAGATAGCCATGAAGGCGGTGCGATCCACCCACAAACACTTTGTACGAAGATTTCATATCAAGCCTTATTGTTTCTTAACTCTTCTGTCGTCTGTTCTTATTTATTATTACTCATCCGCATTGTGTTTGGTCAGTTATACTTTCATAGCTGAAGCCCCAGTTTGCTCCTGTGAATGTAGCAGAGCTCGTCATGTCTGTCCCGTCTACGCTACCCAACACAGGTTCCACCGTTCAGTTGTCGCGCGACTGAGAGGAACCGAAGAGTTTTCTTTTCTTTCACGTTAGTTAACATTAAAGTAGAGTCGCTTCTTTTTATTTTCTGTTTGTGATTTTAGTCATTCATGCACAATGCAAATCATGTTGCTGTTGTTTTACTCCTGCTCTTCCCATTTGAATCTCCTGATCTTGTAACAATGATGTACAGTCTGAGTACTTATAAACTATTTTTATCACAATATTATTTATTGCTTACTTTCAATAAAATACTGAAACTTATTTTCCACTGCAGATAAAAAGACTAAAGCTCGTCTTTTTTTTTTGAGAATCTCGTTGCATTTTCTGTCCTGTTTGGTTTCTTCTCCACTTTCTCAGCGAAGTAAAGAAAACGGACCTGTCCTGTCTGTAATATCGATGTTTAAAAGGTGGCAATAGGCAGCGCCTAAACTCACTGCATCAGTATTCAGGCAGCGCTGCAGTGAGAAAGGTTAGAAATGTTTCATTTTATGGGTCTTTAATTTCACAGAAGTTTCCTGGGGAAAATACAGACCTGATCTTCACACTGCTCATAAATTAATTCATGTTAATTGCTCGTATAATAAGACAGTGACAGTCAGCTCAACAAAAGTGTGACAGATGTCCACAGACAAGCAAACAACTGAACATCCAGAAAGAAGAAAGTATTTTAAACTGCATTTTTCTTCCCAGGAACGTAAAACAAAGAAGTTTTCATGTTTTATTATCTGTTGTGTCGAAGGAGATTTAATGTTTGTCCAGCAGAAAAAGAGCCTTCATGTCAAAGTGAAGAACGATCTCTGTGAAATTATATCCAAATATAAAATGATATAAAAGGTTAGTGAGCGCTCTGCTGTCTGATGCAAAAATGTTGAATTTCTTAACTGTCTCCATCGGTTTTGTTCAGAATAGACTTAGAATAGAATAGACTAGACAAATACTGATATTACAAAACATACAATGTATACATGAAAATCTAATTTAATTTTATTGGCCAGGAATTTGGAATTTGACTGGTTACATGTTGCTTTCAGTCTTCATACAGATATAGACATAATTACAGCTTATAAAAAACAATAAGCCTGACAGGTAAACATGAACACCTGTATCTTATCAGGATAGACTGTTAGTTAACTGACCAGATTAATATTCAAAACTACATTTTGCTAAAGCTGCTGCTGCTAACTGTTAGGATCATTTTAATATTTATAGATAAATAGAAATTAACCTAAAAGATCAATCTGAATTTTTACAAATAAACTATATAAAAAGTATATATATGTATATATATATTACTATATAAGTTTTTATACAAATTAGAAATAGAACTACAAATAGTTTATAAATTAAATATAAATATTATAAATTATAATTTAAATATAAGTATTATAAATTATAATTCAGAATCAGAATCACTTTATTGGCCAGGTGTGTGTACACACACACATGAGGAATTTGACTCCGGTTCACTGTGCTCTTTCTACATGCAGGTACAGACACAAGTACAGTTTAAAAGACAAGGGACATGACAGGTAGACGCAAACATAACATAAACATAAAAAATAACTATATACGTATTTAAAAGGTATATATATATCTATATTTGCCTAAATATAGATATATAAATATAATAAACGGTTGTGTTCTGTACATGAGGTATGTGTATATGACAGTACATACATATCTATGTACAGCAGACTAAATGTAAACTGGATGAATAAATGAATTATGATGAGCAGGTATTGCAGAGATTTGCAGGGTGATATAAAAATATAAATTAAATATAAATACACTGAATAAAAAGAGAAATCGTGATATAATATACATCATATTTACATTTCATATAAAATCAGTGACTGTATAAATAAACCGTTCAAATGTTTACAGGCCACGCCCACCTGTGACGTCACCGCTGGCTGCGCTCGGGATAGTTGGGAGAGCCGGAAGTCAGCTCCCTGCGTTAACGTCAGCGAGCCTCCATCAGAGCTGTGAGGTGTGACCGAGGCTGACATCCACCAGGTGGGAAACTCACTTCAGTGTCAGGAGGCTCAGGAGCTCGTGTTCGGTGAGTAACGAACACCTTTAAACGGCCTACCTGTGAGACAGCTCGCGCTCACCGGAGCTCGCGCTGAGTCAGTTAGGGGGGGGGCTGTTAGCTTTAGCCTGTTAGCTTCAGCTGGAAAACTGGAGCAGGAAATGCCACAAAGCTAGGCGACCACAGCCGACGGTTATCACGGATTTGTGGCTAAATTCAGCTCGTTTTCCCGCCGCTGGCCGCCCTAACGTCTCGGTGTGAACGTTAAATCTGCGTACGTGTTATATTTAACGGTTGTCTGTCGGTGAACGGACGGTACGCGGACGTTTATGTCGGCGTTCAGCTCCGTTAACCGTTTGATTAATTAAAGAATGAAGAAACTAGACTTCTAATTAACCCGCATCACGTCTAAATGTGCGTGGCCTGACCTACTTTGACTGATCTAGCCCACATTAGCCCGGGATAACGAGCTCAAACGGGCTAACTTGTGTCCGGGATAACGGCTAACACGTCGGGATAACTTCTCCCAGCAGCTGCTCCATGTTTCACCTGGACGTTAACCACACCTAGCTCCACCTTTATGCCTGTAAAAGCACCCAAAGTGTTGGTGTTAAAGTGGAGCTGGGCAGCAGATGGGTGTGGTTGTGTTGTGGCAGACACCTCTGTCATGTAACTAACACACACACACACACACACACACACACACACACAGTGTGGAGGTTTGTGGACTTGTCAGGCTGCTTCCTGGTCTGAAGACTTCCTGCTGGTTGTTCTTCCTCCTGAGGTGACCGGAGCCACGTCTGCTGCCTGCCTGTCTGCCTGCCTGCCTACCTGCCTGTCTGTCTGTCTGTCTGCCTGTCTGCCTGCCTCTGATTCAACCCAGATGCTGATGATTGCCCACAGAGTTGCTGAGTCAGGATCAGGATCAGGACAGGACGCGTTTGTTCCCTGAAGATCTAACGGAGAGCACATCACGGAGCTCTGCATCTGCATATTAACACGTCACCCACCATTTTGTAATTCACTCGAGCCCCCTGGGTGTTGGGAAGTTTCACACTATGGTATCAGAGATCTGTGCAGAGCGCAGAGGCACCGACACTCGACGTCTGTGAGAAGTTAACGTACAGCTGACCTGAGATCAGATTTGACTGTTGATGGCAAAGATGAGTCAGAAGCTCAACACTGAACACAGATGACTCCGTCTTTATTTGCCCCCTCGTGCTGATCCCAAACTACTTTAATTACATCACACACATGGTGGCTAATATCAGGAACCATCACCATTTAAAACATGCCGGCTTCAGTGCAGCATAGCTGCAGGTGAGGTCACCTGATGAGTATGATTAATGTTTGTTTGTTAAGAAAACATACCATCGATTTTATTGATCCCACGCCGAGGACGATATACGAGGTGGAAATGAACTGACCCCACACTGCCGTTTCTTCAAGGGTGTGCAGGGTGTACATAGGCAGTGAACAGGTAAACTTAAACAGGTAAATGAGGAGTGAACAGAGGGTGGAAAGAACCAATCAGTGCTCAGGAACAGGGAGGTGAGGTAAGAGGGAGAAAACTGTCCAATATAAATATAGCCTGCGAGCCTTCAAATGCTTTATTACTTATTAAAATATGCAAATTTTCTACATTTCAAATTGATGAATCAGTTTTCCAACTTCACTTCTTTGAGACACGAACCTGCTGAACTGTTCCCGGAGCTTTCAGCTGTTTTCCACGACCTTCTTCAGCTTTAAAAGGCCTGACTTCATCCTTAAAGCTTTGATCTCTCTGTGTGAAGTTTGGGCTCCCTAAATGAACTCTTCTTGTGTTTCAGCGTGTCGCAGTAAAAATGTGGAAGGCAGCAGCAGGACAGTCGGTCAATGTGACTATAAACGACGAAGGAGACGACTGGGAGACTGACCCAGACTTTGAGGTACCTCCGTACTCCTCTTGCTCCCTCCATCCTTCACTCCTCATCACGTTTCCTGTCCTCTTACCATTACACGTTTCTTCTAGAATGACGTATCGGAGAAGGAGCAGCGCTGGGGGGCAAAGACGGTGTCTGGCTCTGGACATCAGGAGCACATAGAGTGAGGGATCCTTTCTTTCCTTCAGTGTTTAATCCAAACGTGGACATTAAATGTGTCTCTTAACTCCGTCCTTTCTTGGTGTAGCATCCATCGGCTGCGTGAGACGGTGAACACGGAGCACACCAGCCTGAAGCAGAAGGAGCTGGAGACCATGCCCAAAGCCTCGCACGGATATGGAGGAAAGTTTGGAGTGCAGCAGGACCGCATGGACAAGGTGAGGAGGACCAAGACCTGTGATCACAGCACGACAAAAGGAACCCAGACTCTGATTAATTCAACATTCAGTATCATCTGAAGCACAGCAATGATTAAGAAACAATCAGAACAGCGCCATCCGCGACTGATTAACAATCTCCAGCTCTGACAGTCACACACACTCCTGCGTGGAGGTGTTATCTTTATTACACTGCAGACATGAACACACACAACACGGTGTTGATTTAACGAGCACTGACCGCAGCGCTAAACAAACCTGCTGCTGTGGAAACAGAACCAACGTGTGTGACGGCCTTTAAAAGAAAATCTGCTGCTCCTGTTTGATGCAGAGAGGTGAGGAAAACAGGTGTGTGTTCAGTGTGTGTGTTCAGTGTGTGCAGGTTGTTTATATCAGCTGAGTACAAACCAGCCTGATCTCTGTTGTCACTGCAGCAGTGTGTGTTTGTGTGAACAGGCCGAGGCCGCCGTGGCTGTTTCACACTGTAATCTTTGCTGGCGAGCAGCCTCGTCACATCCACACCTTTCTGTCTCTCTCTCTCTGGGCGTGAATGTGATGACCGAGCACTGTTTACACCACCACCACCACCACCACCACCCTGTGTGCATCTGTGATGAGTCATGTCAGCACTCCAAACCGCTGGCTGTGTTTTCCAGCTGTGCTGCTCTTTTCCTGACCCCTCCCCTCCTCTGATCTTCACTTATTTCCCTTTTTATGGTCTGAAATGTTCTTTTTGTCTGTTTGTTTCTTTTGTTTCTCGACAGTCTGCTGTGGGTCACGACTATCAGAGCAAGCTGTCCAAGCACTGTTCCCAGACGGACACCTCCAAGGGCTTCGGAGGGAAGTTTGGAGTGCAAGCTGACCGCGTTGACCAGGTATTTCCTTTTCAAACATGAGTTTTGCTGACACATTCAGAGTCATTGTAGTGTGTCATAGCTGTGATAGGGGTAAAGCATGCACACACACAGGTAAGAGGGGGTTAGCGGTCAGTAGAATAATTGTGTTGCGTCTCTTTCCAGTCAGCTGTTGGGTTCGAGCGCGGGAAGACGGAGAAACACGCGTCTCAGAAAGGTAAAGTCGGTCTCCGCTGTATCCGGGACAAACGTCCTCATTGAGCGCACACATCAGTGATGCATCTCTAATTTCACAGTTTGTCTTCACCCTCTCTGTCAGCCGGTTAGGTTTTGTTGTCCAACAGGAGACACACACAGTCTGAGCGTCTGAACCTTGTGTGCTGATCCGAAGCTGCCTGATCGCTGCTCTGCCACACACACACACACACACACACACACACACACACACACACACACACACACACACACACACCATGTTCCAGTAGACGGCTCTGTACGTCAGCACACTGGATTTAAACTGAAACTTTGAGTTGTATTGGAGTAACACACTGTACTGAGCTGTTTATTATAGTATATATTATTATATTTACTGTAACATTTGAGGTCCAGTGTGCTGAAGCGAAGCCACAGATGATATTAAAGCACAGCTCTGTATACGAGTATGAACCCTGACCTCAGCGCTGGCTTCTTCAGCTTTTAGCTGCACACTGTCATCACCTTTGTGTTGCCTTCATCTCCTCCAGAGTGGCTTGCACAGAAGTGCTGAACATTTGCCCAATTCCAACAGCTCCTCATCAGTAACGTCACTGTTTAGCAACTGTGTGTGTGTGTGTGTGTGTGTGTGTGTGTGTGTGTGTGTGTGTGTGTGTGTGTGTGTGTGTGTGTGACAGCACGTCGTCTGAGTGTGTTTAAGAACAGCGTGAGGTGACTGTGTGAATATGTCTGTAAGTGTTCATGGGGGAATTTGGAATTGGGCTGCTTTGTGACCACTGCTACCATGCTGCTTCACCCTGACCTTTGACCCTCACCCCCCTCCTCCCCTGCTTTGCTGTGTAGACTACACCACTGGGTTTGGGGGGCGATACGGCGTGCAGGCAGATCGTGTCGACCAGAGCGCGCTGGGCTTCGATTACCAGGGCAAAACCGAGAAACACGAGTCCCAGAAAGGTTTGTTTAGTTTGCCATGTGGCATTCACATTAACCCGGAGACGTATGGAGAAAATGTGGCTAACACACACACACACACACACACACACACACACACACACACACACACTCTCATACAAACAGCTCGGCCTGACTCATGCAGGTCCTGACACATCATGTTTCTTCCTCTTCCTTCATTCCTCAGCCTTCGCCTGCTTGTGTAAGGTTGCCAACAGTGGCTTTGTTTTCATGTTAAGCCTCAGCTGCATGCGTGTCAAATAACACCTTTTTATTCTCGTGTTTGTAAGACGCGGTACACGCAGTACATCTGCCTCAGAGCTTCACGAGCTCGGGAGGCTTTTTGGACGTTTCCTCTCTGAAACGCCGTCTCGCGTTAACGTGTTCCCGCTCCCTCCTTCTCAGATTTCAGGTGATTGGCACAGACTCACCAGCGTCTCCTGCTCTGTGGTCTGGTTCTGACCCAGCTGGTTTTCTGGGGGAGTGGGATGTTTTAATTTGGTATACTTTTTCCTTTTTAAACAAGGCTTTTATTGTGAAGGTGTCGCTTCTCTTCCAGTTGTTAAAATGGCAGATATACAACTCTGAAAAGTGCTCCAGACGCTTTCTCTGTTCTAACAGGCTCAGAATTACACCTGAGACTAACAAACGCATGACAGGACACTTTAAACTTTACGGACACACACACAATACCAAACATTTATTTTAGTTTCTGCATGGGGGAGAAAATATCTGCTGAAAGCTCGTCGTGGGTTAACTTTGCTCCACCTCTTCCTGTTCCTAACTGTGGCTCTTTCTCTCCTCCACCACCTCCTCCTCCTCCTCCCTCCTCTGCTCCGGCCACCGGCAGATTATGCCAAAGGATTTGGCGGCAAGTTTGGTGTGGAGACTGACAAGGTGGACAAGAGTGCCGTGGGCTTTGAGTACCAGGGCAAGACGGAGAGGCATGAGTCGCAGAAAGGTCCGTAAGACACAGAACAGTTTATTGTCTCGCTCAGCACATCACATGGTCACATTCTTTAATAACCAAATAACAGTTTGTGTTCTCTCTCTCACATTGTCCTCCATAATCCAGCATCAGTTTGACTCACTGTTTGATGATGAGATTTGAGATTTGTTGAAGAGAAACGGTTAAACTTCTTAATCAGCATTAAATCTAAAATGTTCAGTTGTTTCTTTCCAGCATCTGTCCCGGAAACAACTTTCCTGCCAACACATCGCAGCTAGATGTGAACACAGTTTTAACATCATTTACAGTGAACACAGCTTTTTCTTGACATACTACAAACATGTCAGATTTTACAGTCCACAGTCTTCTTTGTCTTTCTTCTTCTCCTTCTGTCTATGAAAACTCTTCCATATTAAATCGTTTGTTATTTTGAGCTGTTGGAGGGAAGTGAGGTCGGCTCTCGAGATGCATGTAGAGACACATTGTTAATGCACGTGTAAACTGACGTGGTCGGACCACCAAAGACTCGTGTTTATCTGCATGTGTTGTTCCCACGTAGTGACCTCTTGTCCTGGTCTTATATTTATTGATAAACACGTTTCATCAGCACGTTAACTCAGTTTGTGTTGATCAGTGAACACACTCCTGATGATTACTGATGTGATATCAGCAGGTTAACGTATCCGGAGGCTTCGACAGACACACCTTCACCTGTCCTGACTTGTCTGGACTCTCAGTTGCAACACAGCAGACACACACACACACACACACACACACTTTACTGCAGCCTATAGATGCTGTCAAAGGTGACCTCAGGAATGCCCCACAATGCACCGGGCTGTGTTTGCACATGTGATAACTGGGTCACATGCTCTGTTAACAGAGCGGTGTGCGCCGTGCAGAAGAGAAACAGTGACAGCGAAACAAGCTGAAGTGTTCACGTGAGAAGCTGAAACCAGAATTTAGATTTTTTCTTCTAAGTGTTGCAGTTATTTGAATAAAAAACAGAAGTTTACTCCGTCACTGATATTAGTAACAATATTGAAGTTTTTGTCTACTTCAGGTGCAGAAGATAAAATCAGAATTCAGAAACATGTTCAGGCTTTAACATCGTCTTGTGTGTGTTCTGTGTGTGTGTTCTGTGTGTGTGTTCTGTGTTCAGACTACGTGAAGGGCTTTGGGGAAAGTTTGGCGTGCAGACGGACAGACAGGACAAATCGCGCTGGGATGGGATCACCAGGAGAAACTACAGCTCCACGAGTCCCAGAAAGGTACTGGTTCTGATCGGGTTTCTACTGGGTTTAGGAGAAGGACTGGTCCAAAGAGTAATCAGTGGTTCTTCTGGTTGGTTTTCATCTTCAGCTGAACTCAGTTTTTGTTCTTTACTTGCTGAAATGCATCTTAACGATGGGCGACGATGATAAATACGAATCTGGCTCTACAAAAGAAATGTGAGCACTTTGAAAGAGAATTCATAAAATCTGATGCTGGTTCTGCTCTGCATCAAACTTCAGACGAGTTGTCTGCTTTGACACACACACACCGTGTGTGTGTGTGTGTGTGCACTGTAAAATCTTTCTTCCTTCCTCCTCGCTGCTGCTCTGCTCTGATGTGGTCTCTCTGTGGTTTTAGATGTGGTCGTTCAACCGTTGACAACTTCCTCAATCTGCGGTAAAAACGTGGTTCAGACAGAGGAAGTGAAACCACAGCTCAGATTCAGATTAGCATGTGTGGCGCTGTCGTTCACAGTCGATAAGTTCAGTGAAATATGTTTGTGATGCCGACCGTTGAAACTAAATAAAGGTTCAGACCTCGTCACAGCCTGGACAGATACGAGTCGATAGACAAAGTCTCCGTTCTGTTTCTGATTAAAAATCCTCACTTGGTGTCAAACACAGCAGACAGTGTACTCGTGCTACCTGTAAATTCAATATTTTATCTCCTGTGGTCTGTTTTTTTATAAATCAGCCACACTGTGACGACCTGTCGCCCCACTTAGGAAGATATGTAGCCAACACGTCGTTTCAGCCTTTTTCATTATGTCTGGTACGAGCACTCTACGTGAATGAACCAGCTGATGCCTACCTGATCTTTATGTTGGTCCAGCTGACGTCAGGCAGCTTCAGTTTCATGTAAAAGATTTGAGGTTTGTGACAGGAGAAATCAGATTCAGATCACAACTTTGCATCTTCGGCGCGGCAGACACGGTGTCAGCTGACGTTCACGGCGAAGCACGGCGGAGAGATGGAAATGAGGTCCAGAGGAGGGAAAGAGTCGTGATTCACAGAGATCTACAGGATCAAACAGGAAGTGGACGTCATGGAGCGCCGTGTTCACGGTCGAGCTTCATCGTGTTCAGAACGAGCTCGACAGAATTTCTCATCATCACGTGAAACTGAACCATCATGCTGCTGTATCACTGTCTCTACACGTGTGTGTGTGTACATATTTATGTGTGTCTGTTCATATGTGTGTGTTGCAGACTATAAGCGTGGGTTTGGAGGGCGGTATGGGGTAGAGGTGGAGAAGCAGGACCAGTGTGCCCTGGGCTATGAGCACAAGGAGAGCCTGGCCAAGCACGAGTCCCAGAAAGGCACAGATACCCCCCCACCGCCACCCGACCCTGAACACCACACCTTACCCCACCTCCCATTTCAAACCCCCACCCTCCTGAAAAAATGCTTCCTCCTCCCAGCTTGGCCCTCCTCATCCTCAGTTAACGGCTGTCAGATAACCGCCACACGAGCCCTCAAAGCCCCTAAATGTTACACACCACCCACCTCTGCAGCACCAACCGCTTAACGTGAACACTGGAGACGAGATTCATTCAGTCTCTGAACATTTTGAGGATTTCTCGTAAACACATGATGTAATGACAGAAGTCTGAGATGTTTCAGTGGCAGACAAACAAACATCCACACGTCACCAGACTGAGAAAATTTGATTTTGTTATTTAGGTGAGCTAACGTGAGAAATGTGTCTGTTTCCATATGAAGCGGTTTGTGTCGGTCTGTGCTGCTCAGGCGTGGTTAGTGTCTGTCTGTTGGATTTGATTTATTCATTCTGGGCCGGGTGATGTCGATCAGCCCAGGTGAACAAAAACATGCAGAATACATTTCTACCTGTCGATCATACGGGGGAATTGAGTTCACGTGGTGTGGTGTTCCACATTTCTGCAGCAGGATTCATCACCCCACCCCCCCACACCTCCTCGATCACCTCCTCGATCACCTCCTCGATCACCTCCTCGATCACCTCCCTGCTGTTTGCAGCTCTGCCTCGATGAGTTTCTTTGCTTCTGCATCCGTTTTGTGCATGACGTCGTCCGACCACGCTGCATTTAACGGAGGCCGCTGCTGAGCGCACAGAGACATGGCTGATCTTCAATGCAGAGACTGAGCCAAGATGGCTGCTTGACCCCCACCCCACAACTGTCTGTCCCTCTCCTGTCTGTCTGTCTCTCTGTCTCCCCTCAGTTTGTTCTGTTGCTCCTCTCTACAGGTTTGCATGAGCTCATCAGCCCCCGGCTCTTCTTCTCCCTTCACTTCCTGTCAAACAACCACAGTCGGCTTCATCTGAACGTCAGCAGACCAGAGGAGCTTCTGATGGAGCAAAGTTTACTCCATCAGATGATGCTGTGATGATGCCAGCTGTGGTTGAGTCATTAACGTGAAACAGATTCTGACCTTTACTGTTCTGTTTGTTCCAGATTATTCCAAAGGCTTTGGAGGGAAGTTTGGAGTCCAGAATGACCGCATGGATAAGGTGTGTGTGTGTGTGTGTGTGTGTGTGTGTGTGTGTGTGTGTGTGTGTGTGTGTGTTATGTGTGTGTGGAGCTCTGTGTTACATCTTTATCTCTCTCTAACAGAGTGCAGGGACTTTTGATGAGGTGGAGAAGCCGACTTCATCGTACCAGAAAACCAAACCCGTGGAGGCCGGTAAGCATCCGTCCACGTCAGCTGTTTGAGTCGGAGCTTTAAGGTGACAGCGTGAACTCATCCGTCATTTCCTCCGCCCGTCAGCTGGCAGCAGCACAGGAAGCATCAAGGCCCGCCGAGAACATCGCCAAGCAGAAGGAGGAGGAGGACAGGAAGAAGGCCGAGGAGGAGCGAGCGGACAGGCCAAGGAGAAGCAGGAGCAGGAGGAGGCACGCGCAAAATCGAAGAGACGCCCAAGGCCCCGTCTCCGTCCCTGCTGCGAGTCCAAGTCCCACCCCCAGCCCGACTCCACCTGTCCAGCCAGCTGCACCCCAGACATACCAGGTGAGTTTACAGGTGACCAAAGAGTTTTATTCTGTAAGATTTTAAATTTCCTTTAATGTTGGGAAGCATTGATGAAGTGGTTAAAACAGGAGCAGGTCACATGATCTGAATTTATTATGATTATTATTAATGTAGTTTGAACCTCCAACAGTCCTGAAGGAAGAAGCAGTGACTCTTTCTGTTGTTTGGATCATGACTCAGCACTGTGCCTGGCGTGTAAAATAAATGATCTGATTTCACGTCAGCGATCTCACTGACAGACTCGTTTGTCTCATCAGAGCACGGAGGAAACGACCTACGAAGCTGTTGCTGCCGAGGAGAACGGAGAGCAGCTGTATGAGCCGGAGCCTCAGAGCCAGCAGGAGGAGCAGGACCTGTACCAGAACCCCGAGGAGACCGCAGCAGGAGGTGAAAGTCTTGTGTTTGTGCTTCATACATAAATGATTCAGATTAACTGTATGGTAGGTAACTATTTATTCATCACATGACATAAGATCAGAGCTGCAGTCAACAGAAACTCCCACAATGATTGTAGAGCTCAGGTCAGCTTCAACACAAACTGACATCACAACCTTCATGACGACACTTTGTTAGATTATATGAGTGTAAGACAGACGGCGTCTCTTCACGTTGACTAACGAACGTCGTTCTCTTGCAGACACTCAGCAGTACGAGTACGGTGAGGATCTCGGGGTGACGGCGGTGGCTCTGTACGACTACCAAGCAGGTGAGGCTGAATGCTGAGGATGGATCTGTAGCTCGGTCACACTCAACACAATTAGAAGCAAAGTAAAGTCATGCAGTGCTTCATGTAGAGTTAGACTGTCGAGGCAGTGCTGACCAAACTGCTCTGCAGGATGACGTCTTTGTTTCCTGTTCGCCTCAAACCAAACACTTTGGTGCTTCTGTGCTGATGTAGAGACTCATTTGCCACGAACACGACCCGTCAACGTGTCACGCATCCGAGCTGAATGCTGTCAGACTGATGTAAAGTCTGCTCGGCACACTGACCAATCACTGATCTGTCTTTTCGCTGTTTCAGCCGGAGACGACGAGATATCCTTCGACCCCGACGACATCATCACCAACATCGAGATGATCGACGAGGGCTGGTGGCGAGGCGTGTG
>CM071603.1:30410532-30824071 GCA_036365135.1 Miichthys miiuy
AGCTAAGTTATCTCTCTCTCAGTGGCAGCCGGCAGTGTTAGGCCTTTCTCAAATTCATGAAGTTTAAACTCTGATGTTGATCTGACTGGAAGCTTCATCCCAAATTCAAACTTCAGTTAAAACCAAATGATTGTTTTGTTCTGAGTAATTATAGAAGAAATGAACATATCTGACAGTTTACAGGAAATGATGTAACACACACTGTAAATAAAAACTTCTCACAGAGACGTCAACGTGTTCGTAGTTTTACTTTTTGTTTTCATGGAGCTGTTTCATCGTTAGCAATAATTAGGACGTGTTATTTTGGTCACTTTTCACTGTAAACACATAAAACTCTAGACTGTGTCGCTCTTTAAATACAATTTTAATTAGAGAATAAACACAAAGTAACGCTCTAAAATGAAGGACAGCCGTCTTATAAATAAATAAATAAAAGTGAATAAAAGTGTGAATATTAAAGCAGGAGATGAAAGACTGAACATGAATCCTCATTTAAAAACAGAAGTTTCATTTTAAAATTTAAAAACTTTGTTTTATTTTGCAACATTTAAATTATTATTTTAATAATAATAATAAACAGAGTGAAATGCTCTCACTGAATCAATGAAAAAGAATTTAAAGGTTAAAGTTACAATTTAATCTTCATAACTCTGTTTTCATCAGTGTTTACTCACCTGAAAATAAAAGTTCTGTTTTTAGTTTTTTAACCTTAAAATTTGACTTTATATTAACAGACACTGCAGGTCGTCTTCCATGGAGTTTCTACAGGAGCCCTGAAGGGACAAACTAAATATTTGCTTTTTCTTTGCATGTTAATTCAGTATTAAAAAACACAGAAAACATAAAAGATATGAATTTAAATACACATAAATAATGATATCAGATATCTGTCGCTCGTTTGTAGTTCCTGGTTTCATTCTGGTCCACACAGACTCTGAAATCTGTGACTTATGATCTTCATCCTGCACAGGAAGAGCTCCGGTCCGACTTCTCCGTTAAGGACTGAGAGGGATACAACACTAGTGCAATATTATATTTATTTCTTACAGTGAATTTTGGTTGCCATACAAGAAATCTTGAGGATTCGAGGGGGGGTAGGAGGGAGGAAGAGTGCAGTTACAGGAAAATTCTCTCTCTTTTCATTTCAGTAATTAAGTTGACTCTATGATGATTTTTAGTAGCACAAAATTACAGCAACATAGAAAACATGAACACAAGTCTCTGCACAAATTACCGAAAAAACATCTTAGCCTCTATGAAGACTTAATCAAAGAATAAAATCTATTCATGAACAAAAGAAATAATAAATAAATAAATTAAGAAAGAAAGAAAGAAAAATCAAAGACCCAAATGTTGGACAATGATCGAGGTGGGACAGTGTTTCTGAAGGGGAGAGTGGAAGTGGGTCAGTGAGCCACGCCGTCCTAAACATGGCCTGTGATGCTCTTTAAAGATTCTTACTACGTCTACTCAGCTCTACATTTCCACAGAGAAAACTGCTCAGCGACCCGCCAGTCCACGCTAACGGACCCGCCGGCCACCGCTAGAACTCTTTTTGGTGGATTTATGTATGTATACATATATATAGGTTTCATATAGCTTCCTACCAAGATGGCCTGCAGATATACTTTTTAAAAAAATGTACAGATTTTGCTCTTTTTTATACACACACACACTCAGGAGATGACAGAAGTCTAGACAGGCAGATGGTGGTTGGTCAGAAGATACCTGGGTTTGTGGTCACTTGATTCTTCTACTGCAGTAGATCTACTTTAGGCAACACTCCATTAAAACACTGACAGGTGGTCGCGTTCATGATATGTAACTTTAAAATGGGAAAAAACAAAAATAAAAACACAACCAAGGAGATTCATTCAGAATAAATATTGCTTCTTACATAACCCATAAGTCTAATAATATCCACGTTTGTTTTTTAAATCTATATACTATTTGTTTTTTGGCAATCCACGCGTCAGTGTTGAACAGGTTTTGTTCAGATAACCTCTATAAAATTTCATAGAACTCTATACAAATCTTTAAAAATACTGTGCTTTTCTACGTCCTCACGACACGTCGCTGTTTGTTTTAAAAGAAACAGGAACAGGATATTATAGCAGCATTGTCCGTGCCCGGCCGTCCGTCCTTCACGGCGAATGTTCACAGAACACAGAGCTTTGTTTGTTTGTGTATGTTTCATTTTGTCTGCACCTCTAACATGAAGCTGCGGTGTGATATGAAACCAAATAAGGGTGAAGTTAGTCCTAAAAACAATATATATATATATATATATGTATATATATATATATTTCCAGACGTTGGGTTACTGTTGAGCACATATCGAAAAACCACACGTGACGTGTGCTCTGAAAGAATCTGCTTAAAACACGAGCTCTTCTTCTTCTTCTTCTTCTTCTTCTTAGGAAGAGCCAAACAACCGACAGCGGCAGGGAGTGGAGGGAGCTGTGAGCTATTTAAGGCATCCTCTGCAGGATGATGATGGTGGAGGGGGGTGGAGGGAGGTGGATGAGACCACTGCGTTGGTCCTCGGGTCAGCTCTGGCAACTATAAATCAACCTTGATAGAATTTCTTTTTTTGTTTTTTACTCTAAACCCTTTTAATAGAGCTATACATATAATCAAATAGACATTTGTTATCCTGTTAAACACTCTTATATACACACATTTCAACACATACTGTACTTCTACTTCTCACCAGCCTCGTAATCATCGCTAGCATAACACATAGAAAACTTTAAATTGGACCCTTAGAACAAAGTTGAAATCCTCGTCCCTGGACTGTGATGAGGATCTGGGACTCGGAGAAGCTCGTAGTCCGGTCTGGTTTCTAGTTTCAGAGACTAAAAGTTCATCTGCAGCAGATCAGAAATGTTTCTATCCCTTTCTAATCTCACTCAGGGCTCACGCTGATGAACATGTGCCGGCTTTGTCATCAGGTTGTTCTCTGCTTCTTTATTTAGTTTGCACAGTGGTTTAGAGGGCAGGACAAGGCATGAGGACTTACGCGGACACGTAATTCGACATTAAAACCCTGAAGCCGCGGATTCTCCATCTGCTCTGTGAACCGGCGCTTCGGTTGAGATTTCGCGCCATCTGGCTGAAAGACGACGACGATTCGTACGACTATAAGACGAGATCTTAACGAGAGGCCGCCAGCGTCGGCCTCGAAACTTTCTCTTTGACTCTGTGTTCAAGTCACAGATGTACGTCTAAAAACAGCCGGGATGCTGTTGGATGCTGGATTTGAGCTCGAGTTAGCTCGACGCTAACGAATCTCTTAGTTTATTAACAAAGAACGATGTACAAAATGTTCAGTTAGTCATTTAGCTAAATAGAAAATTTAATTCCTCTAGCAAAACGTGAGTTTTAGCTCTTTAAATATCAACCTATGATAGAGACTCAGTACTTAAACATCAGGTTGTTTATACTTTAAAATCGTTCACAGCTAAAAAAAAAAAAAAAAAAAGGGCTCCAAAATGATTCAGACTCAATAAAATGCTATCAAACGACATGACAGCAGTTCAACATTTTGAGAAATTAGCGTCTTCGTTTTCTTGCTGGGAGCTCGACGAGAAGATCGACAGCACTCATGTCAACACGGAGGCAGAGCCAGGAGACGACGGCTGAAGAAGTTGTTGTGAATTGGTGCTAATGCTCCACCCTGCTGAAGTTTGATGAAGAAGAAGCGGTAAAATGTTGTTGTGTTGTGCGCAGTAGCTGTACTTGAACTGAGACGACACTACCAGGGCCGTTTCTTGCTATATGCGGACTGTGCGGATGCACACCAGGGGCCCCCGAGCTGGAAGTTCAGCCTCAACATACAGTATTTTGGGAGAAACTTACATATATATATAAAGTAAGCTGCTATAATCGGGAATCTGTGAAGGTTTCTGAAACATTTTATCATTAATAGGGTGGGGTGGAGGGTTGGGAGTGGATGGAGGTGTCTGGATTTTATTGTGTGAAGCACAAGGTTAAGGTTAGGGTTAGGCAAAACAGGGGCCCCCCAAATAGCATCTTGCATAGGGCCCCCAAACAGCTAGAAACGTCCCTGCGCACTACGCCAGGAAGTACACGGTGTACTACAAAGAAATGAAGTATAACTGAGACGTAATACTGGAGTCTAAATGCTAAATGCTAAATGCTAATGTTCGTCTCCCGGCTCCAGCTTCAGATTTAGCGTACGAACACGAGATCAGTTTCAATCTTTGCAGCAAAAAAAAAACGCTTCATTTCCCAAAAGTCAGACTATCCTTTAAACGTTCCTCTCTTTAAAACTTCTACCACGTCAGCTACACACAGAGTGTTTGAGCATTAGCGTTACTGTGGGGCCGCGTGAAGACCGCGTGTTGACGGCGTGTTGACGGCGTGTTGCCGGCGTGTTGCCGGCGTGTCGCTGATGGTTAAAGTGGAAGGAGATCTGACGTCATGAAGGAAAAGTACAAAAGTAAAGAACAGCTCTACTTCACCTATACTGCGGCCTACATAGCAGATTCATGGAAATAGCTAAACCGGCCTTAAATGATATTTTGGGTCAAGCATCGACACACGTGCACACACACACACACACACACACACACACACACACACACACACACTAAGGAAGGAAAAGTCGGACGCCCTTTGCAGACATTTCAAGGTGAGAATATTTCTGGTCCGGCGTCGCGTCTGTCCGTCTCGTACCTCGTGTCCTCGCCTCGGTTCGATGAGGTGGAGACGTGGCGACCACCTCCTCTCTCTCCATGTTTGCTCTCTCTCAGGAGAAGAAGGCCATCGCAGTATCAGGTGTGTGTGTGCACATGCTTTTAGGGTGTGTGTATGTCCTGTGAAGACGGTGTGTGTGTGTGTGTGGCACTGTGAATAATGTGTGTGTGTGTGTGGACATGAGGTGTGTTTTCGTGTTTGAACATGTCAGCTAATGTTCGTATTTTGACACAAACAGGTGAAAAGCAAAAAAAAACAACAAAAAAAACAAAAATCAGTCTATCTCAAATTTTTCTCTACAACCTTAGATGCACCCAGAAATATAACTCCGGTAGGACTCTAGTGAAGAAATATTATTCTCTGAACAAACTCTAGCAAAGATAGAAAAGGAGCAACGACCAGCTCAGCTGGTTCTTCATGCACCCACACCGGGGTGTATGGAAAAAGTCTTTAGTATTCCAAAGCAGTTGGGTGAGCACGAGTCTCTATGTGAAAGAAACGTTTCCAGAGTTCAAACTATTCCAGAGTTTTTGTTGTTTTCTGGTCGGTCCTTCGTCGTCGTACTGGCCTCCTCTGCTTTCTCTCTCCTTGATGTGACGTAGCAGCTATTCTCTTCTGTCTCTCCACCTGCAGTTCCGCCCGACATCCCATGATCCCCTGATGCTCGGGGGCGGCCGGGAAGGAGGAAGAGGGCGGACAAGACCGGAGCGCTGAGATGAGGGCGACGGAGGATGAGAGAGGACAAGAAAAAACGGCAAGAGGCAGCATCAGCTTGGACAAAACTTCTACCCAGATCCACGACTTGAGATTATGTCTGATGAAGAGATTGGTAAAAGTGATCGGTAACACCTCCCTCTCCTCCTCGGCTCATGACTCCGCACGTCACCACCCCGTCTCCTCGGGGTTTATCTGTCCTGCAGCAGCTTGAGGGCCCTCTCGATGTTCATGCGGTGGCCCACCCTCGTCACGCCGAGGTCTATCAGGTCCTCTTTCTGCAGCGAGGGCAGGTGGGCGCCCTCGATCTCATTGTCCAGGAAAGCGTCCCTGTGCTCCCCCAGGTTCAGGCTCTCCAGCCAGTCCGCCACGTCGTGCTTGCTCCACAGCTCCATGGGTTTGGACGCGAAGGGCTTGCCCGAGGCCGCCACCGCCTGCATCAGCGTGAGCGGCGAAGGGGAGCGAGAGCTCCCGCTGCCGCCGCACGAGGAGCTCAGGCTGTACCCGCCGCCGCTGCCCATGGGCGGGGTGGGCAGGCCGAAGACGTCGGTGAGGGTGGGCGACACGGAGGGCGGCAGTGAGGAGCAGGGGGTGAGGGAGGAGGCGGAGTCTGGCGGGCTGCAGGGATGCGTCTGGGACGGGAGGCTGCTGGGAGGGGTGGAGGTGAGGGCGGCAGCTGCGGCGGCGTTGTTACGCATTCCTGAGTCTTCTGTGGGAGGCCTGAGGGGGACAGAGAGGAGACGAGAGTCAGACACGAGGACAAACAGTCCAACAGACCATGTTACTGTAACTGTACATTCAGCTTTCAGGGTGTAATGCTGCACAGTGGCCTGTAGGAGGCACCACAGGAGAAACATTGTGTCCAATCTGCAGCAGCTGATGTCAAACGAGGGCAGAGCCTGCTTGCTTTTAATCTCCATCAGGACGTTTTAGTTACAGTCGGCGTTCTTTTTTTATTTCTGGATTTACTGTCAGCAAACAAACATCAGTGTTTCATTTATTTTTACTGATTCACTGTTTCTATTCTTCTCTGCATTTTACTGCTGCAGTAAATCTTTCTGAGCATTTATTTTGTTGCTTGTGACTTTTACAAATATAAAACCTTTACATTAAAGTGCAATTTGTGATTCAGCAAAATAAAAATCACAAACAGGAAGCTGTCATCACTTCCAGAATTAATATTTAACAGAGACAAAATTAGACACACGTTGTCATCATCACTGGACTTATATACGTGGAGATACATGAGTAACATCGACACGGTAACTTCTCTCAGAAACTGTTGACCTGGCTGTAAAACTTAAAGTTTTTATGTTTATTGCATTCACAGAAACGTGAATTTAAAGTCAGGATTTTGTGTTTTTGCCTTTACTCATAATCATGTCAAGAGATCCTGATAAATATTTCAGATATTTGTATTATAGAAATCTATCTGTGTATAATATTTCAGAGAGTGACTGTAGCTTTAACGGCTTTATTTATTTGCCCTCAGATTTTCAACATTTAGAGGATTTTCCAGTCCACAGCAGCAGAGCCGTCTCACGGTGTTGTTAATATGTTTAATGGTTTATTGTGTTCTCGTGAAATGATTTCTTTAGCGGTGCTAACAAAGGCTGAGTGCAGGCCTGGAGGTTCAGAGAGACGCTGCACGCTGAGCATGCTGCAGCCAGGGGAAGCCTGCAGCGCTCAGTCCACCCACCGCTTCTTAATGGACGGGTGTGTACGACGGCACGGGAGGGGAAGGTTACTCTAACCTTTTAATAGCCTTTACACTGTGAAAAGAAGCCTGGAGGGAGAAACTGACATCATCATCATATTATATCCAAATAAAAAGAGAATTAAAGCTGCTGTGCAGCAAAGTTATAAAACATGTGACAGACAGCACAACTAATGAGAGGGTGGACGATGAAACGCCACCATCGGAGTAATCGATGCCAGCTGAGGAAAGTTTGTTCAAAGTTCGTTCTTCGCTAATAAACCTCGTCTAGACTGGAGAGTGCAACTGTTCAGATAAATCTGTGGAGTGATTAATAATAATACAAGATAACTTTACATCTTTAGGACTTTTAAACATTTTACAGGACGAATCTGGTGATTTTATTTTTTTTTATTGTCATAAAATCTCATAACAAAACCAAAACCAACCACTTAGACACAAAAAGCCAAACGTAGATTCAATAGTCCCAAACAAACATGCTATAAAAAACTACAGTGACCGGATGTTGTCGGTGCTATTTGTTATATATAATATTTATATATTAGATATATATAATATTTATTTATTAGATATATATAATATTTATATATTAGATATATATAATATTTATTTGTGAGTAATTTTTAATATTTATGTTTTCAGCACCAGAACCAATCAGCTTAGAGCTGACATGTTTGTACCACATGGCTGGTTTTGGTGTTTTATGAGATTTCTTGACTTCAGCGTTCTTTGAAACACATCGAGACAGTGTGTGTGTTTGGTGTGTGTTTGTGTGTGTGTGTGTGTGTGTGTGTGTGTGTGTGTGTGTGTGCACACATTAGTGAGTAAAACATCACCCTGACGTTACCTGCTGCTCCAGATGGAAGGACGTGATGAATGTGATGATATCTGGAGCAGTGACACACAAGGATACACACCATCATCACCACCACACACACACACACACACACACACACACACAGTTCATGCAGAATGATCACACCTTCCTTCAGCTTCCCCCTGCGGCTTTGGTTCCCTGTTGAGTTTTGAATGGTCCAAACGGGGCCTGAATCTGACCCCCACACTGTCAAATCCTCTTTCTTCCAGCAGCATGGAGGTGCTGCGTGTAGCCTAGATTATCTCCTTCCTACTTGTAACATATGGAACAGCCCGAGGGGAAGTGAAGGGGACTAAGGGGGGTCGCTCTGCCAAAATGGAACTGGGCCATCGTTACAGTGCTGCCTTCACTGAACCCGGCCAACTTACAGTCTTCACTTCTCAACACCAGCTTCTCCGCGGGAAGTCGTGTTGGGTGGATGGATGGATGGAGACAGAGGACAGCGTTAGACATGAACACAAACACACACATGATGAAAGAAAAGAGGGAACACGTCTGTTTTCCTGCCTGATCACGGCTCCTCAGTCATTTGAACAAACCGGACAAACACACACACGCCGACTGATTCACACACACACACACACTTAAAAATACTTAACCTGAGATCTGTCAAGCAGTCGTCTAATTGGTATCCTGGTATTCTATCATCTATTAAACACGTTTTGTTACAGGAGTCAAGCTGATGTGAAAAGTATGTAATTGCCTATTAGACTAATTAGCACAGCGCCTCGCTTAGCTTCTCTGACCTTATTAGCGTTTCGTGCAGCCATCAAGAGTCACGTATAACAAAAGAGGACGGAGCGATGCCGAGTTTCTCTCAGGCCTGCAGATGTTTGGATATATGATATTTCTGTTAATTAAAATTTAAGTGAAAACACACAACTTGTTGGAATTCAACATGTTCAGCTACATTCACATCTGCAGCCATTCAAATGGTTAAAATACTTTTTACAAACAGTTCTGGGCCATAAAAGTAACGCAACGATGATTCTTTGTTATTTTTAAAGGTCCAGTGTGTCGAATTTTGGTGCATCTAGTGGTCTAATTGCAATCTCCTCACATCACCCTCACATCCTAGTCCCCGTCTAGAGTCAGTGTTTAGTTTAGTCTGTAGAAACACGGCATTTCAACATGGCGGCCTCCATGAAAGAGGACCCGCTCCCACTGTAGACATAAAAGGAGAATTCTGAAGTAACAAAACTAAAAAGATTATTTTCAGGTGATGATGCATTCATGAAAACATAGTTATTATTATATTCCATGTCTGCCTTAGTGTGAAAATAAACACGCTGCAACTTTAAGCGTGGACTGCTAGCTGGAGAGGTGCTAGTTCACCTCCTCAGCGCTGCCCATGGAGCTGCCCGGCTCCACACATTAGCTTCATTTAACCAAACTAGATTTCTCCCTCGACGAGTTTTGCTGTAGTTGAACTTCTTCCAGAGTGAAATCATCGTTAGCTTTCAACGCTCCACCAAAGTCACTACAAGTCGTTCATGTTGTGTTGATCTATGAGGCACACGTTGGTGCAAAACTGAGTATCTGACCTGCTGTTGACACGAGATGAAAAAGTCAGTAAACTTGTTTTGTCTGTAGAAAATTTCATGGCAACACAACCAAAAGTTGCAGAGATATTTCAGCCTGGATGTGATGAAACTACCCGTCTGACCATGCAATCCCCAGAGTCCAGTTAACATGATGTTTGTGAGAGATTTTAACTGCAGGCCGAAGAAAGAAACACGCAGCGATGATGACTGGACCGACCCGTGAGCTTCTGTGATGGAGGAGTTCATTTACAACTTGAAAACTAAAAAGGAAACTCATGTTTCATGTTTCAGACTGCTGTCACAGTTTGTTCATTCTTACTGCTGAGGCGGTCGCTTCCTGTTTCAGTCCCGCTGAGGTGAGGGTTTGCTGCTTTTTGTCTGTTTTACATAACTGATTATCTCGGGGATTTGGACGGACAAATTGAGCGATTTGAAGACGTCGCTGTGAGTTCTGGGAAACCTGACATGAACATTTTTCACAGTTTTAAAGATGAGACCAGCCTGTGAGTCGACACTGATGATAATCCTGAGCTTCATGACGTCTCAGAGCTTCAAACCTGCAGGTACGAGCCGTGTGCTGAAGTTACAGACCACAAACACACTCACACAGTCCAGCCACCCCCACACACACACACACACACACGTCCCTTGCCGGCCTTCACTCCGGCGCAGGAGCGACGCCGCTCTCCATCAGCTGAGAGAAAAGTGATGCAGTGCTATTGATATCTGTGGTGGGAGACCTCGCCTTCACCACGCCCACACATCGCATGACTCCCTGCTTCTTTCCAGCACACAGCGGCTCACGCACACAGGGTCGCAGTCATTGGCATGCACGGACACGCGCTGCCTGTATTTATAGAAGCTTGAATACGCGCGCACACACACACACACACACACACACACACACACACACACACACACACACACACACACACACACACAGACTGAGTCGGCTGTGCTGCACATAACGGTGGCCTACTAAAGCAGCAGCGCGCACGTGACCTGCGTGAGATGATGCTGAACTCTGCTGAGGGTTAGTCCTGCCATCCTCTTGTACCATCACACACACACACACACACACACACACATGCACACGCACACACACGCACACCCCTCCCCCGACTCAGACTGACATCACTGCAGGCCTCAAGGCTGCTCTCATCAGCCGGTTGCTAGGCAACCCCTTCGTCCACAGGCACAACCAACGCACATTTAATCTGGGAGGCTAAGAGAGAGAAAGAAGAAGAAGAAGAAGGAAAAGAAGAAGAAGAAGAAGGAGACAGAAAAAAATCCCCACAAATGTCCACAAGAGAAAATCTGATGTTACGACGGGTGCTGAGGCTGATTCCGACACACCAACGAAGAAGAAAAAACGAGAGCGAGAGAGGAAAGGATGGAGGGAGAGAGGGAGAGGAAGAGCATGTGTGAATCTAGGCCATCTTCTGTGCATCTCTGCTGCCATCTGTTTCAGAAGCAGGACCACCTTTACCCTCCGCAGGCCTCTTCATGTGACGAGGTGCTCCCTATCCTCGCGTCTTTGACTGCCTACAACCTCGTCATCTTCTTCTTCTGCTGCTGCGGTGCCTGGCAACCCTCGCCACAAGACTTAAGTAGTGCAACATGAAAACCCCTCTGAGCACACAGGCAGATAATCGGAGACCCCGGTGGCGACGATGACTCCATCTGACACACAAACGCCTCAGAGCAACAATCGAAAAGACCAGATTAGCAGAAAGTGACGGGCGTTCAGCGCTGCAGCCACGTCAGGGCAGGATGACATCTGCTCGTTTGATCCCACAGTGATCAGTGCTGAACGGAGCTAAGCTAATCAGACCAGTCAACGTTCCTTCAAACTATACACGCTGATATAAAAGGCTGCCATGAGATCGTGTCTATCTGGGTCAGCAAGAAAGATTTCTTTATTCCTTTAAATCTACAGGATGAAATACAGTAAATGGAATAAAAGTACCTGAAAATTACATTAAATTTATATGAATCTCAGCCGTGTGTATTCACAACTACAAAGAGCTTTGTACATGAAATAGTGAATAAAAAAGTAAGAGTGGGATTTCGACATCAACCTCACGAAAGCAGGTTAACACTTTATTTGAAGGGATGTGCACAAGACTGACATAACACTGTCATAACCATGACATAACACCTCATGAACACGAAGGAGTCTTTATGACTGTTGTCATTAAGCGTCATTAGGTCAATCATGTCACTTTTAACCTCACGTCATAAACGAACGCTCGCACACTGTCAGGATCCAAATAAATAGTTTCCTTTATCTTTTAAGGCAAAGACCTGTCGATCTACAAGATCTTCCTCAGGATGAGTGTCAACGAGAAAACAGGTTTTTCTTGTTGAGGTAGGAATCAGATCAAATCACCAACACCTTCTGGTCAGTAAGCAGCAGGGGGACAAGCAAACACCACGAGATGAAATTAAAATGCTGATGCCACAGAGGATTAAACACAAAATGTGAACAGACAGAGGCTGATCACAGAACTCCAATCTTCAGTCAGCAGGTATCTGTACACGTCATAAGACAGTGGACTGTGAGGGAGAGATCAAAATCTACATATACTACTCAATAATAGAGCTCAATGAAATCCTCTAATGACGAGTAAAAGATTAAACTGCATGAATGGTTTATCCATCCAAAAACAACCCCAGATCTGCAGCCATTGCAAATACACATAACCTATTGGTAACATCTGATTCATCACTGTATACAGTAAATACACACAGGAGTCACCGATCCTCGCCGATCACAAGAAAGGTTTGAAATTCTTCTTCCTTTGTGACAGAATCACTGTCAGAGTCAATCTGGCTCCATTAAACTAAGCGAAGTAAAAATCATCCACAGATATTGTTGTCTAACAAATGAGAATATTTTTACCTACCTACCCATCTTTGAAATGAGGCTACAAAAACAAAAGTGAACGGTAAATACTATTAACAGTATCTACCAAACCAACTGTGAAAAGTGAAGTCAACTTAAGGATACAAAAAAAGCACAGTAAGGTGATAAGGTTGGACGTGGATGTAACGGACGTGTGCAGGAACTATGTGCAAGTTGAGAATTGTAATTAAACTACAAAACTCTACAAGTTATTCTTCCAATATTATTTGCACCTCTTTAAAACCTTTACACACTATGCTTCAGCTGAATTATTACAAAATACTCACACTGTATGCAGATGACACTCAAATTTACTGAGGACTACTTTTTTTTTTTTTTTTACTGAGAAACAATGCCACAGATTCATGTACTATACTAGATATACATTTACATCCATGTACAAAACTGTGTCCAGCCCTTCTTTTTATCATGTTTCTGCTGTTGGTATGTATCTATACTTTTACATATCACTTATTATTCTTTTGTTTACGGCAAAGGTGTTAAGCCAACTTATAAATGTCTCGTTTTTGTGAATATGATCCTGAAGAGATCATTTCTGTCTTCCAAGAAGAGAACAGTTTAATATGTACAGGCATGGTTTTGTTTACATCTCTACGGTATAGAGTGAGTAGATATGTAGCAGCCCAGGCACCAGGACAAACATCCTGTCAATGGCCTTTGGGTACGCAGAGGTCCATTCATGTCATCCAGATTAGTTTATGTGCCTCAGCTGACGCACGTGTTTGTTTTTCCAGTATAAAATCTGCTGAATATATACAGCACATTTTTCCCAGTTTGCAGCTCATGTTTGTAATAAATCTGACATGAGTCACATGACCTTAAAATTGCAACAGAAAGTACACAAAGACGTCTGCTTCCTGGAAGTCATGAGATACCTCACTGTGCAAAACAATCCTCTCAACACGGGAAATAATTGCAAATGCATGGCTTGGGGGGGATAAACAGTTTACTCTGAGAGGCTGTCAGCTGTGTGCACCTGATACCTTACAGTAGCATCACAGACCTTCCAACAGCAACAATAGACAACAACGATGACTCTTCACTTTACAGGCAAAGCAATGTTTTCACCAATGGTAGAAAAGGAGACATTAAAGCTGCTTAATGTCACACTATAATCACTGTGAGATTGAACATAATGCTGTGGTAATGAAGTTGTTAGTTAAGCTGATTCATTATGCATTGTTCTCTAGTTTTTGCCAAAACTCCTATCTCAACATATGGTGGAATTAAAACGAAGTCTGTATCACATTGAGGATTATTTTAAATACTAAAACAGGCTACAGAAGTTTCTGTTTTTCCTCACCAGTCTGCAACTTTATGCAGCAAAGTATGGCAGCATATAGTTGAAGTATGAAACGTCCATTTTTCTTGAGTGACCAAGAAAATGTCAACACAGACAGACAGGCACCAACATGACATCTTAATTTCCTAAAAACCACGTGGCATGGCAGCGCGCGGTAACAGCTGATGGAAACCTACCTGTGAAGATGGCAGACACAGAGCGCATGGAGAAAGAAGAGATGAAGGAACTACAGGAGACTGGAGAAAATGGAGATGAAGATGGAGAGGTGTGAGCTGAAAATGAAATGAGTACAAGGTGTAAAGGTCAACAGACATGACTGAGGATGAAAATGAGGATAACACGATAGTATGTGGCGTGAAGCGTGAAGGAGGGGTACACAAGGCCGGTTGTACAGCTGCCGGGCGTCTCACTGTAATTACCACAAATGGACGTCAGTGTGTTGATCTAACAGTGTTCAGTAGATCAGAAGGCACGGACGCCCAGAGGAATCAACTCTTTTCCCCTGCTCTCCACACCTCTCTGCTGAGCGATGGGACCATTCATACAAAATGCATGTGAGCAGTGAATTATTTATTGTGCTTTTTATTTCCCTTTCATACAGGGGAGATGTGAGTTTAAAAAACCATGAGCTGAGCTGGTTCAGGTGTAGGGTCCATCAAAATGTTGTCCCAGTTACTGCAAATTCATCTTCCTGCCTGTCTGAGCAATCTAAAACATGGCTGAAGGAAATCAATCTTGTTATACCAAATGTACCACGTGTCTACGAGTAAACAGCGTTCATGTTCACATTTACTGCCTAAAGTGACTGTTCATCCAAAAACAGCCCAAAGCCCAGCTGTGTTTACATCCAAGTGTATCCATTTTCTTTTTATCGAATTCTGAATAATTTGGCAAATGAAACGCTTGTTTCAATCCACCACCGTTATGTGATTATAAGGAGTTGGTTCATGAGACAATCAGTAGGTGGCGCCAATTCTCCAGTCGAATGTATTAATGTGTGGAAGGTTAGATCTGATCTGGGTGGAGCCATCATGGTTGGATTATAGAGCCATGAGAGCCATGAGGAAACAGCTGATCAGTAACACGAGTTTAATGTTTGCTACGTCAGAACTTATTATTTCTATCTCCCATTGTGCGCATTGACTCTTTTCCCATGCGATCTGCGATCAGAATACGCCCACGTAAACATGGCTAAAGGCTGAAAACAGCGAGACGATGAGCTGAACGAATGAATTCTACAGACCGTACAAACTGCAACCACAATCAAATAAAAGCACTATTCTCTAATGCTGCTGCCAAGTATTGTGACTACAAATGATCAGCATAGTTGACTAAACTTAGTAGCTGCTATCACGTGCTGAACAGAACAGAATTTGTGCTTTTGGAAGAAGTGCAAGCTACGTCATCAAAACGAAGCCTCTGCTTCTAAAAACACATCAAATGACAAACAAGCACACCCCGACAGCCTCCGACAGAGCAACCAGCTGAGTTGTAATGACCTAGACCTCGTAACATTTGGTTGCTCGCTAAAGGAACAGAAGCTGACACAACTGACCATTGTGTCCCCCGACTTAAAACGAAATAAAACCAAGCATGCATGGCTGGATATGTCAAGGAGTAAGTGAGAAAATGTTTTGCTGTATCTCGGGTGAGCCAATGCTGTAATAACACTACTGGCATTTCTAAATTTTCTAGGAAACTTTTACAACTCTCCCAAACCACTGAAATAAATTATAAAAATGATGTAAAAGAATATCTGGGACTGAAGCAGACCGCGCTTATTCAGGTCACTGAAAATTTACAGTATAGACATCAGAATAAGAAAAAAGCATTTGGAAACCCAGGACTGACTGATCACGTACCTCGTCCCGAAGGCCCCCCTGGTCCCCGTGGGGGAGTCGAGGCTTTCTCCTGGCTTGGCTGGCCTGTCGCGATTCATTTGCTGCAGAATGGAGCTCAGCTCGGTGATAACGGTGTTCTTGGAATCCGTGTGGATGGAGGGCTGCGCAGCTCAGGGGCTGATCGCCCCACAGCTTGGACGTCCTTTGAGTAGGAGTCCTAGGTGGTTCGGAGGATGAAGGGGAGGGGAGGGGCCTGAGGTGGTGACCCATATGACTCCGGGGGCTCTTCAATGAGAGCGTCATGATAAAGCGATGTTCTGTTGATGACAGACTTGCCCTTAGGTTTGGGCGGCACAGGGGCCGATCCACCAGGAAGGCATGCCCGCTCGGTGGCATAGAGGCTCTCCAGAGTACTGTCGCAGAAGCCTCCTCTGATGACAGGGTGGAGATGCTCGAAACGGTGCTGGTGGTCTCCATGTGCTGAGGATCCCCGCTACTGCGGCTGTCAACCTCTTCGATGCCCGAGTCGCCTACCCCTGACTCTGGGTCAGGTGGAGGATATGAGGGCGGCATGCTGTTTGCCACCCGTTTGTGATGATCACTGACAGACGGGGGAGCGTGAGCGTGGTATGATGGTAGAGGAGGCCCCCCGTTCCGTCTCTGTTGATGAAGCATCTCTGCAATGGCACTAGCCTGGTCATCAGGAATGTCAATACTGTTGGCAAACTCCAGTGGTGGGGGGAGGGGCTCTGAGAAGTCAAAATCCTCATCAATGTCAACTGAAGCCAAAGGAGGAGGGGGGATACGAAAGGGCAGCTTCACTGGTTCATCCAAGGACTCCCCTAAGGGAATGCTCCTCCTCCGTGACGAGGATGGCTGGGGATTGACGGACAGTGTTGGAGCTTTGAGAGGATCGGGTTGGTTGGGGTCCTTCAGCTCAGATGGCCTGTTGCTGTCCTGCCCCTCCACGTCTTGGTTGTTCACCTTGTTGCTTGCGTCTGTGGTGGTGTGGACCATCAACAGCCCAGCTGACTTGGGTTGTGATGTGTCTGCCACATCCGCTGGTGCACTTTTCCTCTCCTCAACTGCCTGATGCTGCCGTTCTTCCCGTGCCCCATCGGACTCATACTTCTGCTCTGTCATCTGTCTCCGCAGGCCGCCTCGACCGGGCCGTCCCATGGTCGCGGTGGAGATCGCGCAAAACTTGTCTCGATCCCAGAGCGTAGTTTGGTGTCAATAAACAGCGGTTGGTTGAGGTCTGGTTTGTGGCTTGGCTGAATTGGAAGGGACTGGGCTTCATGCTTGGGGGTTTGCTGAACCTGAGGAGGATTTTGTGGCTGATTCTGAGGATGGTTTTGTTGCTCCTTCATGGCCCGGTCACGAGCTGCCAGGGCCAGAGCTAGTGGTGAATTAGGGTCCAAGGGCTTGCCGGTGACAGGATGGAGGTAGGTCCCGTTGGCCCTGTAGTGGCTCTTCGGAGGAGTGGATGGGAGACTAACAGGACTGTCCAGGTTGGGACATTGACCTGTTCTGGTGTTTAGAGGCTCCCGCACCACTGTGGGCTCAGGAGTGTTGAAATCTGTCATGTTGCCACTACCGCCCCCAACAGGGGGACCAAGCTGTGACGCTGGAGGGGGAGCCAATATCCTTCGAAGCCGCTCATCGCTACTGAACATGCCTTCATCGATGGACTTTGACTGGCGAAGGCGAGGGGTTGGTGTGGGACTAGTGAAGTCATCATCCCCCATGTCGATTGACTGGAAGGCAATTGAGTGCTTTTGCCTCTAGCCTCTTCTCCCGGTCCCGTACTGCCCCGGCAATAGCTGCCGCAAAGGGGTTGTTTAGAGAAAGAGGGTCTTCAGGACGCAAACCTCCGCTTCCACCAACATTGGGCGTGAGAGGTGGGTGTTCAGGGGTGGTGGGCTCAATCTCCATACTGCTACCCTGGCTGCTCTTGCCACTGCTGCTGGTGGAGGGCTCCTTAACGATGATAGTGGGTATGGGAATGGAGGAGCACGTTCGTTCTACAGGTGTAGTGGGCATGGAAACCGGGCCCGAGGGGCTTGCTGGCATGTGACATGTTTTTTCAGGACTGTCCTCAACATTGGGCTGCTTTACCAGCATGCCCTTCCTTCGAGCTGGTTTTGCTGGCACATACAGTGTCTTATTGCCCACCTCGGAGTAAGGGTTCTCTGGCACAGGCGTACGCCCTCGAGTGCGTGTGCTCTCAAACTGCTCTGAGCTCTGGCGGAAATATCCACGCCTTAACGTACCAACGTCGGTGGTTCGGCTTATGGTTGTCACTGCATTGGGTGAGTTCTGGGTGAAGCTGGGCCGTGTGGTGCCATAGCTCTTGGGTGTAGGGCCAGCAGCTGAGTTGTAGGCGGGTGGCGATGGGGGTGAAATGGCTGGGGGAGGAGGGATGTCCTCTGAGGTGTCGGGCATTGAGAGGCTGCGGGAGAACTTGAGTAGGGGAGGTGTGAGGAATCCCTGTTTCTCATCCTCCGATGTACCTTGAAGAAATGGAGCAGAAAGAAAAAATATGTGAGGACCTGGGGGAGACATCACTATTTTTTATTTCCAGCATGGCCTCCTCTTTGCACAGGAAATGTCTCATTTATTGATGTGAGCTCTTTCTTAACCTTCATTTATCCAAGCAGGGGGTTCCTGAAATGTGAGAGAGGCCAGCTGGATAAGAAAAGTAGCCCACTATAAAACGTTTGCTACAACAAGTGGGCATTTCCTGTTAATTTGACAAATTACTCAGCGCCACCAACTGATTGATATTAAAATCGATTTATTATTTATTTATCTCAATTAAAGGACCAAAAGGCTCGCACATCAGATTTGTTCAGAAATGTAGAGACATTTAGATATAAAAGCAGCCTTCTTGGTATCTAGAGGAGTTGATGCTTTAACTGGCATTCACGGATTCATCAAACTCTGCTGAGGATGCTTGTCTACTTTAGTAAAAACCTCTTTTCATTTGTACAGTTACACAGGTTTTAAGTGTTAAAGTTGGGGGAGGAAACGCCTTCCTCAGGGCAGCACACAGTCAATGAGTGACACTCTTTACTTCTCAGAGGAGAGCAGAAGTGCATTTCTCATGTGTCACATTTTTCCTCAAGTGTCATCAAATCAGAAGACGCTAAAAGTGCTTTCATTGCAATTATTGCGAGAAAAGCCATTCTTTTTTTTTTGTTATAATAATGATGGCACTGCAAATCAAAAGAGCTGTGAGTAACATTAGCCTGCATGACGTCCCTCTAGTTCAGCAGTGAGAATGAGGTTTCAGCATATGCTTAATGACCTCCAATATTATCGCCTGAAAGCACACTTTGCTGACTGGATCATTCTAATTTATCTATAATTAGCTTTAATATTGCTTGAGCACATAGAGCAAGTCCTCTGAGCATTAATAGAATATTACGACAAGCTAAAAGCACAAGGTACCCGGACATGCAGTTCACAGCTCCAGCTGACACTCACACAACCACACACACTCACACTGTATCATACCTATGGACTTTTGCTTTTTCATAGTGCCCTTCTCAGGTATCCCCAAGAAGGCCCCTGGCACAGTGGGTGGCACCACTGCTACTCCCTGGCGGTCATGATACATGGACTGAAAACCAGAATGCTGTTAGTGATTTACCCAGAAACACACACTTTTCATTAGCTCTCTGCTAAAACCAACAGTGTTTAGTTTCAGATAAACGTCATTAAAAATAAGCTATAAAACAAACCGCTGGATGACGGTATCAAATTGTGTTTAGGGAATTGTGGAGGTGGCAAACAATACAGCCTCTTATCTAAACACATTTAAAAGGAATATAATACTCTGAAAAGAGGGGGTGCTGTTATACTGAATATCAGCACGCTGTGATTATCTTTGGACTTCATAACGTGCGATATTCAGTATAACAGAATGACCTTGAGGGTGAGGCTCTACAAACTCCAGCGCAGGGAGCGTTTGTCTCGCTAAAGAAACACTAGGTAACTCTTAAGTAGGATAAGTTTGTCCGACGCTGACTGCTGCTGATTAATGGTTGTGTATTGATTACTGATGGTGGCTGATCAGGTTTATTATCAGCTGATCGTATCCAGTTTCTAACAGCAGTAAATGGTTGATGGTTGTGTCTAATCACATGCTCAGTTGAGTTTTGGTCACTTACATTCATGTCAGCTGCTGTCACCAAACAGCGGCTGGATGGGCGCGGTTTGATTGTGGCGATCTTCATATCGACGGGCGACGTCTTCTGCGCGCGTCATCTCTTCCACTTTGTCTGCAAGATAAACGAGCCGCAGTGAGCGCAAGAACGCCGAGCGTGACTTAACTTGCAATGCCTTAGTAAGGTTCTCATGGGCCAAACGCAAGCTAATCATTCACAGTGACCCTTCCCTGTTTTTGCAGATGAAACTGAAACAAAAAGAAAAACATTGAAATAAATTTCTGGGGGGCGAGGGAGGGGGCACAGGAGGACTTTGATGAAATGCGTCGGGTGTGTCCAGCCTTGCAAGCCGTGCAAGCTCTTTCCAAACAGCCGACTCAGCAGCATCATCCAACTCTCAGGGTTGTTCCCTCGTTAAATGTAAAAAATGAGCAATGAATGTGAAGTCTGTCAAGTTTGCCGTTCTCTTTCCCAGCCTTAGTTTTTTCCTCCGAGCCCGCAACGTGGGAAAGGTGTCAACGGCAAATTTGGCAGAACTGAACTTCCCTCTGGTGTGTGTGATGATGCCATCAGATAGAGAGTCCACCTAAACGGGTTTTCTGCTCAGAGAAGCTACATGCTAGCCCTGATCTAGCCTCCATAACTGTGTCACCTCCCTGGCTAGCTCTGTCAGGATGTAAGAAAGCTTCCATGCATTTGGGGGAGTGATTACTTAGAGTGACTTGGAAAACAATCCTCTTCTTCTGCGCATCTACACACAGAGGAGAGGAGTGGGGAAAAGGGAGAGGTGGGGAGGAGGAAAGGGGAGGAAAGGAGTGTCAATGACCTTAACTACAGTTAGAGCTAAAACACACACACACACACACACACACAGAACACAACAGAAGAAATGCACATTTCCTCTCTCTCTCTCTCCGACCTGTCTCCCAATTGGATTGCAGCTACAGCGTATCAGACAACGTGCAACACGGTTGCCCTGGAAACCTATCTGTGAGTGAAACATTTCCTGGAATAAACCTCCCCCTCCTCACACAAACACAAACACACACCTACAGTTACACACACACACACACACACACACACACATAAGCCTGCAACACAAGAGGACACATAAAGAAAAGAGACACGACAGCAAACCTTTTTTAGGTCAGGTAAAATGAACAAACATTGACTTACAGCAACAGTGGCTGCACACACACACATTCAAGTAAAGCGTTCTGTAATTCCTCATTAAGGGTCTGTTGACAGGTTCCTTTGAATTTGAAAGGAAATCATGTGCTCCTGCTCCTGTTCCTGAAGCTTCTGGGTCTGCCTGTACGAAGAGTTTACGGAGCGCTCTGAGGTGAGCGACGCCGCTCAATCAAATCTGAATAATGGGACTACTGGACATCCACGCGGTGTGAGAGCTAAACCGAGAGTCGAGAGGAAGAAACGGTAATCTGTGGACAGGGCAGCTGAAACATCTTTCTCTTTTATGTCACATTAAACCATGCACCAACAACACTTAGAACAAAGTCAGAAACACACTGGAAGTCATGCAGATACTGTACACTACGGGCTACACCGATTGGTTGCACTGAAAGTCAAACGTCAGACAAATCAAATCTAGAAATATTAAAAATAAACCGTCAGTGTTAGTTAATCACAGTGAGGTGGGGAGGGAGGTACATGACAGAAATCAATCACTGGATCAGACTTAGACATGCCTACGGAAACTTACCACCTTTCTTTTTCCTCAGAGTTGCTTAAAGGGGCGACAGAAAAAGATTTCTGAGTCTTTAAAGCACAAACAGACTCAAACCTTCCCAAGGTGAACAGGAAACTTAATGTGAAGTGTTTAAATCGTCCTCCTGCAGCAGATGCATGTTGCGTGCGTCCCATAACTGACACTCATGTTCTTAAACAACGCCGCCGAGCGGCGCTAACACTATTATAAATGCATAAAGTAAAGAATGAAATGCGAATGTAGCAGCTCTATAAAAAACACGCTGACCACAGGTTTTTTTCCTGTCAGCATTTTTCCTGCAATATAAGTCGATTCCCTCTGCTGTCATTTATTTATTCATTCACCTTTTATCTCTCTGCACACCTTTGACACACACACACACACACACACACAGCGCGCAGAGCTGCAGTTACTATAATGATTGATCCAGAAGTGTGTACAGTTAAAACTATTTAGCTGCCGACTAATGACGTTTGTATCATTGATCCATCTTTTATTCAGTCAATAGTAACACAGTGAAGTCAGACTTGTCCGTTTTAAGTTCTCACAGCCTGAGCTGAAATCTTTGAATTGATTGTTCAGCAGTCCAAAGCAAAGCTGGTGAATATTTGCTTAATTAATGACGTAATCAATAATCCAAATTGTTACGAGTCAGCAGCCATGTTTTACAAGACGTTTAATGGTTTACGAGAAGATCTGAGTAAAAAATCTGAGGATCGTTTGGCAGAAAGACCTCGAGTGTGATCGCTTAAATATACGATCAAATACAGAGAAACACACGAGAGGAGAAGGGGAAATTTATTCAGTATAAGATCATTCGTAGATTTTATTTCACTCCTTCCAAACTACACCGAACGGGCTGGACAGGAAATAACTGTCGTGTGAAGTAGGGACATTTCTACATGTGATAAATGGCTGGGCGTGTTGGTACCTCCATCACCCAGACTGTTTGTTAGGGGACCAAACAGAAGTGCCAAATATAAAATATACTTAAATATGAACGGGGAGTTTAAAGTCGGTTGGTCACAGCTGCTCGAACAATCCTCAGATGATGTTTGATATACTATCTGCTGATGCCGACGTCTGTGTTTGTTTTCAAGTTTGATTTTATGTTTGTGTGTGTGTGTGTGAGTAAATAAAAACTTTAACAGCAAATCAGTTCATGGGCTCGTCTCTGTTTTACGACAGAGACAAACAGGAATAATCCTTCAGATTTCATCAAATAAAAACACATTTTGATACTATTTATGTTTGACATTCAATAAATACACGTCCAGTAATCATCTCAATATATAAACATATATCCATGCATAGGCAGAGAAGGCCATTCCCATGCTGGATCCAGTTGTCTACCTCCTGTAAGCATGACTGGAAAATGATACATGCGTCATTGATAACATCCTCACTGGTAATGTAAGAGCTGGAACGTTCTCCTGTCGTCGCTCCACATGCAAAACATTCAACTGGCTTTAAATGTGAAGCAGCCACAGGAAGTGCCACGTGATTATCTGCCACCGTGGTTAACGCAGGACGTTTTCTCTGACGGCTCTGATGTCTGCGAGTGACCGATGGAGAGTCGGAGGCAGCCGCAGTGAGCTGTCAGATGAAGAGCTGCAGGCGACGGGCTGCACACCTCCACCTCCTCCGACTCTTCTCCGTCTGTCTGTCTGAGGTGGACTGCTTTGTGTGCAGCGTGAAGTCAGATCAGGGTTGTAATTATTATCCACTGATGTGTTTTGTTTGGCCGCGCTGTAAACACAGAGACCAGTTTCACTTCTGACAGAGTGTTGGCTGTAGTATTAAACTGCACTTGCTGTTACCACGGCAACGACGAGTGTTGCCAAATCAACCAGGACTGAAATCTCAAGGATTACAACTTTAACATAATCAGTAACATCAAAATAAACCAACACATTTATGAAGGAAAGACCTGTGATCGGCTGAACGGGCTCCGGGTCGGGCTGGTGAAGTAAAAGGCTGAAAGACAGACGCCGAGCTGGGCTGACTGCTGCTGGACTAGTCAGTAATATTAGCTGCTGCTGTGTCTGCTGTTGGTGACCTGGTTGATGTTTGGCTGTTAGCAAAGTTGTCGACTCGCTATAATAGTAATCAAAACAGATACTCGAGTACAGCTGGACATAGTTACACAGTGGGATCACACTCTGATTTAAAGTCATCAGCTGCATCACGATCTCTTTCCTGGATCTCTCTCACATGCTTCCTCTCCATGCTGCCTTCACACCTCGTGTCCTCTTGCCTTTTATCCTTTCCACCTCTACAGTTCCTCTCTCAGGCCTGCTCAGCACCGATGTGGCCTCTTGTGTCTCTTTCTGCTCATGTGTCTGAGAAACGCTGACTGCTCTGTCTGTCAGAAGGTATTAGGACAGCTCAGCACTTTTAAAGCAACGCACAGAGGGACCTCTGAGGTGGTTCTCGCCACACACACACAGGAAAAACAACAAAACCAGATGAAATACTGTCGTGCTAATGTCAGATTTTCTGGACTTATTTGCTCCTTGCAGCCACAGCGACAGCTCAGGAGTCCTTCATGCATAATGGCAAAGGAGGACAGGAGATGAGGAGGGAGGAGGCCAAAAAACAAACCAACCACAAATTCTTTTTTAAGAGTCAAATTAAAACAAATGATGCAAACTTAAATTGCATTAGCCGGAACAAAAGCTTCATTCAGCCGATGGATGTTGCAGTTAAGCGAAATGGATGGTAAAAGGTTGTGCAGCATTAACTGCTTACCTTTATCCACTATTTGGAGATTAGACAATCAGTGAGGAAGAGGAACAGAAGAGAGAGAAGTCTTGTTAGACACACACACTCTTCCTGCTTCCTACTGACAGCGTGAGGAAAAGTCAAACCAGGACGTCCTTACCGAGTTCCTCCAGCTCAGAGGTCATGGACTTGGAGCGCATGGACAGGGCTGTGGTGGGGGCTCGCTTTGGTGGTGGAGGAGCTGAAGGACACAGACAGACAGACCAAACACAGACATGTGACACAAGCAGCTTTATATTTTCTCATAGATACGGTTCATGACTTCGAATTATTGATTGTTTAAGCTTTAAACTGAGACGTCAGAAGAAATGCAGTGATGTGTGTATTCTGTGTCGATGGGCAGTCACACTCCGTCCCAAAGACTTCAAACCACAGCTGCTCTGTGAACTCTGGAGTAAGTCGGGTTATTACATAACAGCTGGTCAGTCTTTGGTACTTTAAAACACGATCCAAACACACGCGGCTGTGTCCTGCTGCACGCCTGAAGCTCCTCCATGTTATTTGATTTCTCACTCTCCGGTGTAGCACAAACTGTAACACTCAGGCTGCTGTACCTTTTTTGCGTGCCGTGTCCTCGGGGTCCAGATTCCGGCTCACTGTCACCACCTTGATCAGGAGCCGGTTGCCTCCCTGGCGGATCATGTTGACCACCTGTCTGTGGCCCACCTTCACCACGTTCTCCTGGTTCACCTGCGAAAAACACGACACGGCAGCAGAGCGATGAACGGATGGAAAATCTTTCAACTTTCACAATCTGCAGTATAATCTGACATAACTGGTGTCAGCAGGCCGAAACTGGACGCTCCTTTAAGTTCATTCAATGTTCGCACAGTGGCAACAAAAGCGTCTCTGAAAACCAGATTTAAAGCAACAGTCAGGACAAAACCGACGGATACACAGGACGATGTTAACCGATGTTATTTCCAGGCAGACAGCTCATCAAATGATGTCGTAAGAACTGAACCAACCACGAGGAAGAGGGCGGGACTACCGTCATATTTTAATCTGAAAAATGTCTCAGACTTCACTAATGGGGTGAGAAACATCAGCTTCCTGTCCAAAATCAACAACTACCCCACAAGACGCCGGTGACCTTCAACATTTCCTCCTTTGATTCATCCTGCAGATGAACGTCTCGCAGCACGAGGCAGACTTCATGAAGAGGCTGAAAAGTTTCAGTTTGAAGCTGATCCTGGATCAGCATAAACACGGCGATGGTTTGGTGTGTGCTGTTTCTTTCTGTCTCACGGCCAAACTTCATGATTTCAGTTTTCATGTTGGCAGCAGGAGAGCGCGCTCCGGCCGCCGTCCTCAAAGTCAGAACGAGTTGGTTCACAGCGACAAAGTTAGAATCAAACTTAATGTTTCTCTGTAGCCAAAACACACACACACACACCCACACTCATATCAGAGTTTGGACTGTTCAAACACACACACACACTTCAAACACACACATGCGTGCCCACATGGATGCTTTTTAATCTCATTACTGCTCGTCTAATTTAATATGGACCCTGCTGCTGCTGCAGCGCTCCTCTCATCTCCTCCCCGCTCTGCTCCACCCCTCCTCTCGTCTTCTAGACAAATAGTGGAGGAGGGGTCAGATGGAGATGGAGCGGCCTCGAGCGACATGGAGGAATGATGGATGGAGGAGGGAGAGAAAGCTCGAGTCGTGGATGAGGAGGAAAATGTAGAGGATGATGGGAGTGACAGCAGCGAGGGGAAGTGATGAAGACAGAGGAGTGGACACACACACACACACACACACACACACACACACACACACACACACACACCTCTCTTGTGGTTTTAATCTAACGAACGCTGGCCGGGCGGCACAAGGGCGGACATTTTGGTAATTAGAGAGAAATGCTCAAACAGCTGTTTCAGTGTGACCTCGTGTTCCTCTGTCGTGCTCCATCACACACACACACACACACACACACACACACACACACACACACACACACACACACACACACATATATATGGTTAGCCTTATGTAATCCGCTCTGCCTTTCCACCAGATTATGTAACTACACTGGAAGGATGGATACACACACACACACACACACACACACACACACACACACACACACACACACACACAAAAAGTCTCTTCAACTTGTCAACATAAAGACTTCCAACCAACGACACTCTGATTTACCGCGTTTCACCCGACACCTGAACATCTCTAAAGAACGGCTGACCTTGAACACAACAGGTAGAGCGACTACTTCCTGTTTCATCGTATATCAAACATCTACAACACTGACTCTCATCACTACTGAGTGAACTCCATCTGCTGATGAAGACCACGTCTTCTGATCAAAAGCTGTGTGTTGTCAAAGCGTGTCACACAGAGGTGTGACCTCGACGGCCTAATTTTCATGACGAGCAGCCATCTGGTGCCAAAGATCATCTCTGAGCAGACACCGGGGATGATGATCTCCCCCTATAGACCACCTGTTGTCACATTATAACCTCCAACATGGTCAGTGCATGTGAACATGACGACGTCTGGCCCGCTCAACATGAGCTCTTATTGCTGGTAACAAATCTAAATGTTCTGAGCGCAGCCCGTCTGTGAGACGTGGACCAAAGCTCTGAGACAACGAACAAGTGGACTTTAAATCTCTAACACGACAACAATCAGCATTTTTAAAAACATCTGCAGACATCACTCTCTCACTAATCTCTGGATTGGTGCTTTATTTGCACGTCAGCTCGACTGAGTGAGCGAGAGGCCGTTTGTAAAGTGATCGATCCAGTTTTAAACATGAATAATATAAAAATAAATCACCCTGACGGAGCTCTGCTGCAGGTCTGTAACTACCCGCCCAGACAATCAGGCGTCAAGGGGCAAATCAATGAGCCAGCTATCAGTTACATGCAGACGATTAGTGGTATTGATTAGTTTCCACAGTCATTGATACTCGTGTGAACGCGGCCGTCACACGTGTGATTTATTGAACGAGCGAGTGCATTAAAGTACAAAGAAAGATGAAGCCTCGAGGACGCTCGTGAACCAATAACCACGAGAAAGACAAACAGCAGCAGCTTTATGGCTGAACATTAACAGCTTCATCAATAGTACACAAACTCACACACACGCACACATAAAGATGCAGAAATCAGGTCTCCGATACAATATGCGGACCTCCATCAGATCAAGCAGAAGCGCCTATTCAAAAGCCATTATCGTCATCAGAACTATTAGAACAGTTCCACAACATTAAGCATCATCCGGCCCATTTAGCTGAACACAGGCAGCCCCAAGTCTATCTGATCCCTCAGTTTCAGCTCACGCTCGGATCGCTCATTCACTGACAGCCGCTGGTCTGATCAATCACTTATAATCTGACGCGCACGCTGCTAATCCAGCCTGTCAGAGCAGGAGGGGTCAGCTGACCTCTCCTCACTGATATAAATACAGACACAAGCAGTCAGACGATTATAAACAGATATCTGCACGAGAAGGCAAGAGGTCGCCGTTCTACTCCAACAGAAGCAGAAATGAAATTATCATCAGAAAACGCTGCAAAGTTTCCATCAGACATGGTTTGGAAGGAACGCTCCTACCCTAACCGGGCGGATAACCTCACCGAGTCAGACCCAGACCTGAATCTGTGATTCAAACAGGAACCTGCTACACTGAGTCTGTAACCTTTTATTACTTCATATTTATGGATGTAAATTTAGTTTAAATCTATACTGACATCAGCTTTGATGTAAAAGGTGTTGCTCCAGACAACAGCCTGGTACTTTCAAGCTGAGTGAACGAAAAACATAAAATTAAGGATGAATGTGCACAAAAGCTGATGACGGGCGGAGAGGAGTGAGAGTGAGAGAAGATCACCTCCATCTTCTCCAACAGAGCGGCTCTAAAAACATACAGCAGCTTCCAGAATCCAACCAGAGCTGCACGTCACCTCGTCCTGGTCAGGGACTCATGGACACAGCACAGGGTGATGCGGTCACTAGAAAACAGAGGCAGGTAACAGAAATCTGACTTCTTCTCTTTCCATATCAATTCAATATCAAACAGCTCAGCTCAGGGGATCCGATCAGACACCAGTGTTCTCCTTTCACACATTTAAAATCCACATTTCCGGACTGCCCGCAGCTTTGTGTGGTGATTTCCACGGCAGGTAAAATGAGACCAGGGATCGCTGTGACACTAAAAGGTGAGCTGGAGGTCCACTGAGGCTGTTAATGAATGTAACACTGATGATGAAGGAGCTGTACTTAAAGAGGAACGGTCACACTGATAACTAATCTGCTTAGAAAGGTCAGAACCATCCGGATCCAGCAGATCAGAGCTGTGTATCATTTCAAATATAATGACAGCAGTATCAATAACAACAGTACCCTTCATTCGATACCTGGTGTTGAAGCAGACACGCAGCGGTCACCCTGATGTTTGATGAGCTGATCCTCAAATAACGCCTCATAACATTTTATGGATTTATTTTGATCAGATGCCTCAGGTGTGTATCGTCACATATACAGTGTGTGTGCCAATCACACACATTACATTAAACTAAAGAAGGCTCGCTGTGATTGGCTGCAGACAGAACAACACAAAGTCATTTTTTCTTTTTAAATCTGGGCACAAAGTTCGAATGCTGACGCGCTTATTTCATCGAATGCTGACTCATTTATTTCATCCTAACTTTAAGGTATCAGGGACTGCTACCCGGCCCAGATCCGGACATCTGCTCCAGCGGTCCTTTACCGGTCCGTTACCGGTCATTGCCTACCGGGCCGCACAGAAAGAATGAATTAAAAATATGTTACTGATTATCAGAGTCTTATTTTGAAAAATGACTGGACACATCTGTCTGTGCCTCCTGACACGTGTTGGTCATGTGATACGTTACCCCAAAAACAAACAAACTGAATGACGGAGTACACTGCACACGAGGAACACACTTCAGGTGTCGATGACGGGACCGGCTCGATGCTCAGGGCTCGCACTGACTCATTTATTTTATTTCGTCATATTTATCTGAAGGCCGGTCTTACACGAAACCAGTCCATGGCTAACAGTACATAAATAATGTATTACTTTGTGACGTGTAATCCCATGAAACACACACACACACACACACACACACACACACACACACACACACACACACACACACACACACACTGCTGCATACCTTCACTCACACATGAAAGGAGCAGCATTCATCAGCACCGAGCTGATCTGCATCTCTGAATTCTGTGCATGTGTTTTCTCCTTGTAGGAAGCTGAAGTACATCAAAGCAGGCTCATTAAATACTGAATGTGTGTGTGTGTGTGTGTGTGTGTGTGTGTGTGTGTGTGTGAAACATAAAGAAGGGTAAAGTAAAGGGATGAAATAGGATGAAGGAGAGAGGCAGGGAAGATGGAGACAAGAGTTTTATTCTGATGACTCAGAGTCCTACTTAGAAGAGTCTTGACTCTGATGAATCATGTGGCTGAATATCAAACCGACAATGAGAGTGTGTACACACACACACACACACACACACACACACACACACACACACACACACACACACTCTGCATGCAGTACTCCATTCCTTCAGCGGTGGCCTCCTTCAAACCAGCACATCAGCTCCACCCATACTCTATGAATATTCCTGAAACACACACACACACACACACACACACACTGCTTCTCTTTAAATACACTCTGACAGCACGTACACGACGTACGACTTAAAGCTCAGAGACGCGAGCGGATTAACTGAAAGAATCTGCTGCGTGAGGGAGTCCAGATCAGCGACAAGACGAGTCACGAGACGGCGCCGTCAGCCAATGGCCAAACAGAAGCAGATGAGCCTCTGATGCAGCACAGAGGAGGACACTAATGGATAGTTCATGCCGTTAACTACCGCTCTGCCCTACTGGCACAGATCCAAACAGTCGACGGAGCGGCGACAGGCGCAAACCCACGTCTGCATCACACCCGAACTCACGCCCCTCACCCTGACACAGCAGCCCTCGGGCACACACTGTTTCCTCCTGTGTGTGTCATTTGTTTGGGCTCACACCACAATTACAAGTTAAAAGGTCAGTTCATTCAAACTACGGCGACACACAGCAGCACACTAAACTCCACCTACAGTACATGGGTCATTATGAGGACCACAGGCTGGGACTGAACCCGGTCAGGACTCTACCATGGTTCCCCTGAGTCTCATAACTCTTTCTTCGTCATCTGTGATATGAAAACATCAGATTTGTGTGCGTCATGCTCATAATTCACTAATTAAGTCCCAGCAGCGCACCACAGAGCGTTTCTCCCGCCGGGCTGCTGTCAGCCGAGGAGTCGATCACAGTGGCCGGCAGCAGAGGAGGTTGCAGCTCCGCTCGACTTTTCTGACTCACAGCTATCGTCACAGCTAGTTTTGTGCTTTGTGGTGATTCTGTAAAGGTTACAGCCCGCCGACATAAGAGATTCAATGTCGACTCAGGGACATCTCGACCGATTCATCAATTTTTTGGGGGCAGTCCTAGACTGTCTCTTGAGATTTCCTCCTACATCTCAAGTGGATGTGAATGGACTTCTATAAATAAGACCGCTGCCGCCGATTGGAGCGGCTCGTCCACTAATTGCAGGTTTGATCCCTGAAGTGTCCTTCAGAGAGACACTGAACCCAGACCGGTTAGGTTGCACCTTACGTGGTGGCTTGCTGCTGCTGCGTGTCTGTGAATGAAAACCTCTTTCTAGAAACAGTGTCCGGTTCCTGCGGAGAATCTACAGACCTCACGGCACGAGAACAGCCACTGACGTGTTCAGTGGATTATTCAGAGTAACAGTGACACACCTTTCAGTGATTCACCTCCATTGTGTTGAAGTGGCAGCAGAGGTTAGAAGTGTTGGCACATAAAAACAGCTGTTAGCACGGCTAGATGCTACAAAGAGGAAGTGACAAACTGGGTTTGTTTTGTTGAATTGGGCAGTGAAAGCCTCCTCTGTCAGCTACAGGTAGCTGTTTAATGGATGGTGACATCTGGAACCATCTTCCAGGATAGGACGGGCACGTTGGACAGATCCTGCTGGTCCAGGTACAGCCAGAGGTTCAAGGATTCGGCTCTAAGATCCGGTGTGACCCTGCAGACTGCAGCGCGTTTCCTTTATCCATCTCTTATTTCTCTTTTATATGGTCCTAAATTCAATGTGTTTATTACAGACTGTATGGAGCCCAGAAACTGACAAAATATAAGAAAACATACATGAATAAATAACACTGTTAGTTAAATATTTAAAATGAAAATGTGAAAAGAAGCTTCTCCTTTAAGATGGTAGAAAAACGGGCTTCTAATTTATTGTCCTCTAGCACCAAACAAACTAAAAATGACTTCACAGAAGTCTTTTTTAGTTTGTTAGTCTTAGTCTTTATTCTTTTATTTGATCTTGGGGTGATTTTTAGGATGGAGATGTCACCTCAGTCAGAAAAAAGGAGTAAATGATTGGATCACCACGGCACCTGCATCTCGACATCTCGGTAAAAGACGGGCTCAGCGTTCAGTCTCAGCTTCCTGTTTTAGGATTCTTGTCTAACTCCATCTGCCACGTCCGGCTCCGTCTCGCCCTCGCCTCCTCATCACCTTCACTCAGAATCCCTCCTGTTCATTCAAACCTCTGAGTGTTTCGTGTTGAACATCACTACTGTTTGTTTTACTGACTCCGGGCTTTCAGACTGAGGTCGGTCGGCCCGTCATGTTCCGTGCTCAGATGCTGATTCAGCCTCGCCACCAGGCCGCGGTCCCCTCCGCGCCCTGAGGCCTCCGTTCTGACTGTCCTCCACTCTCCAGCAGAAAACCTCCACTTCAGACTCCGTGTCTCCGGAGCCTCTGCTAAGCTTTTTGCTCTTAAAAGCTGCATTATCACTGTGTACACAGTAAGGCACAACATGTTCCTGGTTGCTAGCGACAGTTGCTGCGTGATACCGCTGGAGGTGGGAGTGGTGCTGAGAATGTTAGCGGTGTTTGGGGGTGAGGTTGGAGGATGGATCGTACCATTCATCATTAAACAGGGGCTTCGTTTGATACCGAACGGTCGCTTTGCCAAAATTTCAGCCCCATTTCCTCCCGGTGCCGTGCAGCCATCTTTGAGGTGCATCGTCGAGGGGTGTGAGTCCTCCATGTTTCAACGCTGGGCTTGTTTAAAAATAAAAATCAGCATCTCCCAAGCTCCGTGGGCTCAGGCATGCTGCTCTTTGTGTGCTGTGTCTATAAATAAATTATTTATAGGAAACGACGCTTCCACTCTGTTATTTTAAGACTGACTGTCATGTGATTTCAGTCTAACGTACAGTATGTGCGCAGCTCGCAGCTGCATGTGTGAGGGAGTCCTGACTTTCACTGAGAGGGACTGATCAGTGCTGAAGAGGGGAGTGAGTCAACAGCTGAGGGGCAGCTGATGATCATGGAGGGCTTCCTGCAGCCCGAGGCGACAAACATCAGCACAACACGAGCAGGTCACATGTCAGACATGACGGGGTCAGTCTGATAAACACAGGACAGATTCATCCTTTAGGATGATAAAACATGAAGCTACTTCTGATTTCTTTTTGTGGTTTGGAGGCAGCAGAGCGAGCTGTAAAAACTCTGACATGTCGATGGTGAACGACGTGTGAGCAAACAGCGACACTATTTACACGCCCAGCTGTTTGAGTTTGTGGCCACCTGAAGAACGTAAGTCTAATATTTACTCTCCTGTCAGCTGATTCTTTATCTGCGTGTTTCACTTTGTTCGCCTGATAGCGGCTAGCTTTGTCTGACGCTGGGCAGCTTCATCGAGAAGCCGAAGCCGTCATATATCGCTCTCTCCGAAGCCACGCCTGATTTCACCTCGCAGAATATGACAGTTTATCATTGCTGCCTCAATCTGGATCAAAACAACAAAGTCACACAGTGTTTGTGGCTTTGAACAGAACACTGACCGTGGATCGGTACTTCATACAACCACAAATAACTCAAACTGTCTGTAAAACGTGAACATGTGGAGGATTAGTGTGTGACTGTATGGTCGTGTTTTTGTTTGAGGCCTGAAATCAGATGAAGAACGACAGAAAGACGTCAGGCAGCTCCAACATTTCTCTGCTTCAGTCTCTCAGTTCGACTTCAGTCACTCATGAATGAAGTTCAAGCACTTTCAATGACCCATATCTGTTTATGTCCTTAAATTCCCAACTTTCAAGGATTTCAAGGACCTGTGGGAGCCATGACAAAACGCAGCAGGAGGGGACACACCACACAGTGTGAACACACACACAAATGTGTATGCAAACGACACACACACACACACACACACGTCTACGCTGCACTGGGCCGAACCTCTGAACACTTTCTTCTCCGTTATCTTCCTCGATGTGATTTTAAGTGGACTTCATCACTCCGCAGCATCATGAGTATAAATATATATTATGTCATATTTACACAGACACGAGCTCGCTGCAGGTTTTCACTGAGACTCTGAAAACAGGAAATGTAACCGCTGCAGGCCAGGCGAGCTCTGAGCACGACAGGAAAACTTTATTTTGTTGATCAGAGTCTGACCTCAGAGCGACCTTGAGTCAAACGTCTGCGCCTTGAGGAGCGTTCCTGGAAAATCAAACATTAGAATCAGCACAGCTGATCAAATAAAGTCCCAATGATTCATACTGCAGTCTGAACATTACTACAGATATTCTCAAAGCTCATCGTGTGTTGTTAAGACCCTGACAGCTCTGATATCTGTGTGTGTGTGTGTGTGTGTGTGTGTGTGTGTGCTGCCAAAGGCTGAATCATTTCAGATCCAGCTGTTTTCAAGAACAGCTGCAGTTTGGACACAAACATCCTAAAACACTGAGCGAAGAGAGAAAGTGTTGGAGACTTTCACCTGATTGGACGGTGCATGAGGGACTACAGCTCCCACGGTCGTTACAGTGAGGGCAGCAGCACACACACACACACACACACACACACACACACACACAGAACTTCACTGTTTGTTTCCGTCTCTTCATGAAAATTTGCATAAAATAACATAAATATATGATAACAGCAGGCCAAACTTCTCTCAGACTAGTGGAGAGAAAACATTTGAAATCCACATTTCTGTTTATCTGACTTCATTTTGTCTGTCTGTGTCTGTAGATTTCACCAAAACTTACTTCATATATTACGCCTCATTTGCATATTTTACCGACAAATAAACTTCCCTCTGTAGAAGCCTTTGACTCGAATATGTCAGCAACACGAAACAAGAAGTTTGAACCTGGGTTTATCCAAAGTTACATTTATGTTCTGGAAATGTTTGCACATTCTTTTGACGTGTGGTGCCAGAATAGGAGCTAGGTGAGCGGGCAATGTAACCAGGCTCTGCAGCCTCTATGGACATAATGGCAGAGAAGAAGAGAGCGAAGAGGACGCTGACGGAGGAAGATAAGAAGAGAAAAGGAGAGAGTGAGACGCCGAGCTGAGCTGACTGCTGTTGGACTAGTCAGTAATATTAGCTGCTGCTGTGTCTGCTGTTGTTGTTTGATCATAAGTAATGTAATCAGAACAAATACTCGAGTACAGCTGAGCATACAGTGGGATTACACTCACTTAAACTGGAGACAACAAATCAACGTGCAGTTTCTCAGTGTGATTCGTGGCCCACGGAGGGAACAACGTCTCTTCTCCCCGCAGACCGGACTGTAACTTCATATTATTATACAAGATGAACGCTGACATCTGCGCCCAATAATGAACAAACGCAGCTCACTCATGAGTTTACATAACGGTTAAACATCTGTTCATGTAAGAAAGAGGAACATGTCAGTCTGGGTGAAGATCAACAGAGACAACACCGGCCACAGTCGGCCTTCTGACCCTCTGGTCAGCCACACCGGTTACCCAGCCAAGCATAACTGGGTCAAGGACAATAATGGCTGTGACTCTATCAGGAGTGAGAGAGAGCTGACCTCAGGCCAGCACCAAAACCAAAGTGTGTGTGTGTGTGTGTGTGTGTCAGCCGGTATTCAATTACTCATTTCAAGCAAAACTAATCTGTCCACACAGAAATACATGACGAGAATAAAATGTAAGGACGAGGTCAGACAGCGACAAACACACTTTGTATGTGTGTGTGTGTGTGTGTGTGTGTGCCGCAGCAGCTTCTCTTTATACTGAGGATGACAGACAGCGAGCGGAGACACAAAGAGACGTTTGGACAGACGTGTTCGTGAATATTTTGACCAAATCTACGAAGAAAACAGCTTCTGCACGGAGCACAGGCACATCTGATGTTTGAAGATCTTCAACTCTGAACGCTCGAAACATTTTGACCCGTGACGTTGTCAGTGTCAGCCGTGACCCCGCAGACCTGTAAACGCAGAATGATCTGCTGTCTGTATGAAGATTAATATTCCACCTGATGACGCCTCTAATCTGTCTGTGTCTTACGTCATGTTTGCTCTGTTGTCCGGGGTAAATATATCAGAGCTGGGCCTCGCCACGAAAACACAGAAGACATTTTTATTCCACAAATCAAAGCCACACACACACACACACACACACACACACACACACACACACACACACACACACACACACACACACACACACACACACACACACACACACACACAGAGGCTGGAGATGAGACTGTGGATGTGTTTTTAGAGGCAGTCAGTGAGCTGCTGCCTGCTGCACGGCGATGAGAGAGCCCCCACCCTCCACCACCATCCCATCCACCCTCCACCACCATCCTCCACCCTCCACCCTCCACCCTCCACCACCATCCTCCACCCTTCTTCTTCTTCTTTAAGAGCTTTTGCAGAGAGAAATGGTGAGGACTGCCTGTGCTAGTTCACTGCACAACTGACAGTTGTGTGCTGGGTTGCAGCCCTCAGAGATGCAGAGATCTGACAGAAGGACACACACACACACACACACACACACACACACACACACACACACACACACACACACACACACACACACACACACACACACACACACACGCACACGCACACACACACACCTGAGGGCGCAGGGAGGCAGATGCATTTGCATGTTACACTGGTCACACATCTTTCTCTTGGCCAAAGTTGTGTGTTATATAAGAAAGTAAGTGCTTTACTCCATCTACCTACATTACACACACACACACACACACTGAAGACACACACACTGAAGACACACACACACACACATGCACAGGATGTGAACTTTCGATGCCTGTTATGTACATCATAGTGACACACTTCACCTTGTCGGTGGACCTAATAGCTCCTGTACGTGCTCAAACTTCTTCCTGCTCGCTGTCGATGGAAGTCGTCGCGGTTCGCGGCTCAGTTTCACACATCGACACCGAGACAGACGAGTGTTTTTAACTTTGGGAGAGCAGTTAGTGAGTTCGTGGGACGGTCAGTGATGGAGGCAGATGGACCGACGTGGCCGATATTTCAGTTTTTGATCAGAAACATCCAGAATCTCACCAACAAGTCTCTGACTGAGTCTTTAGTCTTGTAGCTCATGTAGGTTTCCGTTCCTCACACTCTCTCTCTCTCTCTCTCACAGGTTTAAATGTCAAACGTCGCCGGCGGCAGCAGATTATATCAGCTCTAAATAATTAATGATAATTCTGTGAGTTACCTGCCAAAAAAGACTAAATGAAACTCGTTGTAGGTCGTCGTGCTCTCTGCGCGCTGCTTCCTGACTGATGATGATTTTCCAGATTAACTGATTGTTTGATCTATTAAATAAAATCCCAGTTTCAAATAATAAAACATCAGCGTCAGTGCTGGTCTCAGGTCCTCATCAGTCACCGCCGTGAACTGCACGAGGTTATTTTGGTTTTTTCACATTTACAAACAAATAAAACATGAAGCAGAGGAAATATTATTTCCAGCTGTGTAATGGACGAAAACCTTTTCCAGAGGGAGTTCAAGCTTTCTGAGAATATCGAGGGCAACGTATGAAAACTCTCTGGGACAGTTTCACCTGTTTGTCACATCTTATTTTATTCTTTCAGACGGTTTTCTTCCAAACAAAATGTGTTTGTTCATCTGCAGCAGCTGCACACACTCCTCATCAGACGGCGTCATCATAATCAGACAAGCGGTCAAAGAGCGAGGAAGCAAACCAACAGCATCATTCAGAAGACGAGACAAACACCACGCCTTGAACTCATCCTATCCTGCACCTACAGTACAACCTGCTCACTCCTCCATCCATCCATCCATCCATCCATCCATCCATCCATCCATCCATCCATCCATCCATCCATCCATCCATCCATCCATCCATCCACCCTCATGGTAAATGGACTGGACTTCTATAGCCGACCACTCAAAGCGCTTTTACGCTACATATCTCATTCATCTATTCACACACATATTGGCTGCAAGGTGCCAACTGCTCATCAGTTTTATGAGCTAATCGTTCATATGCAGTCACCGATGGTGCAGCATCAGGAGCAATTTGGGGTTCAGTATCTTGCCCAAGAAATCTTCGACATGCAGACTGGAGGAGCCGGGGATCTACCTCCTGAGCCACAGCCGCCCCTCATCCCTCCTGCAGTACATCATCTTGGTTCAGCTTCGTCTATATTATGCAATAAACCAGCATGAATCTATATCCATATTGGTGCATCTGTCTTTGCATGCAGACAGTTAGCTGCTATATTTAGAATTTTAATCTCATTTAAATCTGAACTGAAGTTTAAACTAGAGTCCGGTCTGTACTGTGGGCAGACTCACACACTTTTACAGTACGGAAACGATCCTGGACACTGAACACAACACGAAGGGTTTAATCTGACCCACACAGGCAGAGAAAATGAGCCGCCGTGTCCCGTGATGAACGGTTTAATCAGCAGCAATGAGACGATCCCAAAGGACGCTACGTAATTATGATGCCTGACCACATAGTGTGGCTGCGAGGAGCGTTCAAGAGCAACACACTTCAAGAGGAGGCCAAGAGGACGAGGAGACGAGCAATAATCTGATCAATGAGAGGAGAGGAGTGTGATCAGAGTGACCTCTGACCTCCTGACTCCTTTAAACACAGCAAACAGCTGATTATGATGTCATTGTCGCACGCTGCAGGTGAAGCTTCCTCTCATCAACTCGTCTCACCTACTCGAAGTCAACAGGGTGTAGTGATACGAGGCGCAGACTGCTGGAGGGACGACGACAAGCACCCACTTAAACACATTTAGGCAAATGATTTGAGTGCTTGTGTACGAGTGCGCGAAATTCAGGCGCGGCATCCTGATGCCAAGCTGCACGAGGCGATGAAAGATTGATGCTGAGCCGAGCCCTGAATCATGCATGCAAATGGATATGTTCTGCTAATGTACAGCAGGAGGGAGAGCGCGCACATGTGCACTCTTGCGGACACAAAAACAGATGTTTAAGCACGCACACGCCTCAACGAGAACCTCAAATGTCGGCCAGGTACTCTGAAATAAAACATCTATCAGTGCGCACTATTAGCAATACTGTCATTCAACCCATGATCTGAAAATCAATCATCCATCATCTGTAAGGACGTTCTTCACTTTGCAGTCTTCAAGGAGGCTATACATGAGGCTTCACGAGAGATGATACACTGTGTGTGTGTGTGTGTGTGTGAGGAAATCCATCATCCAAACACGTGACGGACACGCGACGATGGACAGAGTTCAGCTCTTCACTGGAAATCAGTTTAGCAGCTGAATGCTGCGGGTCATCTGGTGGGACTGTAAAGGGATTATATACAAGAGCCGACAGGCTGCCATGGCAACCCCATCACCTCGATGTTAGAACAGGACAGAACAAACAACAACTGCACCAACCGGCGCGCATTCAGCTCCACGATATTTTTGTAATCTTCCTTTTTGTTTCTGGATCCGTCAACTCAGTCAAACACGGTTTGTTTTACAGCAGCAGCTGCTTCATGAACCAGATCTGGACTTTATTCAGAGCACGTGTAGCTGATTTTTGGGTCAGAACGTATTAAACTGATTTTAATGGTCTTTATGTTGTTTTTTGTTCAGTGACACATCATGTGCGATCATTTCCTTCACTTCACTTTGTTTTCCTCATCATAACAAACACTGTATTTGTGACACATGTATGAGGAGGCCGCAGTCCTCAAGGACTCACAACTTGATCTGCAATTTACAAGTGACAATCATCTGCGAAACGTGGCGCTGACACCATTCGTGATCTGTGAACGTGAAACAGAGCCACAGATCCACGACCGTTCTAGCTGCTCTGTGCAACAGCCAATCAAAACGCAGCTTTGTTATGGGTCGACATGAAACATCACAACAAGAACAATAAACATCATTTCCATAAAATGATGAATCCTCTAATCGTCTTCAGCATCGACACAACAGGCCTAAACACACCCTGGGTCCAGATACAATCTTACTTTGTCCCAAACCTGCGTGATGATTATGAAGAAAATGGAGATGCTGTTCATGTTAGTGGACAAAGAGAGAGATCTGCATGATGCCTTTACGTTTATATTATAGTTTTTTCACCGCTGGCTCACAGAAACTAAATATTACGACTCTAACTACACCTCTAAAGTGAGACAGAGATGAGGGAGGTGTGCATGTCTGCATCCAGCTGGTGGCTGCCCAAAAGAAGCAACAGTTAACCAACGTTGAACATTAGTAATATATCCACGAGCCGCACACGTTAATACAGTTTATCTATCTCTGTACACTCCTTCATCAACAGCAGCCGGTGCAGTGTGACAACAGAACAATCCATTAGGAGGCGGCTGACAGGTGAGACAGCTGTGCAACGTGCTGGAAGTAACTGGCGCCGTTTCAAAATGAGGCTGGATTGAGACAGGATGTGCTTTTTGGCAAATGTGTGCTGTGTCAAATCATCTGTCCTCAATCATATCTGTTCATCTCTTCCTGGCACTGCGATGAGAAGAGCGAGGAGAGCGAGGACGGGAATGTGACGGCGGCAACATCGTGGGATTGATACAGGAGGATACGTGCAGAGCTCCGTCACCTTAGCAGGTTACTGTAAGCTGATCTCTCCATAAGTATGGCAATGTGAGGTCAACATAAAAAGCACAGATCAGGCTCAGTCAGCCAGTGTGGCGATATTCTGCTCACGCTCATTACAGAATATGAGCTGTGGATGGCTAACTCCAGCAGCCAGAGGCTGTGCAGCTGCCACTGTGTCAAACATTTTCCAGCCTTCCTTCGATGCTTTTTGTGAACACGTTGCTGCGACGCATCTGCGGTTCTGACTGCAGACGGGATCGGACCGATGAGATGATTAAAGGGGTCAAGAAAACAAACGAGAGACGAGGAGCGAGCGATAACGGATAACGGAGCTGCAGACACAGATACAGTTTGCTCTCCTCATTTGATGCTCCATTTAGCAGAAGCACAAAATAAAGCCGTCCCCGCTGCAGCGCCGCTCAGACACACACAGTCGTTATGGAGTCGGAGAGGAAGAGGCTGGAAATAGCTCTTCCTCTGAATCTGTTTTGTTTCTCAGCAGCTGTGATATGATTTGTAACATGCGAGGGTAACAACAGGCTCCAACAATCACATTCAGCACACGACATCTCTGCAAATAAACTCCAGCACGATGGCGGTGAAGCACTTCAAGCGAGAGGCCGAGCCTCAGACACGCTGATGATTTCAAGTCATTTAGACACAAACAAGTCTTTAATAGATTTGGGAGAGATCAAATCTTCAAACTTTCATTTGTACAGAAAATGGAAAAGTGCCAGAGATTAGATTTATTTCTAAAAGTTCAAATCTAAACCTGTCACTGACTTTTTGCTACTTTTTTGAGTTGTAGATAATATTTCCTGACTCAGAGGTCGATCTCGGTCGGACGGACTTCACCTCACAGCAAGAAAGTTCTGAGTGTGGACCAGCGAGCCGGCTGAGGCCTTTCAGTGGTGGAGAGCTTGTGGAGTTTCTCTGCGGGTTCTCCGGCTTCCTCGCACAGTCCAAAGACGCGCAGGTTAACGGGTGTTTTTAAAGTTTGCATCTTTACTTTCTCTTTCATTTGTGAACATCATCACTGTGACTGGAGGTAAAACTTCCAGTCACCCGACTCGTTTCTATCTAACGCCCCCCTTCACGTGCATGTAAAGAAAGTGAACGATGGCGGCGTGAAGAAGCTGTGGTCGACTGTGACGAGACGTCTTTCTGAACCACAAAGAGTCCGTCAGCATCCAAACCAAAACATGAGCTACATATTAGTTTGTCTGCTCTTTTGTCATGACTGGTGAGGTGAGGCTGCACAGATTTATCTGCACAGCCTCTACAGCACGACGACTCGCCCGTCCACACAACCCTCAAACTTTTACTCAAGTTGTTTTAAACCCATCCTGATCACATCCTGATAATCAATACGCTCATGTGAAGAGCGACCTGACACTCACACCACACACACACTTCTTCTGCTGCAGTTCATCAGACTGATATGAGGTCTTTTATCGGAGTATTCATGTTAGCTTTCACAGTAAGTTAAAAATACTCTGATGTACTTAGTGTGTTTGTGTGTGTGTGTGTGTCTTTACTTGTTACTGACTAACCCAACATGCAGCATGAAGCTGATGTCAGTCAGTCGTTCATGTTTCAGCTCGTACATCCAGAACCGACCTGGTTCATCACGGCGCCGTGTGCAAAACGTTTTCCTCCATCCACGAGTCAGCGCTCCAATCACGAGTGGCAGCAGGCGCCTGTTGCTCTAATTACATTCAAACTGACAATTTCACAGTAAAGAGCTGCTGCTGGAACACTTTAAGATAAAAAAGAGAGACTGGAGAACCTGAAGTGACATTTTCAAACAGCTCCGACTGAACACAAATGTCTGCAACGCTCTCACAGCTCCTGTACGTCTCATGTCACAGCTGACATCCTGAATGACTTAGTGCAACAGCAGAAGGAGCGACCCAGGTTACCAACAAGCAAGCAAGCAGCAGCGCAAAGGCAGACTCCAACAACAACCACAGCAGGAGTCTTCACTCCTCTGAGGTCCGACAAACCCGGAGTTAGAAACAGGAGCAGCTCTTACCTCGATGAGGAAGTCCCCCGTCCTGAGTCCCGCCTGCCATGCCACTCCTCCCTCGTCCACCGACTCCAGGTACTGCAGGGCGGGGAAGGCGGGCGTGGGAGTAAACTCCTCGATGGGCGATCCGCTGCACGGCGAGGACGAAGGACAGAGGTGGAAAAGATTAGAGAGACAGTAAGAAGACACAACAACGTACACGAACATGAGATGTTGTCAGAGTGGAAGGTTTGACAGTCAGACGATGACAGGAGGGCTCAGTTAGAAAAACATCTGACGGCTGCATTCCATTTTACACCCGAATGGAACTAAAGTTATTAGATGTATAAACGTCTTCACGATCGACGTCTCCTCTGAAAGTCAGTCAGACAAAGACTCACAGCAGTAAACACACGTCATATTCACCCATCATACCTTCCATGTTTAACATGTTCTGACACAGAAATGGTTTGAAGACTGTATTCTGAGTGGGCAGCACACCTCTTTGTCGTAGTTGCAGTTCAGAAATGAGAGGTATCAGGATTTTGTGACAGCTGGAGAGAGGGGATGACATAAGCACGGGGTCTGGGCTGGAGCCAGGTGAGCTGAGGAGCTCTGATATCAGGAACAGCCACAACTAAATAAAATCCAATATTAACTTAATGAAACCTGAACGACACACTGTTTGTTCCAGCACAAACACCAGCTTCTGTTTCTGCAGCGTGACTCTGTCTTCATACATCCATGGTTGGAGGTCAGATGGAGGGAAAACCATCTGAAATGTTTTTTCATGAGGACGCAGCATTAGCTCATGAACTGGATTTATTTCCTGACCGACAGCAGCTGGACCCGTCTAACATCTCAGCAGTCGTGACCTCAGAGCGGGTCACAGCTGAACTGAAGGTGACTTTTGCTCGCCAGATAACAAAGATACGATGTGAAAACGTGACAGCTTCTGAGCGGCTGAGGGCTATTCCTGTTTGTTGTTTGACTTCTGACGGAGGCTAACAGTTTCTGTGAGCCGAGCCAGGCTGAGCTAGTTTAAAATCAGCTGATATCGATCCATATCAAACAGCACCATCCTCAAAGTGTTTACGGAGACACACGGGTGTGACAACAAAGGTCGGCGGCTACAACTGAACTTGTATTGAAACAAAGTGTCAGCATGGAGCTGCTGTGTGTTTCCTGAGGTATTTAAAGTCTCAGTTAGGAAGGACGGTGCCTGAAAGGAGAGCACGAGGGAACAGAGGGCAGGGCTCGTACCGTTTGATAGTTTAAAGATCCAAACTCATCCGTGTTCAACAGCCTGAATCAAATCTGAAGAGCAAAATGATGATTTATCTGACGAAGGAAGAATAAACAAGACGTGAGCTTAGATATTTTAAAAGATCCGATGCTGGAACACTTGAACCAGCGTGAGTTAAAGCATCATACTCTGGTGTGTGTGCGTGATTTTAAATCACTGATCTTTGTTTTAATTTCTTGTATTTGCTCTGTAGTATCACTCCATCCTCCACACACACACACGGCTCCATCCCAGCCTCCCTCTCTCTGCTCTCGGGGAGGTTAAAAAACATTGCGGCTGGGAGAAACCAGCGGTGACAAGTGACACTTCCTATAACTCATCCTCCTACTGGAAGACACACAGTCCACGAGCGCGTTACCGGGGAGCTTCATGAGGGTGTTTACATGATTGTGATGACTGTGTTTCTTTAGGTGTGTGACATCGAGATGTAGACAGCGAAGGAGAAAGAAAGAAAGAAAGAGAGGAGCGAGGAGAGAGGAGAGATGGATGCAGAAACGCAGAGAGCAAAAGAGGATGTAAGCTTATGTGACAGCTCGAGCATCAGCACTCGTGTGTGTGTGTGTGTGTGTGTGTGTGTGTTTTCACCCCCGTGCAGGATAAGCTCGGCTGGGTCAGTTCCCCCGGGGTGATAGCAGAGTGTGTCAGAATGACTAGAACATTCCTCTTGTTTTTCAAGCCAAATCCCTCTTTCCTCTCCCTCCATGTCAGTCCCTCTGCCTCCCCTCTCTCTCTCTCTCTCTCTCGCTCTCTCTGTATGGGCGCATGAATATACTAAATTTACCTCTCGACAGTAACCATGGCGTAGACCAATGGAACGGCACCGCACAGTTGTGGAATGCAAACGTGGATTATGACATGGCGAGGAATCGTCATAGAAACCGACGCAGCAGCTTCAAACTGGCTATTTTTAGAGACAAGCTCACGGCGGCGGCGCGGCCTGGTGAAATATCAAAGTGCCTGGACGGGCAAAGTCACATCACAACTAAACTCCTGATGTGATGAGGAGGTGAAGGAGGCGCGTGATGGTGCACACGCCAAACACACACCGACCAGAAGCTGATGTGATGATGTCATAATACAGATGTTTGTGTCACCACCTGAGAGGTGCAAACAAACTCATGATGTAGGAGCTCATCAGCTGCATACATCACACTGTACCTGCAGTGTGTGTGTGTGTGTGTAAATAAAGTTGCGTTCAAATGCATTTTAACAACAGAACTTATTTGCATGGTTCTGTTGGAGGGGGGTGGTGCTGATCTACAGCATCACACACACACACACACACACACACTGGAGGTATTTGTGCAGCCTGTGTTCAGACAGATGTGACACAAAAACACAAAACAAAGTGAGAAGCAGGTGTCTTACCTTTAGCTCCTCGCAGGACGAAGCCGAAGCCCTCATTCTCCTTCTTCTGGAGCACCACGGTCTTCTCGTCCACCACGCAGTCACTGTGGAGGAGATGCCGAGCAGAGCGCCCGTTAGCACAGCCCATCATCCGCAGCATGGCCACGGACGCCCTGCCCGAGTGGAGGTTCATGCTGCTGGAGGAGAGCTAGTCCGGCCAGGGCAGGGCAGGGCAACCCCGACCCCACCCCAACACCACCACCACCTCTGCCTCTGCCGCCGCCTCCCCCTCCTCCTCCTCCGCCTCCTCCTCCTCCTCCTCTCGCCGGCCTCTATCTCTATCAAACGGTATGACAGCGGCCCCGGCAGCCCGGCGACAGCATCTCCAGAAGAGAGACGACCAAAAAAAAGAAGAAGAAGAGAGAGGGAGACGATGATGGAGGAGACGCGCCTCCTCCTCCCTCCTCTCTGATACTCCCTGCCGCCGCAGCTGCAGCCTGTCAGCCGCCTCTCCTGCGCGGAGACGCGGGGTCGAGCAGCGCGGTTACCCCGCTGATGCTGCGGAGGCTCCGGCCGACGGTGTGGAGTGCTGCTGCTGCGCCGCCGCCGTCGAAGAGAAGCGACATCAGGCTGGTGGTTTTAGCGGCTAATGGCTCATGGTGAGGCGGGGAGCGGAAGCCTGAAGCTCGCCGGGTTGGTGTCTGCGTGTGTGTGTGTGTGTGGAGAGAGAGAGCGCGAGGAGGAGTCTCGGTGTGGATGGATGTCTAGGTGTGCGGTGCTCTGCAATGTGCAAACAGCTACAGAACCGACTGGCCGGTAGGGAGGGAGAGTGTGTGTGTGTGTGTGTGTGTGTGTGTGTGTGTGTGTGTGTGTGTGTGAATGGGGTGATCAGTTAATCGACTGATCGATAATCCACCTGAAGTCTGAGATCTCTCCTCACTTTTTCTGATCAATTCTTCATTTTGTAAACGTTTTTTTAATATTAAAACAACATTAAAACAACTAATTTCATCTCAAACTTGCAAAAAAAAAAAAGGAGGATGCAGGAGGAGCGTTCAAATAGACAATGATAGATAATAAACTTATAAACTTTATTAATTTGGCTGATTGGTCAGCTGAAGACAGGGACTATGAGGGGAGTTGTTGTCTGCTTGGTGTGATCCAGCCTCGCCTGTTCGTCTTTGCTTGAATTGTTTTGTCTTTTCTTGTGAACACACATCTCAGCACAGCTCATCAGTTCTTTCAGAAAAGGATTCAGGACAAAACCATTCACCTCCCTCTGTCTCAGGCCTTGAACTCAAAGTCTTGTGTGTTCCTGTATGAATATTTAGTGACAAACCTACAAATACTCAGGAAGAGGCGACAGCTCTGCAGTCAGCCTGCAGCTTCAAACACACAGATTACAGATTGACATCGTCTCACATGTTCTCCTCTTGACTAATCCTAACCTACACACCGCTGACGCCGGATGTGAGGAATCCTCCGTATGGTGAAGGATTACTCCAAAATGAGGAGTTTGACTCAGCACTAAACTAATCTGACATTAACCAGGACCGGTTGTCTCCTCCTCCCCCCACAGCACCGCTCTTCGTTTTCTGGAATGAAATGGTACGTTCCAGCTCTCGGTCCCTGCAGTGATCATGGCCGGGCTGCTGTAGCTGAGACCGATCGCGCTCGTCTGGGTTGTGAAGCTGAGCTGAGCGGGGATGAACAGGCTGGGGGGGAGAGAGGTGCAACTTTTTGAGCTTTATTTGGCAGAGAGAGACGGGAATGACACGCAGCAAAGGGCCGCAGGTCGGATTCAAACCCTGGGCCGCTGCAGCGAGGACCGAGCCTTCGTACACGGGGCGGATGCTCTACCGACTGAGCTAACCGACACCTCAGAGGTGCAACTTTAAGGCAGAGTGTGCTCCTCCAGCCTGAGGTGGTGTTTGCTGTGAGGGTGCATCATTCAGCTCATGTAAGGATTACACTGAATAGACACGTGGGATGAGAGAGAGAGAGACAGAGAGAGAGAGGAGAGAGAGGTGCGACTGCCATCCTAGCAACAGTTCCCTTAGCAACGCAATCTGTCTAGAGAGGAAGAAGGCCCGCACTGCTGACACACTGAAGGTTATCTCCCAGCATTCCCTCACACACACACACACATTCTGGCCCACAGTGGGCGTCCACAGGTAATCACACCTGGATCAGCTGAATGTGACACGGTGGCAGCTCTGTCTGCCTGCAGGGACGCTAACAGACGTTATCGAAGACGCCATCGTGTTCAACAAGTGATGCGAGGAAGTGTGGGGGGGGGCAACAACAGTCTGAAAACAAAGTAGAGCATGCAGGATGTGGGACATGCTGTTCGACAGGCTGCACAGGATGAAGTGCAAGCTTACCCCGGGGAGCACGCCGCCTCAATCTGGGCTCCACCGTGGGAGGCCGCCGTGTATTTATAGCCTGGAGGAGAGGTTCTATGTGCAACGCAATGTTTGTCAGACATTCATCTCCTGCCGTCCACGTGCAAACTTTTTACTGGACTTTTGGAGGTCTGGCTCAAGGGTGCTTCGACAGTCATCAAGCTTTTATGCTGCATGACTGATGGCCGGTGGAGGGAAATGATGCACGGGGATCTATCAGTCTTTGTGTGGTGAGAGCTTCGAACCTCTCAAAGGCTCGCTCTGAATGCAGCAGATTACTCTCAGTCCTCCGCATGCATTCATTTGTGCTTCTACAAAGACTCCTCGGGCACCGGCGTCATCACAGAGCTGATGCATCATGTCCACAACTGCAACCTCCGTCAGCAAGAAGAGAGACGCTGCACATCAGTGCAAGTCAAGATTTAAGTCTTCATCAGGACACGAAGCGTTCAAGAGTGAGCGGCAGGTACAGTACAGCGGCCTGTGTGCTGCCACAGATAGAAGACGATGATCGTAACGTGAAGCAAGCACCATAATGTTCACAACTTTACTCCATATTCACTTTCTTTTGACATTCATGTGTTGGTGGTACTGGAGATTTGGACCTGAGGAGGTGTGAGCGCCACAACCTGAGCCACAACTTAAAGCACATCTCTTCTGTTACTCTTACATTCACCGTTAATGGTTGTGCAGTAAACACGAGCTCTGCTGATTCAAACTGACGCAGATCTGTTCGGTCAAACTGACGTGAGGCGGTCGGCACACCTTAGATCTGTTTTTATGATTACACCTCATGTCTTATCAGCTTTACCTCCAGTAAACACCTGTCAGGCGTGAGGTCATGTCCTCCGAGTGCTGCCGGGTTTTACATTCTACAATACTGACACAGTGTTTGTTTAAATTATTCGACTTTAAAGCCGACAATTAGCATATTAAAGCTTCTGTAGGTGACATATAGATGAGTGAAACTACAGACTGTGCTGCAGCTTTCAGCTCTTAGCATGAAGCTAAATGGTCAAACTGCTGCAGGAATTCATCTGCTTGGAAACATTGTGCAACTTTGATTACCACCCAGCAGATCACTTCATTTAGGAGCCTGCGTGCAATGCATCCTGGTACATGTAGGCAGCGCCAGCACAGCTCTGTGATGTAGCACACACTGAGGAGTTTATTGCTTCAGCTGACCATCAGCGCTGATTGTTTAAATCTGAATCCGTCAACGATATTTGAGCTCAGTTGATCTTTCTGTAATTCATGATGGAGGTCAAACTGCCCCAAAACAAACAGAGCAGGGAGTTCAGCTCCTCTGCCAGTTAAAGAAGAATTATGAAACTTTAAAGGTCAAAGTCAGCTTTAAATGCACAGAATAATTTGTTAATATCTGACATAGAAACATATTAGTGATGACATAGTTTGCTCTGTGAGGGAGAATCATCACAGCTCAGTCTATATCCAGGTTCGAGTTTCATTTCCAGCTGAGATTTCCCATGGATCTTTAGAGTCACATGGGTCTATACCATAATTTACATCGGGCCGACCAGCCTTCGTCACTGCGCCGGGCGAGAGACGGCAGAGACGGTTCACCTTGACCCACATTGGACTCTTTGTACTAGAAAAACACCTTCCAGCGTGTTGACCGAGTCCTGCCAGAGGAAATCCAGCCGAGTAATGATGGAAATGTCACACTGCCCTTCACGGCCTTATCAAAACACACATTTCACATATCAACACACAGGCCTGACATTTTGTCTCGCAGTGTACGGACAGCAGCGTCATTTAAAACGCACTTAAAACATCATTATGTTCACCAATGACTGTAAGTCGTCCACATCCAGCTCGGCAGAATTACATCTGAGCATATTTGTTATTCCTGATCCTGAAGAAATGATTTCAGCATGCACAGGCCGAACCAGCGCGGTTTGTTTTGGGCTCAGGCAGGCGCATTAGCATCTTTGTGGAAGCCTGTTAGTCACACACCACCAACTATTTCACTGATTCTGGTGAAACTGGATCATATTTTATGGAGGAAATGTTTCCTGGTTTTCCCTCTGATGTCCTCCGGCTGCTCCGCCTCAACTCTCTGTGATTTACAGAGTTTATGATGGACAGTGAAGTAAACTGCTGACAGCTGTAGCTGCTGTTAGCTCATGTTAGCTCAGTTTGTTAGCCGGAGTGAGCTCAGAGCAACGGGGGAGTGTTAGTGTTTGTACCACAGACGTTTTGGACCACCGGGAAGAAGAAGAGGAGAGAGAGAGAAGAGTTACGTAACCGGGCTCAGCTGCGGTTTTGATCAGAAGTAATGTAATCAGAGTAAATACTCGAGTACAGCTGTAGTCATGGTTACCACAGAGGGATTACTCTCTGAACACTGATTGCTTTAACGTAATGCTGCTTTAAGGTCTTAAACTTCTTGGCCAGTTGATTTAAAAGTCTAAACACAATTCACTCTCAACAGAAGAAATCTGGTTTGAGATGTTCAGAAAAATAAAAAGTGTGTTTTCACCGTATCAAACAGCTCATCGATAATCAGTTTAAATCCTGAAATATAGCTCCAGCTCCGCGAGTCGTCCGCTGTGGCTCCATTAACTGAGTTTGCCAGTGAGATAATTATATTTGTGAGCATTTATCATCGACTGCTAAAATGAAACAGTCAATTAATTAATTAGTAGATCAACAGAAAATGAAAAGAACAATTATGACAAACGACTAATCGGTAAAGTGAATCCACATCAGTGTTTTCAGGTGTTTGACTGCTTTAAATATTAAAGTGTCTCCAGAGGGAGCTGTGTGAGAAAATATTTGACCAAATTAATTGATAATACAAAAAGATGAATGAATATTGATGAGGGACTATGAGTTACAGCTTTAATATCTTTTCTAAATGTGTCGGGAAAAAATGAGAACCGACTGTTCAGTGCTCAGACTGCTCATCTCTTATTAATGCAATTTTTACAACTTTGTCCAAATCTGCAGCTCCACATCTCCGAGACAGGAGGAGGAGGAGGAGGAGGAGGAGGAGGAGGAGGAGGAAGGTCAAACTCCTGTGGTCTGTGTCCATGCAGGGGTTAAACCGCTGCACGTGTCGCACCGTGCAAACCGTTTCATGCTTAATGGTGTCGGCGCGATGATGTGATCAAACACAACGCGAGCTGATTCATATTCATGTTCCTGCAAGGACATTCAGCTCACCTGTGACTGATTCTTCTAAACAGGATTTGTTCACGGTGGAGAATATAATCCATCCCGGCTCTCTAACACACAAACACGAGCGTCTTCATTCATCTCTGTTCATTGCTAATGAAGCTCGTATTTAAGTGGATGTGACAGCAGAGTGGAGCAGAATAACTTAAGAGCAGAAGACTCAGGGATTGGACGTCAGGAGCCATTAGAGAGGACTTTTCACTTAGCTGAAAGGACAGGTTGCATCTTAAATCCTTCTTTCTATTACGCCGTGTTCCTTTTTGCCCCTCAAGAGACAGCAGAGGAAAGACTTCCATCAAAATCTGACGACTTTAAACCAAACAGCTCGATGTGAAGACAAACAGCAGATCTGTGTCGTAGAGTTTGACTACAAACAGCCTCCTGAAACTAGAAGAAATATATAAATATATGCACATCTGATGTGAGCATGTGTACCTGGAGGCATCGAAGCTGTCGTAGGAGCCCACAGTGTAATGTCTGAAGAGCTTCCGTCTGTCAGCACGGTCCGCTCGGGAATCTGCCAAAAAGAACACAACACGATGAGATCAATATTCACGTCCTGTTTGTGGCCAATAACAGCTGTTCACAGATCAATCACCGCTGATGGGAGCAGAGCGGACGGCCGGACAGCAGAGCTGCTTCTGTCTGAGATCGATCCAATAAGATGACAGGACGTTTCAACCTCGGTCACGTTACAGGAGGATCATCCCTGAAGGAGAAGTCTCACCTGTTTTAATATACTCATTCAGATATAACAGTGTCTCTTAGAGCTGAGAGATCTGTCAGTCACACTTCCTTCACCTTTCCTGACAGGAAACGATCAGATGGTAAATGTTGATGCTGTGTCCAACTCTACAGCGACATCAGATCGGCCTCTTCGATACACAGCTGTAGGTTTGTTAGCTGCATTATCATACAATAATTCTCTGATTTTAAAGCTGCATGAGGCCAGCTGGTGAGTTATTGTGCTAAAAAAAACAAAACAACGAGCTGAAAGATGCTAAAGGAGGATTGCAGAGTGTCATTTCTTGGTAAATTGTAACCGGACTGACCTTATATAACACCTTTCTAGTCTTCCGACCACTCAAAGCTCTTTACACTGCATATCTCATTCATACACCGATGGCACAGCCTTCAGGAGCAAATTGGGGTTCAGTATCTTGCCCAAGGAGACGTCGACATGCAGACTGGAGGAGCCGGGGCTCAAACTACCGATCGTCTGATTAGTGGACGACCCGCTCTACCTCCTGAGCCACAGCCGCCCCATCTACATCTACATCTACATCTACATCTACATCTACATCTACATCTACTGTGTGTTCATAAAAAGATGCAGCTTTATACCCGCTAACACCTTGCAGGTTCCCTCTCAGAATGCAAGTGAGATCTTCTGATCTGTAAATGCTCCAAATATTTACAGAGAACTGAAACATTTAGAAGAAGTATGAATCTCTGACAGGGCTCCTGTTGAACACACAATATAAACTGAGAAGACTGTTTAAGCAAAGATCCAGAGGGTGGCAACATTGGCTAATAAAAGACCATTTGACCTGTGACTGTGACGTGTTGTAACACTGTGAATGTGTGAAGACAGAAACAGATACTGGAATCATTGAGGTGAATGAGATCCCAACACGTGCTTTATCTAAAGTTTTACTTAAAGATGATGAGCAGTAACATTAAACCACATACAGAAAGCACTGTCTGAAATCCATATCTTCATATATAAACGTGCATTTTAAACACACACACGACCTGCAGAGTGAAGCCCGCCTCATCTATCTGTCCTGTTCAGCATCATCTCCTCCCCCCTTTCTCTCCCTCTCTTTCCTTCCTTCACATGCTCTCTCACACCAGCTGTTACACTTTCACAGAAACTCCATCTCCTCTGATCCGGCTTAGATCTTGTCATCTTTGCAGGAACATTTTTTCCTCCACCCCCTTTAACTTGATTCTACGTCCACGGTGTCAGATCGGAGGAGGGAGGACGTGGCTGGAAGCTGATGATTGAATGGTAGAGATGACAAACGGGCTGATTTCACCGAAAAGACACAAAACTTTTCATGATGTGTGAGAAAAAAATGTAACGTGTGAGAGAGACAGAGAGAATAGTACATCCACAACATGGTCACACTCCATAGCAACTGCTGTCTGACTGCAACCAGCTGGTTTCTATGGTCACAGATCAATAGAGATGGTGCATGCATGGTGTGTGTGTGTGTGTGTGTGTGTGGTATACATAACTGAACAAAGTATTCGTGTGTGTGTGTGTGTGGTGTGAAAATATGCACGTTAAACTGCATCTGTATTTGTCTTTGTTCTGTCAGCTCTTTATGCTGCGAGCATGTGTATAATTGTCTGTGTGTGTGTGTGTGTGTGTGTGTGATTCCTCTCTGGGTTCCTTCCAAGTCTTTATTTTTCCCTCCTCGCTTCCTTCACTCGTATCTCACCTCATGAGAATGAGATGGAGGAATAGACGACGTGGATTACTCAGTGCGGCCTCCGTCACGAACGACATCATTACCGACGGCGTGACGTGCTGCGCGGCTTCATTTGTTCTCATCGTGTTTATTCTATTTATGTATTTTAGTCTGTTCAGTCTCAAAGGCGCAGACGTGAAGTGTCTCTGTGCACAGGTGGATGGACCTAGAACCAACCAGAGCAGAGTGACGTAGCGTAGTTGGTGCTTATCTCGTCATTCCTTCAGAGGAAATACAGCGTCCAGTTCATCTGAAGTTCCAACAGATTTAACAGACTGTTCCACATCAGTGGCAGCCATCTTGGTTGTTTACAAAGATGCCTCATGTCGCGCTCATCTGTACAGTTATTGGATAAACAGCTGATTGACCCAAGCAGAGCCTGAACGGGTGGAAATGAGTCTGAATGTGAAGGAGGGGGCTCGCAGGCGTGACCTCGCAGGCGTGAGCTCGCAGGCGTGACCTCGCAGTGACTCTCAGGAGGACGATGTTTTGAACCAATTCAAACATTACTGGATGGATTTCCTCCACATTCGATGCACATTCATGTTCCCCTCAGGATGAATCGTAATAAATTTGGTGATCCTTAGACTTTTCATGCAGCACCATCATGAGATCCAAACTAACAACATTCCCGTCACACTCAGCGGTACACTAGGAGTGCGTGAAAAGTGACTGTTGCTTGCTGTTAACGTCGCTTCAGAAGAGCAAAGAACGACACTGAATGGATGGAAAACATGTTTTACTGCGTTATATGGTTTATTGATCTGATTGGTTCAGGTTCACCAGTGACAGATGGTGATAGGCAGATGGTTTATCCAATCACGTGGCCTATATAACTTCCCAGACGGTCCCAGAAGTTACTGTTTGTAAATGGCAGCAGGGCAGGCCCCACATGTAGCCTGCAGTGTGATGAGTACATACAAAGATCACATACGTCCATGTGTGTGTGTGTGTGTGCATGAAAGTTCAGTTTGAATCTATTACAGGAAAAAAATCGAATCACAAGACTTCAAACACGCTCAGCTACAGTACTTTACAGTTATGAGCATATGCTGAAGGTGAAGGTAAAATGTTCATATTGTATATAATGAAAAAAGTCTAAATGAAGTTAGCAAACAATCAGAAGGTAACTGCATGTCTCTGCGCTGTCTGTGTTGTAACTAACAGTGAGGCGCTTCAGGCTGACGCGTTAAACGACACTAATTAAGGAACGGATACGTACATTTATGACTGCGATCTCTTCTGTCCCCAGCGGCTTAAAAACATCATTTATCTTAATTCACAGTCCAAACATCTCACAGTGTAACGTAACCTGCACGACAAACATCGTTCACATCATCTCATGAAGCGTTAACAGATGATCTGTGTGCAGACGTCACAGTGAGGTGCATCATTTACGGAGCCGCGTGCTGCAGAAAGCTGCTGAGCATCCATCAGAAAACGCTGGTGGTGTTCTGATGATGTATGATCTGAAACAACATCCGCACATGTATTTAACGATGTGCCCTGCCGGTCATGACACTGATTTTATGAAAACATCAGATGTGACAAAGACGCAAACGCACTTTCAGTTAGAGATATTCAGATTTTTTTTAAAGTACTCTAACTACACGTTAGGGTGGAAAAAAGTCCGTGTGTGATGTCACTTGAGTCAGCATCACCTGGAGGCTACGAATTTCAAAATAAAACTAATCTGCTGGCGTGGAGTCACACAGGTGTGAGCGCACCACACTTCTGTAGCTGCTCCTCATCTCTGCTGCAGGATACATTAGCAGCTACTGAGTTGCATTGTGGGTATTGTAGGCACCATCATGCAGAGGAAAGAATGAGCATCCATCAGTCATTCATGGTCAGGTTCAGCTTCAGAGGAGCTCATTTAGACCTCCTTCCTTTACGTCAGCTGATACATGATAACTGATTGACATACATACCTGTACATATACACGCTTTAAAGGTGTATATAGTATATATAACTCTGATTATATTTTTTACACATAATCCATAGAAATGGAGGCGCTCATGTTCCTTTAAGAGGCTCTTCTCCTCGTCCACGTCAGACCCTGCCATCCATCAGCATCTGTGTGTTTTGTTTGTTTTTCTACAATAATTTAAGCTGTTGTGTTTTGGACATCTGATTGATCTGATTGATATTCATGACATCACAAAGAACACAAATCGACCGCTGTGTCGTCGTCAGCCTTTCCTGTGCGCTCGGCGAGGTCGAGGATCGCTCTCAGCTCAGTCACACACTGAAAAACACTCAGTGAAATCTGCAGCGCTGGCGTTCTGGTCTGGGAGGCTGCTGCCCCCTGACACCACTATCTGTGGTAGCTGTGTGTGTGTGTGTGTGTGTGTGTGTGTGTGTTTCCTCATGTGTTTCCCATACGTAGCTCTTTGAGCGCTCTCAAGGGTCCAAACTTGAACCATAACAAAGCGTTAATCCTGCTGCATCATGTCTATTGAATTAGAGGGATTAGAGGCTGAAGGTGTTTAAATTAAACCAGCGTGTGTGTGTGTGTGTGTGTGTTTGTGTGTGTATATACACACTTCACATATGAGAGGGAGAAGATAGAGTCAGTAGTGATCTGATCATCTTGACCTTGCATGTAAAAGCCAAACGTCTGAATCAGAAACCAGCTGTTAGCTATGAAATCAAACATTCAGAATTAAAGCTTAAAACTCGACTCTGTAAACTTTAATGTCCACACACACACACACACACACACACACACACACACTCCTTCTCAGAAGTGTATTTAATGATTTAAGATCTCAGTGATGGATGTAGCCGTCAGTCGAAGAGTTCTCTGATTGGATCAGTTTGATTTTTATACTCTGACCCGTCACAAACATTTCAGAGAAAAACAGCAGAGCGTTTTCTCACAGACGAGCTCTGAACGAGTCTGTTTCTACGTCTGCAGGATCTCCTCTCTGTCAGGCTGTTTGTTTGGTGGTTATGTGCTGAAGATGACTACACACTAACCTCGATTACTTATCTGATGTCATGAAGTTATGAAATATGTCCAGAGTTATCTGATAGATAGACGGACGGACGGACAGATAGATAGATTTCTATATCCACCTGTCATGCAATTCATGCAGGCCATTCACAGCCTGCATGAATTGCAGCACACACACACACACACACACACACACACACACACGGCCCGTGGCTTTGGCCGAGGCCTGCCTCTGAATGGGACTTTTGCGAGCCACCATACTGTGCTCCCATTTTCTGACTCTGGCTTTCTTTGCAGGCAGACCTGGGGGCAGTTTGGACGTGGCACAGTGTGAGGAGAGCTCCCGTGCCAACGGCCTTGGGTTAGGCTTTAAAATAAGCCACCCAGAAGAAGGCAAACAGCAAGAGAGAGAGAGAGAACAAGTTGCTCCCCATCTGCCTCTATCGCTGCTGACATACTCCTAAGAGCAGGGAAGACTAAGAGAGCGGGTGGGTGTGGGGGAGTTGACTCCAGCAACACTGTGCTTTGTGATAATGTCAATAATTAAACACTGTCAGAGGAAAGAATACCAGAGGAAGAGAAATATCGTGGAGCGAGGAAGACAGCAGGACAGACAGAAGGAAGACGTTAGAGAGACTGCAAGGACGAGGAGAAACGTGATGTTTGTGGGGGGACGGAGCATGGCGTGATATGTTCATTAGTTTCCACCCAGAGGACATCAGAGCACAGCTGAGTTAGCAGGGCAATGTAGCGCTTAGCTTTGTGCACCACAGCCCGGGGAGACGGAGAGAGACCGCAAGCTCATGTACTGGAAGAAAAGAAAGCACGTGCCAGCATTTAGCCTCAGCTTGTGCTCTGTGTGTCCCCTCCACCTCTCCCCACAAAACTGGGTGATGGCAAACACGTGTGTGTCCTACATAAGTCAACGTCCCACCTCCGACTGCCACACAACCACACAAGCCATGATGGGACTTACAGCTCCTCTCGTCCGTGGCCTTGGCTGGGATCTCCTCCACGCAGTCGGCTGGAAACCAGCCCACCTGGCCGCGGGCGCTGCCCTCCCAGAAACCCCCCTCACCGATGCTCAGAACTGGACCGAGAGGAGAGGAGAGGAGAGGAGAGGAGAGGAGAGGAGAGGAGAGGAGAGGAGAGGAGAGGAGAGGAGAGGAGAGGAGAGGAGAGGAGAGGAGAGGAGAGGAGAGGAGAGGAGAAGAAAGTGGAAAATGACATCAGTTACAGTACAGAGCATCAAATGAAAGATGAGATCAGTGCATGTAAAACACTTTGTTTAAAGGGACAGTTCAGATTATCTGATGTATTATTGTATGAGATATGTTTTATTACGTCTCTCTCTTCAAAGCCAACAGACCTCACTGATAAAAAAACATACTATAGCTCACATACGGGGTTTCTGTCCACCTGTGCCTCGACTCATCATCGTTAGCTGCTGTGGATCGAGGCAGCGGTACACCAGCAACTCACTATGTGAGCTAAAAGTATCTTTTTGTGTACATAAATACACACTATGTCATGTCGGGCTGTTTGATGGTGATAAACTGTGAAAGCACTCAACTCTAACTAACGCAGAGCGTAATACAAAAGCCCCGTACTGAGAGCCACGACACAGAGCAGAAGGTAAAGGATGTTCTAAAGACGAGTCGCTGTTTAATGTTTAAAATACAAGAATATGGAGCTGATGAATATTAATGCATCTTCATCAGAACAAACACGTTTATTAGGCGTTTTGATTAAATGTCACACTTTAACAGCGTGAGCTGCAGGAGGCCTAAAAGTCTGCAAACGTTGACGAGCTCACGGTCTAAAAACTAAAAGTTCTTCCTGTCGATGTTTGGAAAACGATCTTTGGTCTTTATATGGACGTTATTATCTAACATTTGTTAACAAATCTGCTTGAAGTTTTATGAGAGGTTTAGTTTATCTTAAAATGTCAGAATGATAAAAACTGAAACCTGTCATGGATTGTTTCATTCCAGTGTAACTCCTCACATCCTGTTCAGTCATGTTCAGTCACAGTTTGGCTGCACGGCTCTGAGGATCAGTCAGGTCTGGGTTAAAAATGTCTTTCAAACATCGTGCATCAAGTCGAGTCATCAGATTTCAGCTAGCTGTTGCTTTATTACGAAGTACATGCAGTCAGTAGTTGTTAAAGTACAGTGTGAGCTCACTGAGCTCCATAAAATAAAAGTACTGTTCATAAAGACGGGGTCATAATAATCTGTCTACACATTAATGTTGACGTTTGTGTCCCTCTGTGATGATTAATAATCCATGCTGTACTCGTCCATGGACGCCACAGACCTGCATGAACTCAGGCTGTACGTGCTTCACTCTGCAGACGAGCTGGATGTTTTCTTCCTCTGCGTCTGTACTTGGACCCCGTCGAGCCTCGGGAGTCATTTTCATCAGATATGCTAATTTGCTGTTTGATTTCCAGTTGTGTCATTTTCAGACACAATTATGAAACGAAGGCAGCGTTGAATCAACGCCTCTTATCTGCTTTTTGATTTTGGTATTCATCGTCGATCCTCCGAGGGAGGAGAGGGGAGTTTTCTCTGAGCACTGATGGAACGTAACGAAGTACATTTACTCTGTTTGAAGATACTTTACTTGAATATTTCAACAGATTTAACCTTTTCTTTATTTTACAAGTTACTTCAGTAACTATTAACGAAATGAAATATAGTCTTCATTTCATCAGTTTTTGTTGCCTCAGGATGAGACTTAAATCTGCAGAGGACACACTGGGAAGGAGAGTGAGGCGAGGGGTTGCACTAAATCCTACACACTGGTCCTTTAATACAAAATAAGATCAAATATAAAGTAGTTTTATATTTAGCAGTTTGAAGTCTATAAAATAGTCGTCCTCATCTTCAGCAGATGTTTACACACAGCATCTGACCTGCGATACTTTAGTGAACACTGCTGCAGGTCAAAGCTGGGACTGTGGACCGCCCACACCCCGCACTGATGGATGAAGTCTCACCTTTGACCCGGTCGCCCTTGTAGAGGTTGATCTCCCCCTCAGCCTGGGCGGTGTAAGGACGAACCACCACAAAATGTCTCCCAGGAACGGCGCTGTACAGCTTCCTTCTGGTGCCCACCGCCTCGCTGTGACTGCTGGGACTGACAGAGAGCGGAAACACAGCACCGGTCAGGACTGGACGTTAAAGCACGATGAGAAAATCTACGTTTAGTGAGTACAACAACAACAAGTCCTGCATGAAGTCAGTCTGAGGTGCAGCTTTCCCATTTGATGGTAATGTGTTTGGGAGAAGTTCAGCAGTGTTTCGAGGAGCTCACAGTTGAAGTGGAAGAAGACATTTTGCACCATGAGTGAAGTCATGTGACAGTTACTGAAGTTTCTGTGAGGTCTCTGTTGCTAATCAACAATGTTTCCTGGACTCAGCGCATCACTGAAACATTTCTGTGATGTTGCTGCAAAGACTCAGAGGAACAAACATCAATAAATGTTGTCAGGCGGCGTGTTTTTAGGAAAAAGTGTTTTAGAAGTTTGAAGCTGCTTCAGGTTGGAGGTCGACGACGTTTCAAAAGAAGAAGAAGGAACATCACGAGCTTCCCCGGATTAGCATGAACAACACGGGCTGCACACACACACACACACACTACATTGTATTCATACATATGGATACACACACAACTGTGCGCACACACACACGAACCAATTATGCAGAGGAGATGTGCAGAGGGCAGCAGGCACGTGTCTCACAGTAGTAAGTGGGGCAGAATACGAGCAGGCTCTGACCCTCAGAGCTGCAAAGGCTTCTGGGTAGGAGACAAGACGCTGAAGAGCACACAAGGAGCTGATTGGCTAAAAAAAAAAAATCTAAATTCTGACGTTAAAGATGCTCCAGATGAAGATTCAGTGATTCATGATGTTAAATGTGAGCTTCATCATTCATCCACAGGGGCTGTAATGTGACACAGAGGACAGCAGTGCTGCTGCTTCACGCACCTGACATGATAACATAGCGCCACTTAGTGGTCGACTTCCAGAACAACACTCACCACACCAGATGGACTGAAAACAAATCACCATCGAGGATCAAAATGTGTGTGTGTGTGTGTGTGTGTGTAGGTGTGCTCATCAATTAAAGAATAATTATTTTAAAAAACGTAAAAACCTGACAGCTGTGGACATTTTCATAAACATAACTGTGCGTCTGAGTTATTAAACATCGGCTGCATGTGCGTAAAATCTGTCTTAACTTTAGATCTTCTTGTCAAATCTATGAAATTGAGCCACGAGGACATCGTCTGAGATCAAATTGTGATTTTCTGTCTTTAATTTAAGCTTCAATCGTTTTTAACCACGAGAGAATCTGAGGGACGGAAAGAGTCGAGCAGAGTCGGAGACGAAATGAGGAAAACAGCAAAAAGATTAAAGAGGAAGAAGGAAAATGGAGAGAGAGAGAGAGAGAGAGAGAGAGAGAGAGAGAGAGGGGAAGGAAATGGTTTTTTCAAGTAAGTGGGTCACCTTGTCCTGCAGACTGCGCTCCTCCTCAAACCTTCACGGGCCTTTGGAGAGCTAACCCCATTCAATACGCTGTGTGTGAGGCTGCTCGCACATTTTCAGAGGGAACGCCACGGACAAAACTGCAACCGTGCAACAGAGAAGTACTCTGAGAAGTACCATAAGAAGTACTCTGAGAAGTACCATAAGAAGTACTCTGAGAAGTACCATAAGAAGTACTCTGTGTACCACTGAGAGGCAGAATACTGTAGTACTCCGACACGGTGATTTAAACAGCGTCTCTTTGACTCTCAGCTAATTCTGGTCAATCTTTTTACTCATGTAAGGGTCGGCCTGTTCTCACTGTAATTACTTGAAGTACAAGCCGAGTGTGTTTCTGATGCTTAACGAGACGTTTACATTGTTTTCATTCATTTCATTTAGCAAAGTATGAATGAAGCAGAGCTGAGTGGCTGTTATGACTCGACCAGTGGCCCAAAACAGAGAAGTACAAATTTAAATTCAACAACTACAAACAGCCTGCGTCCACAGAGACGCTGTGTGCTGCTGCTGATGATTAGTGAGCGAGTCACAGCAGTGTCATTAAGACGTCTGTGTTCAAGAAGAAACTAAATAAAACTCCAAAAAGACACAAAGCAGAACTATTTCTGCAGATGTGAGCGTTACATAATCCTCATCCATCTGCTCTGCTGCTTCACACACTTTTGGGACAGAGTTAAACTCCAAAAACAGCTGATCACACAAACTTTTAGACTTTTAGCGCTCCTTTTAATGGCAACATCAATATTTATGTTAAAGAGGCGCTCTAATAACTAATTATCACACTTATATGGAGTCAAAAGACACAAATGAACAAACTGAATCGATGCCGCAGAGTTAAAACACGTTGACTTTTAGTCCTGAGTGTGTGTCAGGGTATAACCTACATTTCCCATAATGCAGCCTGATCTGTCAAGTAGCCTCCATCTTTCACACATCATACTGCAAGTCTATAACCGAGGTGATCCGTGAAGAAGGAGGGTCCGGTCCAATGTTCTGTTCTGTTCAGGAAGCTGACCTGAAGTGTTTATGTAGCCGCCATGACAAGGAAAGGAGCTTCAATGCTTCCTTTCTTATCTCCTTTAGCAGAGGATACACCGGACCTTTACAAAAGGTGCTGCAGATCATCATGGAAGTTACTGCTGATTATTAATCATCCGTCTGTTAATATGTTTAATGTATTTATGGATCGGGGTCCAAAGAGGCTGAACCTTTGGGCATGACCACAGAGCATGAACTACAGGTCCGCTAACAGCCCGTTACATCTGCAGCAGCCTAAATAACCTGCGAGGGTACCAGTAATATGTGACAGGTGGACAATATTCATTCATCATTTACAATCTGACAGTATCTCTGACGGAGCGTTTTGTAGTCCATCTTCTGAAACTTGACGAGGTCAAGGAAAAGTGTTTAGGAAAGGACATAGGAGGTCATTTTGTACCCATAGTTTCCGCAGCCAAGACGAGATAACCCTGATGACATCACTATGACATCACTAGTTATCTTCTCAGACTCAGGACTTCATAAAAGTATTTTCACACCCTAACGTGCTCGACATGACCGGTGAAGTGATCTTCACGTCCGTTCCATGTGGTTTATCTAAAGACTGAGGAGAGACGTCTTACTGCTCCGCCCGTGCACCATCACACCTCACAGCACGTCAGAAAATCATCTTCTATGACTGTGCTGAGCACCCTTCTGCTTTAGAAGCTGTGCTTTTATTGTGAAATTTATCATCATCAGTCATCGCCCGTCACTGCTAAATCGGTGCTCGTTGGCGTAACGATGTGGGAGAAACATTTCCCACGAAGAAGCCACTTCACTTCTGATGAAACTCAATCTGGCCGACGAGATCAGCAGGAAGCGTCAGCCATGTTTTCCTTCATGCTTCTTCTTCTTTTTTTTTTTTTGCAATTACCCAGGTGGCTTTGAGGTGCTAATTAGACAGTGTTGATTAATACCAGCTGTGCATAATTTGTGCTATTATTGGATGATCACTCGAGACAAGGTGAGAGAGGGAAAGAGAGAGGAAGAGAGGGTGGAGGAGAGAGAGAGAGAGAGAGAACAGACACAAATACAGTATGATCAACATTTTTTTACAGTGTACAATCAGCCGTCGCGTGTCAGACGTGCACCTGACATCAACGTGCAGTCTGGATCTGGATCTAATGCAGGTGTAAACGCACCACATCTGGAGGTGGTCTGGATCAGAGCAGTTTATTAATATCACAGTGAAAGTGCTGTGAGTGCAGTCTTTACAGTCTTGGCCACATTTAAACTGTATTCATTGATTTTTTTTTTGGTTTTTTTGGGCCGCTCGGGGGCAAATGTGTGAGCACACAGTTATTATGCTTTAAGCAAACATGAAGCAACGTCAGCGTTCATTCAGAGTCTCACTTTAGTTCTGTTCGGTTCTCCTGAGGAGAATGTCTCTTTGCCTGTCGGCTGTTTGCTGCCGGGCGGCTTTGACAAGACCAGAGAAAACCAAAACAATAAGCTAAAAGATGCTAAAAGGCTCCACAGAGCAACAAATATCAGGATTAGTGCAGCACCAAGGAGCCATAATTACATGAGTGTGTCTCTGTTTAGTCATGTATGTGCTGAAGGACACTCGTGCAATGAGAATCCAAAGACCAATCAGTGTCCTCTGAGGAACTACCGGCAGCTACAGCATGAGCTACAGGCGTGGTTTAACACTGAGAGGTTAGCGTAGCTGCTGCTAACATGACCTGGAGAGTATTTCAGCAAAAGAAGTTTCACAGTCTGAATACACACATTCGTATTTCACTCTCTGCTGTTCATTTTAAACATCATGTCTGCGGATCACGCTTCAGTTTCACGTCTGCTAGCTGTAAAGTGTTCATCGTTTTCATCTTTTCATTGTTCATGTTCCACGCTGTCACTCTCCGTGTTGGTGTTTATCGCCTCTTTCATTGGGTTGTGTTTATTGTTTTATGACAAATCAATCAGGGGAATTTATTATAATGGCATCAGACTCACAGAGGAAATCTTCTCTGTGCTCTAATCTAATGTGATTTCTGATATTGCCTTTGAATTTCTTCTGACCTCCGTGACGACGTTGGCACTTTCTACGTAACCGACGCCTGATGGGATCACAGCTGCTCTCAACCTCAGCGGTGAAACATTGACAGTAGACTCGTGAATCATAAAAACACGTCTAACCTTCAGCTTCATCTGAGACGGTCGAACTCAAAACAACATTGATGAGCGCTCGTCAACAGAACTCTCACTGTTAAAAGTCTGATGATCTGCAGATCTGTCTGTCCTGACACTGGACACATCTCATTTCTCACCACACTCTTGCTGGGAAGCTGTTGCCATGACGCCCCGAGGGTGACTGACAGCTGTCACCATGTGCTGGTTTGTGTGTGTATAAGTATGTGTGTGTGTGTGTGTGTGTGTGCGTGGGCTCGTGTATGTGTGTTGCATTCTAACAAATGACATGTCAAGTGGGAGCAAGGGGATGCCACAGAGACGTTGTCGTGTGTGTGTGTGTGTGTGTGTGTGTGTGTGTGTGTGTGTGTGTGTGTGGGTGGAGGTTGGATGAAGGGGGGGATGGGATTATTGGTAGGAGAGGAAGAGGAAGAGCGAGCAAACGCAGAGGCAGAGAGAGAAAGCGGCTGAATTAGAGGCTTTAAAGGGCAGCTGGGTGGGAAAGCCTGGAAGAGCGCTGACAGCTAAAGTTCACACTTATGGGACGAGCAAGGTCATATAGCAAGGTCATGTCCGCTGAAACGTGCATCTTGTTTTAAGAATGAGGTTAGTTATACGTCCACAGTGCCTCAGGAGGAGGCGAGCACACACAAATAGGTCTGAGTGCTAACCTGAACGTCCTCTGAAAGACCGTACACATGTGCAGCACACTTCTTTTCTTAGTGCCAATACATCCTGAGGAAAGGCCAAACCGTGAAAAACAATGTGTTCTCAGCCCAGAGCACATCGCCTCCTGCTGAAGACCTACATCGAAAATGACTCTTTCATCTTCCAGGACCGCTGGAGCCAATCACAGCTGGTGTCGGGCGGCAGTCGGGGTCCACCCTGGACAAGTCAACAGTTCATAACAGGCTGACACACACAGACAGACAACCAGTCACACCTTTAAAGTCACAGTGTGACCTCAAGCAGCAACCTCTGTGGCTGTGAAGTGAAGCCAATACCAGTACCACAAACTGCAGTTCCTCTAACGTCCACCTGAGGCTGGTTCCAGAAGTGAGTCAGTCTCCATAAGTCCCCATGTTCAAATGTCCAACTTCACAGCAGAAATAAACATGTTTACAGCCTGGTACAAAAACAGTTTTGGTCTCTGTAGCTAATTTCCCGTTCATGACAACTGTACTGAGGGTGAATTTATATACAACTCACCTGTTCAGGTTATATTAAGGCTTAAAGTTATGCAGGATTAAGACGCTTTGACTGACAGGTGGGTGTGGTTACAGATGGCTCATTAGAGTCCACGTCTTTGCTGATTTTTAGGCAGAAGAATCAGGACTGCAAACATGGCGGCAGCCAGCGCCGCTTCACTCATGCTCTGTCCATTCTTTGTACTGTCATTGGTGAGATACATAAAGTGTCATTGGTGAGGAGATTGTGCACTGATGTGTCGTGGACTGGAGCTGAGTCGTGACGCTCCTTACATTGAACATGAAGAGTCCTGGAGCTTTCTGTGCTAAACCGCTGTCACTTCACAGAAACATCTATTCTGTCGACGATCAAACCCGCTCTCTCTCTGCGAGCGCCCCTCCACCCAACCCCACCCACGCCCGGAGTTTGTTTTTTTTGTGTGTGAAGTATGTCAGAAGACATGATAGTGATGTTCATGTTACTGCTGAAGCAAAGGCAACTGTCCTCCCCCGTCTCTCTGGCCCTTCTTTCATCTCCTCCTTCACTTGTCTTCCCCTCCGTCCCCTCCACCCTCGCTCCAAACCCCTCATTCTGTTCTTTTATTCTCTCTTCTTCAGCGGCCTCCTCCTCCTTTCTCTGCTCTTCATCCTGTCTTAATTCTACCGCTTCATCTTCACATCTTTTTCTAGAAACCTACAGAGCATCTCTCCTCTCCTCGACATTGGACAGAGGCAGAGCTACAGAGTGTGGGTAGTGTTGGTGCAGCCGAGTGCTTCCAAATGTGTCCATCTGCCAAGGAAGAGGAGGAGGAGGAGGAGGAGGAGGAGGAGGAGGAGGAGGAGGAGGAGGAGGAGGAGGAGGAGGTAGAGGAAGAGGCCAGAGAGCATGTGTCTTAATCGGGATTGACAGTTACACCGCTTCAAGATAAACGACCGTCACACTTTAATCCTCCACCGAATCACACACTCTCTCACACACACACACACTGGGATTTCTGAATGAACTTAGTCAGGTGCAGGTGGACACACACACACACACACACACACACACACTTAAAGTTGTAATGAGTCTTCTTAAAGCAGGTGTGTGAAACACACACACACACACATCCTACATGCATACAAACTTGCATGCATCTGCAAAGTGTCTGCGGGCAACCATGGCAACGGTTGCCGTAGCTACCGTAGGAAGCTGGAGTCTTTTGATGGCACGTTTCCCAGAGGAACCGTCATACATCATCTCGCACGGGGGGGATGGTGGGACAGGACGTACACTGTACATACAGTAATGAAGACTTAACTGTATGCTGCCAGAGCTGTGAGGAGGAGACGCACGCCGCGAGCTCACTCTGAGCGGCTTGTTAAAAGACGAGACTTCATCCAAGTTAGAAAACAGAAAACAAACATGTTTCTCATTTCTGAAGACACTTCTAGGTTTTCTTTGTCCTGGTTTAGTCTCTGAGGTTTCTGACTCGTAACAGATTGTAGCTCCCACAGAAACATTAAAGGTCCCCATTGAAGGAAGTCAGATTTACATTTTTGTTATCATACAGCAGCTCTTATTTATTTCTATTTCTACTTAGAAATACTGAGGAATGCACACAGCTCATATTCAGCAACTGTGCTGTCAGAACCTGTGATGTCACAACTATACGACTGTCACTGCCCTCGCGAAATGAGGCCAGTGCAAACTGCAGTTCCTCTAACGTCCACTTGAGGCTGGCTCCAGAAGTGAGTCAGTCTCCATAAGTCCCCATGTTGAAATGTCCAACTTCACAGCAGAAATAAACATGTTTACAGCCTGGTACAAAAACAGTTTTGGTCTCTGTAGTTAATTTCCCGTTCATGACAACTGTACTGGGTGAATTTATATACAACTCACCTGTTCAGGTTATATTAAGGCTTAAAGTTATGCAGGATTAAGAGTGTGGACGCTTTGATTGACAGGCGGGTGGCTTGTTTGAGCAACCAACTTTGCCGATTTTTAGCCGGAAGGTGGAAGAGGCAGGACTGCCAACATGGCGGCACAGATTTTGAGCAGTTGTGGGTGTGTATGTCACGGATACACTGTCCATTCTTTACACTGTCAGTGGGCCTATCTGGACAGGTACATGTGTCACTCAGAGACCAGCCAATCAGAAGAGAGAGAGGCTCAAAACACAAAACATTGAGCGATAATGTCCTGTTCTCGTTCGAGCTCCAGAGAGATGCTATAAAACTACACTGAGATGGTTTTTGGTTCTTAAAAGCACAATTATATTAATAAAACACCTGAAAAGTGTCAAATACGGGACCTTCAAAGAAGGTCGTGTTTCCAGACAGAGATTTTTAGTTTATGTAGCTCCCTTAGCAGAGCACTGAGCACTGATTTAGCATCGCACACCTTTAAAGTCGAAGCTCTCCGTTTCCTGTCCCTGCCGGTAGCTATGGCGATAAGCGGTAACTGAAGGCGTATGTTTGGACCTCACTTCCAAAGAGATGCAAACAGTGACGCCTGTGTGACGTCCTTCTGACATGCTCTAAGTTCACCTCTTCACACACGAGGTAGTGACAGAGCGAGGCTGTGAGTTGCGTTAAGTCCGCCTACCCTCCTTGGCGGACTAACCGCTGCTGCTGGGCGACGGAGAAGGCGCCACTAACTGTGCACCGCCTGTGAACTCTCCACCGACGCCCCGTTCAGAACACTGCTCATGCTTTCATCAGAGGCTCGATCACCGCTGTGTTAGACAGTGACTTAACAGACATTTATTTATTGAGACTCACCTGGGCTGTCGCTGTGATGGTATACCCCGTCTGGCCTCCTCCCCCAGCCGGCTGAGGGAGGGTGACCGGCTCCTTGCCCCCCTCCCCATGGTCCGGACCACCACGTTGCCATTGGGGCTGCCGCTGGGCATCTGCTGGAGCAGCTGGGGTGACAGGCTGCGATGTAATGCTGAGGAGCCAGGCTGCGAGTGACCCTGCTGGGGGGCCCTGGGCAGGTGGGGCTGGGTGTGTTGGTGCTGCTGCTGCTGATGGGGGGCCCAGTTGCCAGGAGAACCGTGCTGCTGCTGGTACTGACTGACCGTTAGGTTGTTGTCGCTGTTGGAGCGCAGGAGGACCCGCGGCGCTGATAACGAGGAGGGCGACTGGTCGTTTCCGCTGCCGTTACCAGAAGACGGACCGCGGCGGCGTTTGGAGTAGGCTGGAGCCTCGCGGAAAGGCACTGCAGAGGAACGAGGGAGAAGGAACCACATTTTAGTCATCTTTTTACTCTTCATCCCTGAAGAAGACCTCCACAGCAGAGCTCCGCTCTGTGCGGAGTGATCACAAAGAGCCACTAACTCTGAACTCTTGATCACCACTGAAGAAAATGACCTTGGACCAAAGTCCTTGAATGATTTGTTAGAGGAACCTGTTGTCACTGTGACTGGACAGCATCAGCAGTGCGGTGCTGCCTGCAGCACTCATACATGGTTATAATACAAGTGCTGTATGGTTCTTATGTGAGGTTTAATGTCAGCACGCAACAACTGCTTTTTACAGACTCCAACAGAGCCCGGAGGAGTCTACAGGAAGAGTGTTCAACTGTGTTGGAGCCAAACGCAAGGGACCACCAGCAGGTCCTGTCCTGAAAACCTACCAGTGATATAAGGATGGAGCAGATCTACTGACCCTGCAGGGATCTATATGTGAGAGCAAGAACCTTCTGGGCCAACTGTCGACGGTCCAGAGACAACATGCTGAGCAACTTTTGATGCTATGCTATCTACAGCTACAGTAAGGACCTCAGTCTTCTTCGCTGTGTTTAACCCTCTGTGTGTGCAAAAGTGTATCAGGGTTCAACAGACAGCGATGAGATAACTGAGAAAACTGATTTTTGTTGATATTATTTTCCGACTCTGACCAACAACAACATGAAACAGTCTGAACCTGCCTTCAGCCGTCGTGTCTCCTCTTAACATGGACAGTCAAAGGTTCCTCCACCCTGAAACTTCAGTTAACTCTGCACAGGTTCACTGTGCTGACTGAACGTTCATCATGTCAGGTGTCAAGTGAAGTCGTCTAAACACAGTTACTATGTCAGATAATAACAATCATGTCTATATTGAAGTGCATTTGAATCATTCACAGCTGTGATGGACAAACGATCTCTTCTGAAGCTTATTGTGTGAGTGCGGTCATCACGTACATCCTGTGACATTCTGATGCTCGTCCTGTACAATCTGCATAACAAACAGGGTGACTGTGCCTCTTTTGTTGGATTTTATTCTCAGCAGCGTTTGGTCACACTTTAATTAGTGCATGTAATGACCAGGCTGCAGCCTCATTCACCGGAGCAGATCTGCATTGTCTGCCTGGAAGGTGAAGGAGCCACGAGAGCTGTGATTGGTCAGCTCACGCTGCCCGTGTGTCCTCTCCTCCTCGAGTTCTCGACGACTGCAGACGACGTGAGGTGAGTTAAAGACAGACTCTGTGATCAGTCAGTGACACACATCTAGCAAAGCCATTCGCATGCAAGATCAAATTCAAGGACGTTTCAAGGACTTTGTAGGCCCAATTCCCTCAAATTCAAGGACACAACACGGCATACTTTGAGACGTTTATCAAGGTTAAGGGTAAAGAAAATATCAATCTATTTATGTCTGTTTTCAAAATGTGTCAAGCCCTTGATTTCCCACCTCAAATTCACAAACTCTCAAGGATTTCAAGGACCCATTGGAACACTTGTTCTGCTGCCACCCTCCTGCTCACCACTCGGTGTCACAGTGAATGACTGAATGTAAAAACTGCACTGACACAGCAGCACTTTCTGACCCGACGTCACTCTGCATCACAAACTGAAACACGGTTACCTTCATTCGCTGAAACTCGAATCAGAACCTGAACCGGAGCGTTCTGAGATGGACCTGCAGCTGACCCTTCGCGTTAAGCCGTCAGCGTGCTGGAAACAAAGTGCACATCAGCATTGGTACCTCAGGGAGACAGGAGACGGAGCAGACGTATAAATCACTCACCTTTTCCTTCTCGTGTGCTATTTTTATGACGATCTACCTGCTGACCCTCTCTGGGCGCCTCCTCTGGTGTTATTGTATGTCATTTTTTTCCCATCAATCCATCAAAATCTAATCTCTTTCTCTCTGACTGTGTGGGTCCCGCTCCAACACGAGGCAGCTCGAATCAATATCGGAGGGATGAAACTGTCTCTGCTGTGCACGTACAGCACCTCAGGCACGCGAATATTGAACTCAGATTGGTGATTGGCCATGGCTGCACACCTCTCTCTCTCTCTGTGTGACCATTGTTAGCATGATTATCAGCATTACATGAGCAGAGCTGAGTTCCCCGAGCCCTCACTGCACTGTGCTGTACCATCGGACTGAACCAGTAATGGAGGTTGGCCTTGATTTCCCCATGGATGCATTCCTCCATTACACTGTGAGATGACAACTGCCATCACCAGCTCTCCTCGCAATTACAACACAAGTGCAGGGAGAGCTGAACAGGGCCCGCAGCCATTCAGCCAATCAGCATCTCCTGATTATGAGCTGATTAATACAATGGCACCGGGCTGGCATGGCCGCCCCGTTAGCTGTGGTGCAGCTTCCTGCTGTTTGCTTCCTGGCAGCCTGAACATCTGAAAGAAGATTCACTGAGTCATTATCACTTCCCCAGACTAATATCTCAGACCTTTCTCTCTCTGTGTCTACAGCAGACGTGTTGATGAAGAGAAGAGGTGCTAACATCTAATGAGCTAGCACATTTAGGAGCTGAGGTGGCCTCCGAGCTGGCGGGGCGAGTTTGAACTTCAGCTCCAGTCTCAGGACTCGCTCTGTCTCTGAATCTCTCGCACGCAAATAGATTATCAAGTAAAACGAGCCGAGCCTCTTATGCAACAGCTGCAAAAGCAATCAGTGGATCTATGTAATTAAATGCTCTTGAAACACAGAATGCATGTCGGAGGTCAGAGAGTCTGGAAGCACTCAGCCCAGCTAAACGATGATGTTGACATTATGCTAATACAGCGAGCCCGTTACAGGGAGTCAGTTCGTCTTTCAGCAGTCCACTGTGCGCCGAACAGCCAATCCAGACAGCTGTGCAAAATCAGGATGTTACAGATGTTACTGCAGAGCTCAGGTCTGTCAAGTGTGCACAGTAAATTAGAGAGCAATTAGTCTTCATTTCCCCGAGGCTGCTCTTAACGGGAAAACAACTTCGACTTAAAATCAGCCCAGTTTACATCTTCCTTAACCTGGAAACACACACACACACTACACACACATCCTGCATGTTTCTGCACCACAAAGAAATCCTTCTTTGGATCATTTTATCAGACAGCAAAGAGAAGAGAGGGGTGACGTGACCTGACGGTGTTGCGGTCGGCACCTTAACCTCGAGGCCGCCGGGGCACCCCCTCGTTAAGCTAAGTTAAGCTGCGATCTGGCAGAAGAGGGAAAGAAAACGGAGCAAAAAAACTCTAAATTTGGACGAGGTGGTGAATGGAGGGCAAACTCTGCAGGGACGGCTAGAGGAGAGAGAACTTCATCAAAGTCAGGTTAACTTTAGCCGAGCTGCAGCTCTGAACTGAAGCCTGATGAAGTGGAGATAATAGGCGGCGTTTCTGTGCCGTTTTTGGACAGTTTTATTTTGACTATGATTTCTCCGGTTCACACACACACACACACACACACACACACACACACACACGTGACGTCAGCACCGCCGGGTCCAGCTGTAAATAACAAACAAGCTTTAAATAATCAGAACGAGACGCAGACAGTGACTCAGTCAAAAGGCTATTATTATTTAAAACACTGAACGCCACACGTATGATTTTCATCTGTCAACAACAATTGGCCGAGATTAGAACGACGGGAACGGATCAGTCATGACGCCCAGATCACAATTATAATCAGTCCAACATCTGTGAAGTGAGTTGTCAGTCAACTGTCAGCTGGCTCCACCCCCGACGACCCCGAGGGTCACACCTGCAGGAAATTTAGAGTCACCAATTAACCTCAAGCATCAACGTCTGCGGCTGTGAAGAGACGCCGACACAGGAAGTACCACAAACTGCAGTTCCTCTTGTCGTCCACTTGAGGCTGGCTGCAGAAGTGAGTCAGTCTCCATAAGTCCCCATGTTCAAATGTCCAACTTCACAGCAGAAATAAACATGTTTACAGCCTGGTACAAAACACAGTTTTGGTCTCTGTAGCTAATTTCCCCGTTCATGACAACTGTACTGAGGGTGAATTTATATACAACTCACCTGTTCAGGTTATATTAAGGCTTAAAGTTATGCAGGATTAAGAGCGTGGACGCTTTAACTGACAGGTGGGTGTCGTCGCAGATGGCTTGTTTGAGCAACCAGGCGTCATTCAGCCCGCCTCAGCTCCACCCGTGCTCCACCTCTTTGACATTTAAGTTTTTACTGAACGTATAAATCATTTTTGTGACAGTCGTGAGTTTTAGAAGACAAATATCAGATCACAGGACTCGTCTCCTCTCGTGTCCTTCAGCCATGTTCTGGATCCAGGTTCTTGCAGCCTGAAGCCGACCTCCTCTCGGATCCTTTCTTTATTTCAAACCTTTATTTAGCCTTTTAGCCTTATTTATTTAGTCCAAACTAGCTCTAATTCTTACAACGAAGCGACAAAAAAATCCCACAATGCAATGCTTCGCCTGTGCTTATGAGATGACAGATGGGTAAATTACAGTAATGTGAAACTACACTGTCAGTGATGACGCAAAATGGTGATGATTCATAAGTTCCCAGAACCTCAATTTACTGCTCACTTCAGAGTATTTATAGTTTCTATAGTTTATCGTAGTGAAGGTTCAGGTCACACGTTTACTGTGAAACTGTCACTTTATTTCAGTCAGCTGATCTGTCTAACAGTCATCACAGTGACATGAACTCAACGCACATCGTCCAGTCACACTGTTTGGAGGTTTGCGCTTTAAAAAGAGACGCTGCAAATATTACAGCTACGATTTGACCGATTCACATCAAGAAGAAGCAACAACGTGCTGCTTACAAATACAACATTTCACATTCCACCACTGGAGGCTTCATCTCCATCTGCTGCACCTTCATGCAAAGCTGCAACCTCTGCACACATTCAGACATTTCCCACAGTAATTACACTGAGCTGTCAGTTTCCTGAAGCTACAACAATCCAATGCAACGTCTGTATTAATCCAAGAAATCCTACTTATGAGTGTTTCTACTCCTTCCTACAGAATCCAGATTGCTTGGCACCCTCTCCCCGCCTATGGGCTGCACAGCCGGCTGTGCTGCCCCTGCTTCCGACTCTTCATTGAGAAAATAGCAGCGCTGGTGATGAATCAAGGCTCCAACATGGTTTCACACACCGGCAGATGGATGAGGGGCTGTTTAGGTTCTGTTTGGGTGAGGGGGGACAGCACATAGTCACGTCTGTGGGTGTTTTCTCCACCTTGGAGTCCCGTTTTCCATCCCTCTCTCTCTCTGTGACCTAAAAGCTGGTCCAGCTCCGGCGCAGCCTCCTTCTCTTCCCTCCGTAAAAGCAGATTATTCTTGTAACCTCGATACGCGCCGACCTACCTCCCTTTAATAGAGGTGATAAAAATACCTCCGACGGTGCTAAGCACTTTTTAACAAAGACACGAGCATGCATGTGGACTTTTCCTAATGCAAACACTCAGATCTGCTGCACATCCACCTGAAGTTGACAGTGTTGCTCCGAACTCTGCGCGTCCGGAACCGAAGCGGCCGGTTTAAAAAGTGAGAGCGCAGACAGCTTACCTTCCTTTTTTAAGGCATTGATGATGGACTTCATGTTTACTCCTGTTTTTGTTTTTTCTGCTACTCCTTCGGCGTCACAGCTCGTTCACATCACATCACATCACATCACTTTGTTCTGATCCAGACTTTTTCTTTCCCCCGTTCGGCACCACGGACAGCGGCTCTGCGGAGAGGAGCAGCCGCGCGCAGCGCACATGATCCCGCTCACACCTTCTACTACCGCCGCCTCCTCCCAGCCTCCCAGCACGACCCCCTCCGCTGACACACACACACACACACACACACGCAAATGACTTCCCTTGCCCCGCCCCTTACACACCTCCCCTCGCTCCCTTGAGGAGGAGACTGCACTGCACAACTGCACAGTGATAACCCAAAGAGTGCTGGAGAGGCTGGAGCAGAAGAAGAAGGTTAGGTGGTGGTGGTGGTGTAGAAGTTGTTGTGGCAGAGCGCTGAGACCTTCACCTGCACGCATCACTCCACTTCACAGGTGTTACATCAACGTTACATTAATGCAAGTAGTTTAAAAAGCAACCAGTAATCAATACACAACTATTAATCCAACCAATAACTAACATTCAGACAACCTTATCACACTAACAGTGTTTCTGTAACGTTGACAGAACGTTCCAAAATAAACATATGAGCAGTTTGAAGTGAACTAAAGCTCCCTGCGCTGTAAACTATTGATCACGTGTCCATAAAAACATAAAAACATAAAAACACATCACTCTACATCAGAGTCTTCAACCTTTTTCAGCCCAGTGACCCCACACAGGTCAGAGACCCCCACATCTAATTCATTTCCTTAAATGTGTCACATTTTAAGCCTGGCCTATAATAACTTTTATATTTCTTTATTCACCTTTTATTTCACCTTATTAATCTATTTATATACCGGGTTATTAGCCTGTATGTGTTTAGGATTGATAGAAAAGTTTATGCATAATTATTATTGGTTATTAAATGACAGAAATTGGTGGACCCCCTGCAGTACCTCTGCGGACCCCCTAAGGGACGTGGACCCCTGGTTGAAGACCAGCTGCTCTAGATGCCACATGTCCACAGTCTGACTGTACAGAGATAAACTGTGTTTCTGAACAAACTTTATGTTTTAGTGTTAGACGAGCAGAGGAACGAGGTGAACCGCTTCAAACATGAAGATTTCTCTCCGGGTCGTATGATGTGAATCCTTCAGGCAACACATCTCGACACATCTGAGGCCATCGTTAAAACAACAAATGACACAACGAGTTTCATAAAGACGGTGTTCAGAAGCGCTGAAGCTTCCTGGGTTATGTGGGTCCAGATGAATCTCTTCAAATCATTCCAGACCAAATGTCAAATGTGGTACAAAACATCTCTGAACCAAGCCGAAAGACTGAGCTGCATTTCTGATCTTCCACAAAGTTTTTCTGTAGCTGGGCCTCTATTCCAAATGGTGTCATATCTCCTGAACACTTCGTGCTGTTGCAAACCACATTTGGTGGACATCTGCAGACATGATCGGATACATCTGGTGCCATTTGGTCAACCACCATCTAACTAAAAAGGAAGAGGACTGTCCTGCACATATCTCCTCATATGACACGTGTATTGCTGAGGACCCGAGGGGGGATGTGTTTCATAAGATGGTGTTCACAGAATCTGTTCTGATCTAATGTTGGTTCTTCTCTGATTTCTCTGCATGTTTACAAGTAGATCTCTACACGTCTTAATGGTTTTTATTTGCTAGATCAAACGTAACACAGTTACAGCGTGTCCTTACGTCAATACTCGAGCCAATAAGCGACACGTTTCCACACAGTTCTCCTTAAAGTTGTCACCTTTTCCAATAATTAATGGATTCATACGCTGTGTGGATCACTTGAAGAATCTTTGTCAGGGAGCAGTGAAGCTCTTCTGGAGGCTCGAGGTGGAACAACACTCACACACATGTCGTCTTTAACAGCAGGACAGATGGCCTGTTGGACTGAAGACTTTCAGTTGAATTATCTGTTATCAGGCAGACTCACGCTTTCAGCGACCCATGAGAATCTCTGCAAAGGCAGCCGAGTATTAATGACCACAGGTGTCAGCGTCAAGTCTTTGAGTTCAAGCCACAGCAGAGAACACACTGGCCTTTTCTGAAATATCAGACACTGGTCATTAGCTCTGTTCACTGCAGATAAGAAGATAGTTGGTCCATGACAATTACGGTGAAACAGACTTTAGATCAGTTTTATCTTCTTTGTTTAAACTGTCCAGTCACATTTCTATCAAACCTAACTGTAAGGGAAGACTCTGTGTCTGTATGTACGTGTACACAAGGAAGTGCAGTGTAGAATTTGGTGCAATTCGGCCAAATTGTGGCGCTATAACAACTTAACTTTAAGTTGAACCTAAAAGCCCGTAAACTAGTTTTTCCAGGATTCTGTGAGACTCGGCGAAGCCACAGCCATTTGGGTCCAGATCAGTTTTCCACCATCTGAACGGGCTTCAATGTGCAGGCTGGGAAGCCCATCAGGAGCACGTTAGAGATGACCACAGCCTGCATCAGGAGCTGGGTAGCATGTTGAGTCAGGTAAGGCCTGATTTTACTGATGTTGTGAAGTGTGAAGCAGCACGACCGGACAACCGAGGCGACGTGATCATCGATCATGACTCCTAAGTTTCTCGTTAACCTGGTCGGGGCGAGTGACAGGGAGTCAGTTTTCATGTTGATGTCATCTAACTATAAGTGAAAGAATCTGTGTATGTGTGTTCATGACTGTCCTTCACATATCTCGAGGAACCAATCAACTTCAAACTTGGTGGGGGAATTTCTAAGGACCCAAGAAGGAAGAGTGAAGTGTGAAGTGGATCAGATGAACGCTTCAAGCGGACCTCCCAAGGTTTAAGCAATTGGCTACACCCTGCACAGGCGCTCCACTGTATTTATTCATTTACAGGCAGTGATTGCTCAGAGATTTACATTAGTGTGGTTTAAAGAGAGTTTTAACAGAGGCCTGAATGCTGCCTCACAGGCTGAAAACAGAAAACTCAACTATGATTTTCACTGAAATGGAAAAACGTTTGGCACAAATTGCTTCAGCACAAAAATTTTAAATCAGCAAAGCTACTTTTTAAAAAACACACTTACAGACTGATGGTCCAAGTGAAACCATAAAACAACATTCAGTCATGTGAATCTCATTCACAGTCGCAGCCTCAGGTGTTTTAGTCGACTCATTTACACATTTAAAATTAATAAAACATGAAAATAACAGCCGAGCGTGCGGACTGAAACTCCACGAGACACAAACGAACAAATGACATCAAAGTCGTCACGAAAACCGAGTATATATTTAAATACTACAGCCAAACGCAAAAATAGAAAGGAGGCAGGACTATGCATTCGGTTGCCTGGATACACAGCATGACGCTAAACAAACCTACAGAAGCTCTGAAGAAAAGATTGAATTATTCAAACACTTTGAACACTTTACATCTCCTGTATAAAACTGTGCAACGCTATGGACTGCAATGTAAAGGACATAAATAATAACCATAATAATAATATCTGTGTTTAAAGAGGCTAAATGACACACATATATAAATTTGTATGTCAATAATAATACTGTAACAAATAGAAATAATGTGTCCTCTCACTGGGATCCATTGAATTAATCTATGTTCATACTTCACACTTATTATACAGCTTTGCTCCATGTCATCTTTTAAATCATTTTAGACCACATCACAGATATTACGCTCATGTTATCATCTTATGAGTGCAAATAAATGAATAAACGTGCGAAAGTGGATGTCTGACTTTGAAGAGCTCAACTGAGGTTTGTTATTTGTTGGACAAACTCTCTCAAACTGAAAGAAAACCAGTAATGAACCTTTAAAAATGACAGCCAACATATCATATAAATAACAAAGGTATCTATATTTACATAAAGTCGGATATGCATCAGAGCTAAAACGTCCAAAAGCTGATTACATCCATAAAATATAGAAATTATTATTAAAGTGATGCAGCGTGGTGCAGAGGTTTGTCTGGCTCTTAGAATCAGTCTGAATTAGATGTAAAGCAGTCGGTGAACGTGAAGATACATTTTATTTTTATTTCTCTAAGAATGACGGATTAATTCAAGTGACGTCAGTTCTTTAATCTTTCAGCAGATTTTAGACGAGTGAAGCTGATTTATCCGTTTTTAGTTTCGGGTGATTCGAGCCTGCATGAAGAACTTTAGCTGCACAGAGGACGATCTCAGAGAACGTCTTCTGAGGAGGAAGCTGACGGAGAAGATGAAGCTGACGGATGGAAACGCTGGACTGATTCTATAGTTGGCTGCATCCAGGATGTGATATCAGCCGTTTGTCGGGAACTTGAGGGGGGACTCAGAAGAGGATTTTGAGCGAGCAATGGATGCATGGTGAGCAGCTTCTTCTTGTTGTTGCTAAGCAACTCAGGAGGGGGCGCTCCATACATCATTAAAGCTACACTTACACACTCGCATGCACACCTGCCTGTTGTATGATGTAATCATGTGACTCCCTCCCTCTCTCTGTACTCATCCTGCTTCCACTTTGTTTGATTTCATGCTCGGCTGTCGTGTGAAGCCGTCGCGTTACCGGCCTGGTTAATGAAGGCGTGATGAAGCGCCGCGTCTCTGTTTCCTCATTCTCTTTCTCTCTTTCCTACGACGGCTCCAAAGCTCATTGACACAAACTCATCCAAGGAGTGACAGCGACTGAAGAGAATGTAGCAGATGGCTACACGCAAAGCATATGTTGTCATAAAGTATGCAATAATGTAGTGATGACAGCTCCATACTGCGCTCTGCGACTTCACACTCAGAATATGAAATATGGAGGAAAAAACACGTGTTTGACAGGATTTTCAGAATAAAACTAATGCTACTTATATTCATTTTATTTTTTAAATCAAGGTTTCCCAGAAAAATGTTTTATTTTGAAGTCCAACAAATCAAACACACGTGATTGCTGAACATATTCTGAAATCATGAGCATTAATCTGCCGCTCAAACAGCCTCCACTCTTCTGGGCTCAGTCCAGATGTTTGAAGCTGCTGCAGGCGTCAGGAGCATTCAGCGACGTCCATTTTGAAGAGACTGAAACGTGTCAGATGAGTTCAGAAAATGACACGACTAACTCTGAAACACTCTGAGCTGAGATGAATTCATCTCTGTCTCTCTGCTCAGGGTGGCCTCAGCGTGTCATCGAGCCGCCCTTTAAGGACCGCCCACAAAATCCTGAGACTGAAAACTGGTGAAAAACTGTTTGAACAGCGACTATTTTACAACATATTTAATGTGTTTGGAAAGAAACCTCAGAATTGCCTTTACACAGCAGTCAACGTCAGACAACCTTATCATACTACACGAGATAAAGGACGTCACGTCCACAGTCTGACTGTCAGTTCAGCATCAGTATAATCCACAAAGATAAACTGTGTTTCTGTTCAAAACTTTATGTTTTGGATTCAACGACTGTCTACCAGCGTTATTTTAGTGTTAGACCAGCGTTATTTTAGTGTTAGACCAGCGTTATTTTAGTGTTAGGTGAGTGTGGGAATGAGGCAAACTTTCAAACACGAAGATTTCTCTCTACAGTAAGATCTGCTTGGTGGATCAGACACACGGCGAATTAAACACAGACACTAAACACTGTTAGCCTAATTCACCGTCTGTCGTGTGTGTGTGTGTGTGTGTGAGAGAGACAGGATTTTACTAAAGTAATTTTTTTTGGCCAAATAATGATTGTGATTTTCTTCCTGCGGTGTAAATTTGAAGAAGTGTCTAAAATAAGAGGCACAGATGTTGACGTCATACATGTTACTGGTATGTTGTGTAACCTGTAATTAGACTGTTGTCATTATACATGCAGCACCTGTCTGTGAAGGAATGCACTAGCTCTGACACCAGAACACACACACACACACACACCGACACACGCTCGAGATAGCAGGTAATTTTCTGTTGCTACTGAAGCATGTTTATCAGTAAATGCAGCTCACGGCGCTCTGCATCATATAGTTGAATCTAATTATATCACCAATCAATACTAATGAGCACTTTAGCTGTTTGTCAGCCGTTGAAAGAATGCTCCATGTGTATGCCAATTCCCACCTCGTGTTCTCAGAATAATTCACCTTCCACGAGACAAAACACTTCGCACGTGACTTGTTGCGTTGGTTTAAGATGTGAGAGAACTACAAACGCGGCACACTGCGTGGATGCAAGGAAATAAATAAATCAGCATCAGTGTGAATTAAGTTTTCTTTCCTCGCTGACAGGATGTTGAAATTGTGAGAGTCAATTTGTCCTCCTTCCCGGGGACACTGCTGGCACAATCAGCCAAATATAGCAAGGAGTGTGTGTATAACACACATCACGCATCACAGTCCAAACCCTTGTTTAAAGAGAAAAGAACGTCTCACCGTGATGAATAAATGAACATGCAGCCTTCGTTTATATAAAAACACACATTAAACCAGTTTGTTGTCGTAGAAGAAGAACAAATCTGAACTTCACTCTTTAATGAGCGTCTGAGTTGAAATTAAATCTAAAAATTACATCCACAAACTGAAGATACTACATGAAACTGAGAAAAGCAGCAAACTGTCAGTCCTGACAGGCTGGAACTGAACAGTGTTTCACACTTAGCCTGATGAAATGTTTCTAAACTGAAACACACCGATACGCTGATACACGCTGTAGTTTGTGCTCATGATGTAAATCTTTACTCGTCACTCTAATGCTGTGATTAAAAGGTAACGTGGCTGTTTCTCATATTTTTCTATGGATGCATGCTGCACTGTCTGCCACAGGAATCTGTGACACGGTGACAGTGTTGCAGACTGGAGTAAGAAGCACCTGGACGGAGCTCATCTACAGCAGCTGCTGCCAAAACCAATCAAAGCCGGCGAGAGAGAGAGTTCACGATGGGGGAGAGCCTAAAACATTTCAGTTGTTGCAGAGTCCCAAAGAGACGAAGAGTCGACGTACGAGGATGTAAATGCCAAATGTTTTCCTGATTAACTGCCTCCATGCTTCCCGGAGTGTTTTCTGAAGAGAGTCGATCTCCTGCAGGCGGAGGTGACAGCCGTGTCGAGCAGGAGCGTCTGTGCTGACCAGGGTGCAATAATCACTGACATTAAGAGTCACCTACAGACAGACAGAAGGGCCGTCTCTCAGGTATTTCCACGCAGGTTTCAATAATACTTCTCAGCAGGGGAGCAGAGAAGAGAAGAAACGTCTCTTTCCTGTACTTGCAAGCAAATTATTGTTATTTAAACCTCAGAGCTCCTCACAGCTTTCTGCTGAGGGAACAGAAAAATACTCTCTCAAAACAAGATTATTTTATTTAGCTCAGGAAAAGTTGCAGAGCGCACTCGCAGAAAAGTTGGATTATGAAATATATTGTATAGCAATAACTCACAGAGGTCTCACGTGGAGTCAAGAGCTCCTCATGAACGATATTTAAAGAACAGTTTGACTTTTATTAAGATAAAGAGGCTACAAATCAAAAGCTGCAGTTCCTCTTGTCGTCCACTTGAGGCTGGCTACAGAAGTGAGTCAGTCGCCATAAGTCCCCATGTTCAAATGTCCAACTTCACAGCAGAAATAAACATGTTTACAGCCTGGTACAAAAAACAGTTTTGGTCTCTGTAGCTAATTTCCCCGTTCATGACAACTGTACTGAGGGTGAATTTATATACAACTCACCTGTTCAGGTTATATTAAGGCTTAAAGTTATGCAGGATTAAGAGCAGTAGAGCAGACAGTACAAACATGACGTCACCCACAGGTTTCCATTTTAAAGCTGTAAATATGTGGCTCTTGGCAGTCCTGCCTCTTCTACATTGGCTTCACAGCCATGGAGGTTGCTGCTTGGTTTCAGTAACCAGACTTCATTCCGCCCTCCTTAGCTCCACCCATGTTTCCTGTTTGACGACATTTAGATTAGCCAGGAGGCGAAAAGGCAGGACTACAAACATGGCGTCAAACAGACAGAACGACTCTGGGAGACGCCACGGAGACTACGTCCAGGTTTTAGACAGTCTGCGGGGACGTCACGGAGACTACGTCCAGGTTTTAGACAGTCTGCGGGGACGTCACGGAGACTACGTCCAGGTTTTAGACAGTCTGCGGGGACGTCACGGAGACTACGTCCAGGTTTTAGACAGTCTGCGGGGACGTCACAGAGACTACGTCCAGGTTTTAGACAGTCTGTGGTTGCGGTTAATGTCATTTAAAGTGTAATTTCTGAAAATGTTTTATTCTTTGTACCTCACTGTGTGTGTGTGTGTGTGTGTGTGTGTGTGTGTGTGTGTGTGTGTGTGTGTGTAAAAATAAACCCTGATGCATAAACATCAGCAGTCCTTTCTGCCCTGCGTGACTTTTCACCAGCTGACAGGTAGACGTGTTTTCCTGCAGCAGAGATCGTGCTGCGTGTCAGCCGCTCTCCAAGGATTTTTAAAGTCAGACTGCAGGTCGACTCGCCTTCACGCCGACCTTCACGCCGACTCGGGTCAACTCGCCTTCACGCCGACTCGCCACGCCGCTCGCCTTCAGGTCGACTCGCCTTCGCCGACTCGTCTTCACATCGACTCGCCTTCACCGACCGCCTTCACGCCGACTCGCTTCGGTCGACTCTGGTCGACTCGCCTTCGCCGACTGCCTTCACGCCGACTCGCCTTCGGTCGACTGCTTCGGTCGACTCGCTTCGGTCGACTCGCCTTCACGCCGACCTTCACGTCGACTCGCCTTCAGGTCGAGTTTTAAACAGATTCCAGCTTTAAGATAAATGCAGAAGAGAACAGTGTGTCTTCTACATCCTGCAACAAACACGTGGCTAGGTGTGTGTGTGTGTGTGTGTGTGTGTGTGTGTGTGTGTGTGTGTGTGTGTGTGGTGAATGTGTCACGTGCATGTGAGACATTTTTGTGTGTGTGTAGCTATGGAAGTGTGTCTCTGGTCAATACATACACTTCCTGGTGGATTATCACACTCTGGCAGCGGGTGGTCTAATACACCCATCTGTCAGTCATTCTTACAGGCTTACAAACACAACACACACACCGTGTACAGACGTCATACACTCATTCATTGTCGTTATGCTGGATGCTCAGCTGCATTATTTATGTATTTGTTGTTATATTTCATTAAAAAGACATCACTTGTCATCGTACAGGTGTTTGATAAATGAACTGTGCAGGAGGGATGAAACATATTCTCTCATTGTGTTTGTCATTTTCACACTCTTCAGTCCCATATGGAAACATCTGTGTTTGGATGTTTCACACATTCATATTATTACATTCTGATTCATGAGCAGCTCTGAGAGGCTAACGTCAGCTCACAGCGACAGCTCACCGAAGATAATGTTTACCTGGATGGGAACGTTATGAGCTTCACGAATCTAACTGGTCCTGATGATACTGCCGGATAAAAGTCTCTGTGACGTCCTACAGACTGTCTAAAACCTGGACGTAGTCTCTGTGACGCCCTGCAGACTGTCTAAAACCTGGACGTAGTCTCCGTGGCGCCCCGCAGACTGTCTAAAACCTGGACGTAGTCTCTGTGACGCCCTACAGACTGTCTAAAACCTGGACGTAGTCTCCGTGACGTCCCCGCAGACTGTCTAAAACCTGGACGTAGTCTCCGTGACGTCCCCGCAGACTGTCTAAAACCTGGACGTAGTCTCTGTGACGCCCTACAGACTGTCTAAAACCTGGACGTAGTCTCTGTGACGCTCCGCAGACTGTCTAAAACCTGGACGTAGTCTCTGTGACGCCCTACAGGCTGTCTAAAACCTGGACGTAGTCTCTGTGACGCCCCGCAGACTGTCTAAAACCTGGACGTAGTCTCTGACGCCCTACAGACTGTCTAAAACCTGGACGTAGTCTCTGTGACGTCCTACAGACTGTCTAAAACCTGGACGTAGTCTCTGTGACGCCCTACAGACTGTCTAAAACCTGGACGTAGTCTCCGTGACGCCCCGCAGACTGTCTAAAACCTGGACGTAGTCTCCGTGACGCCCCGCAGACTGTCTAAAACCTGGACGTAGTCTCTGTGACGCCCTACAGACTGTCTAAAACCTGGACGTAGTCTCTGTGACGCCTCCGCAGACTGTCTAAAACCTGGACGTAGTCTCTGTGACGCCCTACAGGCTGTCTAAAACCTGGACGTAGTCTCTGTGACGTCCCCGCAGACTGTCTAAAACCTGGACGTAGTCTCTGTGACGTCCTACAGACTGTCTAAAACCTGGACGTAGTCTCTGTGACGCCCTACAGACTGTCTAAAACCTGGACGTAGTCTCTGACGTCCTACAGACTGTCTAAAACCTGGACGTAGTCTCCGTGACGTCCCCGCAGACTGTCTAAAACCTGGACGTAGTCTCCGTGACGTCCCCGCAGACTGTCTAAAACCTGGACGTAGTCTCCGTGACGTCCCCGCAGACTGTCTAAAACCTGGACGTAGTCTCCGTGACGTCCCCGCAGACTGTCTAAAACCTGGACGTACGACAGGTAAGACAGGTCTTGGCAGTCTCAGCACCATTTGTGCCAGGCTGTAAACATGTTTATTTCTGCTGTGAAGTTGTGTTGTTGGGAGGTTGAGGAATGTTTGTCCTCCTGGTTTTGGGACAGAATTGAGTAAACCCGATCAGCAGTTATCCTGGATGCAGGGACAGACAGGGACCTTTGGTCTCAGGCGTACGGCATAAACAAAACATAAAGAGTTGGCGTAATCACAGAGGAGGATATGAAGCTATGGATCAGTTTCTCTGAGTCAGGAAGAAGAAGGAGGAGGAGGAGGAGGAGGAGGAGGAGGAGGAGGAGGAGGAGGAGGAGGAGGAGGAGGAAGAGCAGGAGTGGACGTGGTTATCTGACAGTCCTGGTTGGTCTTCAGTATAGTGAACTATTTCTGAACATGGTAACACGTGTGAGTGCACGGCCCTTTGAAAGACTAACCATTAACCACAGTATATAGGTCACACACACACACACACACACGTGTGCGTTAACGTCAGGCTGTAGATTGTTGTCTCTGCCCTTTAAGCTTCCTTCCTTTCTGCTCCATCAGTCACATTGTGTTCTGTTTCACAGCTCCGTCCATCTTTGTCTCTGCAGGAGTCGACGTAGAGACGACGTCACACGGACTTCTCTCTATTCAGGCTCTTTACAGTGAAGTGACACTCGTCTCTCCTCTCTTAGTAAACTCTGAGCAAAAATAACCGGCTGATTAAATGTCAGCAGAACTCATAACTCATAACCACTGAAGAACGTGCAGCTCCTTCTTCATTTAAGCTGCATCTATCGCAAACTAACATCATTGTCACGGCAATCTAATATTCAGACTCAGAGCTGACAGGCTGATTATTCTTCTGTCCTATTGATCGAAGACAAAATCTGAATGTTTGGTTTGAAGATTTCGATACAGAGATTTGTTACAGGACGCAGCACGAGCAGTAAACATCTGCAGACATCTGCATCTGTAACTGTATATATATATATATATGTGAGTATATATATGTTCTGTGGACGTTTGGTTGTCCTTAATTGAGATCAATGTGATATAGATTATGTGGTGTCACAGTGGGGGGTAACTGTGGGCTGTGTGTCGATTAATGAAAGAGAAATTTGAGTAAAGATGTTCATAAATAATATAAAATAAACAATACATGTAATAAATGATCATTATTTTCATTACTGATTAATAAAAGTGTGATTATAAAAGCTGGAATTAGAAATCAGCGTTCGTCTTAAAGGTCGACTTCATGTACGGTCGCTCGAACAGGCGTGTCAAACTAGTTTTCGTTCACGGCTCACATACGACCCAGTTTGATCTCGAGTGTGCGAACCAGTAAAAACATTTTGATAATCCATGAATAAGAAAAGCTTTAGATGTTTCTCTTCTTGTCGTGTGAAGAAGAACAGTCGTCATACACATTATGTATTTATCAACAATCACTTGATGAACCGGACCGGATTCTCCTGGGCAGGCTGGTTCTGGCCCACGAGCCGCATGTTTGACACGTTCTAGAATAAAAGTCCAAATATTAACATCTAATAAAATATAATATGAGATATTAACCAGTGTAATGATTATGTTCAAACAGCGGTGAGGAGCGAGTCGCCCTCGTGGGATGAATATATTTTCAACAGAAGAAAACTGCATTGATTTGATGCATTGATTTGATTTCCCGCCCACAGTGAGAGCAGAGAGACTCCATCAGTCATTAGAGGAATATTTTCAGACGTTCACGTCATGTTGGTCGCTGCAGCTCACCGACGCTGATGATTGGTGAACAAACAGGAAGTAAATTTACTCAGTCTCCCTTCAGGTTAAACTTCAGGATACTTCATATTTTAAAATCCATCTGCAGTTTATCTGAGCGCCACAAACCGACTGATGCTCAGCGGATCGATCACTTCAGATCTCTGCGGGGGGTCTGGAGGTCTCGAAGCCTCGGCAGCGCGCCGAAATCTTAAGAGTGACGTAATGAACTGGAAGATTTGTGTGGCTGAACTGTTACATCATCTGCACAGAGTACGCAGGAGAACTGTGAAAGCCACAGGGCTTATGGTATTTAGCCCACATTACACACACACACACTCACACGGTCAGTACATGTTCAACATTAAAGACACACTAAAGCTGCATATAACCAGCAAGAGGCTCAACACGACACAAGCTGTCTCTGGTGAGGAGGGCTGGGCTGAAGTGTGTCTAAGGTGAGGTTGGGTGGAGGGCTGATGGGAGTACAAGGTGGGGGGGGTGGAGGGGCGACACACCTTTGCAGCAGGCTGAACCCATGGCGTCCAGACGTAAAGATATCCCATCCCCCAAAATCCACACCACCAACGGATCACAGAACAAAGACGTCCAAACACGAGGGGGCGATGACCGAGCGATCACCTTTAGCTAATCCTGGAGGACGCTCACAGCTGCAGCCGAGCTCTGCTGCTTCGGGTTGAAGCGGTGTGAAGTGGATTGAGGAGGGAGGATTTTTTTTTGGGTAAATCTGCAGCGCCAACGTGTCCCATTTAGCCCTTCATCGGGTCGCCCTCAGTGTGAGGCCGCCCGTCCACGAGAGAGAGCAACAACTGCAGGATTACATCTTTAGATTAGATTAGATTTCTCTCTCTCATTCATTTCCCTCTCAATCTTTCTCTGCCCTCCTTTATACATTCATTTGTTTGTTCATCTTTTCTCATTTTCTCTGAGGCCTCTGTAATCCCCGGGCTACCACAAACTACTTTAAAGGCCCGGGCCAGGATCAGGAGTACGGCTCAGTGCTCATTTCAGCTGATGGAGATGTTTTCCACGTCTACATCCACCCCGACACAACTGGACAACATCAACGCGACGGCTGTGAGTCGACGGAGAAGCAGACGGTCTGTGGTCTAAAACTGAAATCGTCTCTATCAGGTGTTAAATCTGCATCGCCAGAACTAATAAGTGAGTAAGTGGCAACCAAGCAACCGAGGTAATAAATAGAAAGATAAAAAAAAAACATGGACTTTGTTCAAAAACCTTTTTTTTTTTTTTCATTTTTGTATGTTCGTGAGAAATCTTCGTCTTCTCACCTCCCTCTCGTTCCTCTCACACACAGATGCAGAGTGAAATAACTCTCATACAGTACATATATAAATATAAATATATATAAATATATAGATACAGGCGCTGTCTTGCATTTTAATGGAGTCTTTAACAGGATTAACCCTTTAACGAGCAGTGGAGAGTTTGTTCCTTTATTTTGGAATCGTCACTCGACCTCAACAATCCTCCCAATTCTGTCTGTTGAAAAACAGATAAAGACCCCAACAGAACAGGAGTGTGTACAGTACAGCTAAATGTTGAGAAGTCTGGTGGAACTGGACTTGGTTGTAGATCCATCAAGACGTTTCAGCTCTCATCCAGGAATCTTCTTCAGTTGTGACTGACGATGGTGAGGAAACGTTAACCAGGTCACTGCTTCCATTTTTGGTTTGTTAGTACTCGTTGTTGTCGTGACGACTCGGACGACGGTCCTCCCACCAAGCCTGAATACCTGAGTTTCTCCACCAGTTGGTCAGAACCGAAGAAGAAGACTCTTGGATGAGAGGTGAATCGTCTTAATGGATCGACAACCAACAAGTCCAGTCGCCCCAGATTGAACTCTTCTTGAAGAAAGAACCTGGACGACCGAGAACCTTCACAGACTTCAAGTAAAACCAAAGCAAATCATACATGGAGCCATTTTTGTGGCTTTTCTTCAGTATCGCTTTGACTTTGAAGAGTTGTCCATCAAAACAGACCATCGTCATGACGGTTGACAAGTTGTCTAATTTCTAAATCCTTAATCTTTAATCCAGTCTAACACATTAATGACGGTGCAAAGACGGGCCAACAAAACTCCTTTTAATGTCCGGTATACTGTCAAGCGCTCACTGCTCATGAGAGACATGAATTTCCCGCTCATACAGCCAATGCGAAGGGTCGACTCGAAGGGTACGGCTCATGTTGCCTGCTATGGTTGTGCAGGACAACCCAATGGATGAGCGGGAATCATCGATTCGAACTGGGACGTCTGCTACAGGCTCAGGAAGATAAATCGATGCAGTCACATCACGTGTTGAGCTTCCATAGACTACCTATATACAAGCTGGATGCTGAATCAAGTCATTAAATGAATATTTTACTTACATGATGACTGACAACACATTAAAGAGAAGTTCAAACGTGGTGTTTATATTCAACTCAAAGGAGCTGATTGTGAAAAGAACCACTCTGCCAGTCACTCACAAACACAAGCTTAAAAATCAGAAACAACAACAACATCATGCTCAAACTGAGCATGACGTTGTATAAAACACAACCACAATCAGTCAAATCCATCCACGACTTCATCAAATCCTTTCACAGTCGACCAATCGCTTTCCACTGAACCAAAGCTCCCTCTGCAGGCGAAGCATTGATCATTTCTCTCGGTGTAATGGGCCCGGGATCGTCCTGGTGTAAACATAAACTCTCATCCTCTTGGCAAACGTTCTCGTAATCCTCGCGGAGGGGATTATACCAGGGAGGTTATTTAGGAAGGCTCAAACCATGGAGGGGATTTGAAATGTATCCTGAGGGAGATTCAGGAAAACGCGCTGGGTGGCTGAAGAATAGGTGAGGGATAGATGGATGGATGATGGATGGAGGAGAAGACAAGATGAGCTGCTGCTCTGCTACTTACCTATATCTGTCTCTTTGTGGTTCTTGATGAGCTCAGCGAGCTCAAAGTTTCCAGCAATAATGGCGACCTGCAGAGAGGAAGAGACAGAAAGAAACAAAACTCCGTTTATCTTTGTGAGTTCTTTCAGAGCGCAAACATAATACTTTAAAAAGCAGCTGAGCATCAAACAAATAAAAATCTACCTGACAATAATGTGAGGACTTTCCTCTGAGCAGTCACTGAGTTTGAACTCGATCTTCAGCACGACTTTAATCATCTGCAGCAGGAATTTAGTGCTGCATGACACACGCATGCACACACACACACACGTGTATGAGTCACACATGGCACATGCAAAGTCACATGTCACATGACAGCTGAAGCTGCACAGACCGAGATGCTGACTGACTGGCTGAACTCCTTTACTGATCATTAAATACAAAAATGGCCCAAATGCACAAATAAAAACAATAAAATCCATCATCAAGGCAGAACATCAGCTGCTAGCAGCTTCTAACATCAACTCATCTGAAAGATCAATCACAATACAAACTTTTGCAAGCTACAAGCATAGCTGCTGCTACGTCTGCTGTTGGAGACCTTGTTGATGTTCGGCTGTTAGCAAAGTTGTCGACTGGCTAGTTTTTGATCAGAAGTACAGCTGAACATATTCACCAGTGGGATTACACTCTGAAACTGGAGGCAACAAATCACACTAATACCAATTTCTGTGTGATGTTGCTTTAAAATGAAACTGCTCATTACAAAACTACACATAACTCACAACTCATGGTCGCACATCGTCTTTGCTGAACAGACCCGCGCGCCAGCGGGAACACAACACAACAAAACAAGAGGCTGTGATTTAGGTTGAGGTGATTCACAAAGTCCTTCAATCACATCGTTCAAAATGAGTTTTTGTCACCACACGAAATATTATCAACTTCTAAAAAGCTCTTTTGCTTCACGTCAATATCACACAAACAGACAGACAAACAAGCTGATGAGCAGACCGGAAACACAAAGGCTCGAGTCAGAGCTGCAGCAGCAGAATGCACAGCTGAGGTTCTGTGTGTTTCTGCTCACTTATACATCAGAAATTCACAGTGACTCTCCATATTATATCACCTAATGTATAATTTATTGAATTCAACTCAGCTGGAGAGCTGAAATACTTCCTGTTGTGTGTTTACTGCAACCAACAAACATTCAAATACAAACATCTAAATCTGGTTTATTACAAGGTCTGCTTAAAGAGGTGCACGGAGAGGAGGAAGACCATGAGACACGGGAAAAGCTGCATTATTATTATTATTATTAGATTTCCAGGGTCATTGTTAAATAAATCAAACAGTAAATCAACAATCAGCTGATGCTCTACTTTGAATATTTAATAACTCTTTATCTTCGTTAACTGGGCCACATCACACAGAGCAGCATGTTCTCTGTGAGTCCACCAGGGGGCAGTAAATGGATTCCTCCTGAGCTGGTTGGAGAGGTTCTTCTACTGTCAGTGACCCAGATCAGCTGCCTGTTGTCATGTTTGTGCAGGCGCACAGCTCGCGTACTGTACGCCTCGAGTCGGGATCATCGGTGTAAAAATAGTCAGGTTCATTTTCAAACCGATTCGTGGCACACACACACACACACGCGCACACACACCTCAAGGGAAACCCGGCAGCATTACATAAGCATGCCTGCTCTGATTCCTGGAGAACGAATATTCAGGAGGAGGAGAGGGTGATGGAGGAGAGGGTGATGGAGGACAGCAGGTGTGTTATTAAAGCAGAGTTGGTTGGAGTAGTAATCCTCCCTCCACTCTTGACCTTTTTCTTCATAGAAATAAAAACACAGCATCTCTGAGAAAATTCTCTCGGGACTCTCTAACGAAGATGTTTTCCACCAGCATGAATTTTTCAACACTGCTGCATTAATATACAATATATTTTCCCCTGGAACAAAAATGCTTACTTTGAACTAAAGTGTGAGTCAATAAATGTAATCTTCTTCACGCGTCTTCGTGGTAATGTGAGGAGTGAGACGGAGGAGGGAGGAGGAGGGAGGACATATCTTTCATGACAAATCGTTGGCGATCTCACACTCACTCTGAGGATCTCCCACAGTCCACGCCACCATGTATGACAGCTTCTTCTCCCAGAGGAACCCTGAACTCAGCACAGGCTCAGAGGAAGAGGCCGAGTAACACATCAGGAAGGAGCGACGGAGTGACAGATGAAGACGTCACCTCCACTGAGGCCAGTTATAATTGTTAGATGTTGGACGCAGTCAGAAAGTGGTAACAGCTGCCTTTCAGCACAAATAATCTCTGTCCTATTTGTATATTGGACACCTGAGATATCATAACAGGAAACAGAACACATTGAAGACTGCAGATTTTTGGGCGATTGGAAGTCTGTCGTTGACTTTAGCTTCTGAAGGTCCAAAGAGGAACCTCAGCTTTCAGGTTAACATAAAACTGTTTCAACACTATCACACTGAAATTCACTGAGTACCACAGCAACTTTCCAGATCAACAAAAGTGGCAACGTTGCTCAAAAGAACGGGGCAACAGTTTATCTATTGCTCACAACATTACCTACAAGCTGAAGTAAGATATACCATTGTTAACACGTTTTCAGGATGAGCCTCAGATTACACAACGTTCCTGTAACGTTAACAAAAGGTTGGACATTTTTGGCTGCAACATTCTGAGGATGTTTTGTGGACGTTGTTAAGGTAACAGATTACAGATTATATCACCTATTGTTACATTTATCAAATATTTTCAGGATGTTAGTCATCCATCCAGCTCAGTATCAGCAGAGACTTAAAACAAACAGGAACAGGTTTACTCGTTACCTTCAGGTTTACTCGTTACCTTCAGGTTTACTCGTTACCTTCAGGTTTACTCGTTACCTTCAGGTTTACTCGTTACCTTCAGGTTTACTCGTTACCTTCAGGTTTACTCGTTGCCTTCAGGTTTACTCGTTAACTTCAGGTTTACTCGTTGCCTTCAGGTTTACTCACCTTCAGGTTTACTCGTTGCCTTCAGGTTTACTACCTTCAGGTTTACTGCCTTCAGGTTTCCTACCTTCAGGTTTACTCGCCTTCAGGTTTACTCACCTTCAGGTTTACTCGTTGCCTTCAGGTTTACTTGTTAACTTCAGGTTTACTTGTTAACTCAGGTTTACTTAACTCAGGTTTACTCACCTTCAGGTTTACTTGTTAACTTCAGGTTTACTTGTTAACTTCAGGTTTACTCGTTACCTTCAGGTTTACTCGTTGCCTTCAGGTTTACTCGTTGCCTTCAGGTTTACTCGTTAACTTCAGGTTTACTCGTTACCTTCAGGTTTACTCGTTACCTTCAGGTTTACTCGTTACCTTCAGGTTTACTCGTTGCCTTCAGGTTTACTCGTTAACTTCAGGTTTACTCGTTACCTTCAGGTTTACTCGTTACCTTCAGGTTCTCTTCTAAATAAGTCTGACTGGCTTGTTTACAACCTGTCTGACAGTTTGTGTTTCTTGCCTCATTGGACCTGTTTTTAGAGACTTCAGTAATTAACAGGCTGATAAACAGAAGTAATGCTGAACCTTATCTTCAGTGTAAAAGGGTTACTCCAGAAGTTTAGTTTACTTTAACCCTTCCATAAAGTAAGGGTACCCACCTGAGTCAAACTAAACACTGGATCCTCCAATGTCTATCATTAGACACTCGCTGCCTGTTAAAGGTCCAACACCTCCACTAAGAGTGAAAAATAGTGATTAATTCTGCTTTTGTAAATTTCAGATGCAGCTGTTTGATTTTTCATAAAATCAGAAGAAGGATATGTCTCATTGCTCTCTGATTGGCCCAAGAATTTAAATAAATGTTTGTATCCTCAAAGAGGGAGAGGGCACAAAGGCATGCCTGTAAACACTGCTCATGTCAAGGACTGCTGGGTAACTCGATGGATGGATGTCGGTTCGGTTTGCGTCGAGTTGAACGTCATCTCTGCAGGAGTATTTTGACACGTACGGCTGATGGCAGTGAGAATGACTTCACTCTAACAACATGCAGTAAACTGTAGAAGTGTCAGCGTTTGCCTCTGGAGGGAAACGAGAGCGTCTCTCACTGAACAGCAGTGAACAGGAAGATGAAGTCAGCGGTAGTCACGGTGCTGCTGGAATGAGTTCACTGAAGCGTAGACCTTTGGGTGCAAGATTTTAATCAGGCATTTCAGCAATAGTCCACGCTTATTATCTGACCCGGTTACATCATGTGATTCCTCTTCGTCTCTCTGCACTGATTTCTCAGTGGCCCAGTTGTACTTTTCCTTCCCGGCGCTGAGAGGAAGCTCCACAGGAGAGGTTACAGAGGGCAGCAGAGGGCGCCGATTGGACACTTTCATCTCAACTGATGAGGTAATACGATATGAAACCAGGCAACCAATAATCAACCACCGTCACAAACCACTATTACTGCCATCACCACCATCGCCGCCCCCACATCGATTCTTTTCCTGTTCTCCCGTGGTTGTCATGGAGACACATGGTTGTGTATAACACAAAAGTGGTGGTGGGGGGGGTTGGGAAGGCGGTAGAGCGGCGTTGTGAGCCGTTTAGAACATCAGCAGAGATCTGCCAGATCAAAACCGAGAAAAAAATCAATCAACGATCAATAAAGAACAAAAGTCCAACACAGGAAGGAGAAAGGAGCCATCGCTGAGGCGAGAGAGAGAGAGAGACGGGTGATTAACCATCAGTTACAACTTTACCAGCTGATCAGGCAGCGTGACAACGTTACATTCTCCTTCAGAGTCAGTTTGGGTGTATTCATTTACAATTCATTCTACAATAAGTAGAGAGCAGAGAATAAAGTGGATCTACAAAAGAGAGAAATGACTTTAATATTTCTTCAACAGGTCGATGACAGGTCGAAAAGATTTGCATTCAGTTGGAGCTGCCTATTTATAACTAATAATGGTAAATGGGCCGACTTATAAAGCTCCTTTTAATATTCCAACCACTCAAGGCGCTTCTACACCAAATCTCAGGTTCACACATTCATACCAACCCAACCGCTCATCAGGTTGGGAGAAACAATCACACAACGATGGTACAGTCTCCGGAGTAATTTGGGGTTCAGTATCTTGCCCAAGGACACCGGGGATCGGACCGCCGGTCTTCTGATTAGCAGATGACCCAATTTTTATGATAAAGCCTTTCTGTGTGGACTTTTCCGGCTTCATCCCACAGTCCAAAGACTTGAAGGTTGATTGGTGACTCAAAATTGGGTGTAAATGTGACCATGTGGTACAACATGTATGTCAGCTGGGATCAGCTCCAGCCGCCCGTGACCCTAATTAGGATAAGCGATTATGGAAAATTAATGACAATTTATGGTAACAGGTTTTTAAAAAATGTTCTTGAGGTTTCCAGTTTTGTCCATGTTTGCCAATCTCAACACGTTTTTCTCTCCAAGAGTCCCAATGAGTGTTTCCATCCTATGTGTCATAAATTTTAACTTTTTTTAGCAAATTTTTAGCAGAAGAAAATACGACTGACCGCCCACTACTGTTATGCAATGATTAGGAGTTGGTTTACGAGATAAGCGGTAGGTGGCGCCAATTCTCCAGTCAGAAAACCAGAAGAGGAGGGCGCAACAAGTCATTCGAAGAGGCTAGCGTACGGCGTAGTTGCTGAAAACAGCTGCTTGCTGTTGAAAATGAGGTCTATAAGAGCGGCAACACTGAATAGTAAGCATAAAGTTGCTATAAAACCAAAACAACGAGCTGAAAGACGCTAACAGGACTGTATTCTTTGTGGGTTTGTCACTACAAATGACCATTTGCACATTAAGATGAGCGATTAACGGTGATGCAAGTCGTAGCATTTTGGTAAATTTGCATGGAAAAATCAGACAAACAGTTTCAAAATGTTCATAATGTTCAATAATTTGTAATATGTAACTGAGTCATGTTAAATTAGTTTCAGGTGCTGTTGCTGCTAATAATTCCCACTGGTGGTCTGAGCATTGGGGGGATGGAGAGTGTGTCTCTCTGCTAGCATCTCTTGGGCTGCTGTACTCAGTAATTGTTGCTATGGCACCAACAAACCAGCTGTTCATTTGAGGGTTCAAGACGAGCCAGGTCAAACATGATCCTGTTAACTATTAATGCACAAAAAAGAAAAAAACATCGACCTGTCCGATGACGTGGGGATCTGTAATAATTCATAATAATAATTTAAACATACACACGCTGACAACACTTTGGCATGCTGTACTACATGACATGTCACTGGTGGCTGTAATTTGCAGCACGTGACTCGGAATAATAAGGCAGAAAAAAGAAGCAGAGGGGGAAATCATGTCTGACTTATACGTAGTGTGTGCCAAGGGCGATGGAGAGAACAAGAGAATGTGTGGGGGGCAGAGAGGGAAGGGGGGAGGAAGAGGAAGATAGACAATGAATATAATGAGCAGTGGAGAGAGGAATTAGATTAGAAGAATGGCACAGAAGAAAATGCAGAAGAGATATGAAGAATGTGGACCTGAAAATGGAGTGAAAGAAAGAAAGGTGAATGAAATGAGGTTCTGCAGAGAGGATGAAGAGCTTAGAGGAGCACAGAGGTGAGATCGGAGAGATGCTAACGCTGTTCGAGGACACAAGAGTTAGAGGAAGTGGTGAGGATGTGACCAATCCTTCGAGGGGATTGTTAAATAAAGAAAAATGAATTTTTATCTGAAAGCGCTCTGTCTGCAGAATGGGACTCTCCAGTTTGTGCTTCAGCTAAGCTCAAAGTCTTTTATTATACGCAACAATGGTTATCAGGCTAAACTGTGGCGCACACACACACACACACTGAACTGACACATGATATTATCAAATGGCATGGCCACACACCCACACAGTGTCCTAATTAAGCATACACAGCGGCACAACGTAAGCGTGCCTCATTCAGCTGTGGCAATCGCTGTTTATTAGCATTTGCACTTTCCAGTTGTTAATTTGGCTCCTAATGACGGTGTTTTCAAGCAGCTCCCTCGGCTCAATTGACAAGCCTGCAGAGTGCCCACTCTCTTTGCAGAATGGTAGACTTGGTAAAAAATAAAGAGCCAGACATGCAAATAAAAATGGATTCTCGTTAGCAAATTGCCATTTCCCCATTCATTCTTGGAGTGAGCAGCTCACTGCCTCGTCCCCACGTCAGCACCACGTCTGGAATTTTGTCATTTTAAAGCTCCATTTAGAGCCAAATCAAGGAAATATACGGGGTGAGGAAACAATCAGAAAATAACTTTTACTTCTCTGATTCAGCGGCTTTCCCAATACAGGTGCTCCTTCACTCTCATTCACTGTCAATGTTGCTCAACCATCACACACAAAGCAAAGAAAACTTCTTCGTGTCACTATTTTGCAGCGTAGACTGCGAGGTAGACTCAGATTTAGAAGCTGGTACATGAAATAAACCAGAAGAAGTAAAGTATCAAGAGTTTAGACCATGAATCCACCTGGAGCGCGCTCAGTGACATTTCAGGCTGACTGTGGAGCAGTTTGACCGGTCTGACCGTCACATTGGCCACCGCAGCGTGATGGCAGGTTTGCATTTTTCCAAAATCTGCTTCAACTTCTCCACCGCAGGATGTTGCAGCTTGTTACAGCACCCCCTGCGGCCAAATCACAGTGTCCCCGTTCAAATGATGGAAAAACACGCATTTTGCTGACAGATTTCACTCCATTAAACCATCGCTAACGTTAGCTGTTGCGTGTTAAAATGGGCACTGACGTGGAGTGGACCCAGTGTTTACATCTGTACCTATTTTTCCTGGTTTGGGAGAAAGAAATCTTGGAAGAACCTGACAGGCCTGCACAGCCCCATCCAGCACCTTTGGGATGAACTGGAACATGGACTGTGAGCCAGACCGGATCATCCAACATCAGTGTTGGACCTCATTGGTGCTCTTGTGTCTGAATGGGAGCAAATCACCTGCAGCAGGTTATGAAATCTGTTGAAACCAGAAGACTGGACGCTGATAGAGCAGCAGACTTGCTGGCTTGGACGTTGACGGAGGAAGCTAAGAAGAGAAAAGGAGAGAGTGAGCGAGCAAGAAGCCGCCGGACAAGAGTAAATCTGGGACTGACTTTTAGTGGTTGGTGAGAGCTTGGTGAAATAAAAGGCTGAAAGACAGACGCCGAGCTGGGCTGACTGCTGTTGGACTAGTCAGTAATATTAGCTGGCTGCTATGTCAACCAACAGACACCAAATCTTACATAATGTTGCTTTAATGCTCACACATATTTCTGGCTGTCCATCCTCATATACTCTTACATTTTCTAATTTAGCGAGATGTCCTGCAGTCCTGGTCTTATGTAGTGGAGTAGTTTACATGCTGATGGACTGATCCTTCGTTCTTTCATCTACCCTTACTCCAGTTACTGATTTCCTACATTTACAAGACTGCCGGCCGTCCACTCAGAGAACAGGCATAAACTTGTTGGATTCAGCTCTTGGCTCTATGTGTAGGTGGAGAGTGCAACAGTGATAAAGATAGTAAGAGCAAGAGAGCGAGTTTTTCCACTCGAAAACAAGTGAGAGTCCACAACATGTCTAGTGGCTGCTTGTTGTTCTGCTGTTCAGGCTGAAGTCATGAAGAAGAACTGCTGTTTGTCTCTTTTACTGCTGCATGTTTGCTGAAGAGAGAACAAAGCCTCTCCTGTTACTGTTGTGATAAAATTAGATCGTGTCAAACATTAAACAAACATTAGTGGAACATCTGAGCCTTCAGAACAGCTTCAGTGCTCCTTCTCTCTTTATGAAACACAGTCCTCATGTGGTGTTTGATGATGCTGACGGAGAGCGACACCTAACACATCCCCCACAGATGTTCACTATATGTTAGGACATATGATGCACGTCGCAGACTTGTAGACAAGTTCTGATCAGCCTTAATATGTTCTCCACGTGTTCTCAGATGAAAATGAGGATAATGTAGCACGTGAACACCTTATCGAGGGTTCTGATCATCTGCTGCGTGAAGGAAAATGCAGCCCATCATTTGTTTGGAAGTAATGAACCAATCAAATACATGCAAGCGGACATTCCTGGTTGATTACGTTGGATTATTTTGCTACCATGTACCTGCTGATTGATCTCAATAATCCTTCTGGTTTCTGTTTGTAGTCCAAGTAGTCTGAGTAGGCTTTGGTTGAACGCAAACTGTTCATGTGGAGACCAAAAGAGGCAGCACACATTGGCCCAGATACAACCTCTGAACCCGTCCGCTATCATCTGATGACGATTTAGCTTTTCATCAGCTTATTTAACGAGATCTGCTTTCATATGCAGATTTTAGAAACTAGCCGAAAGAAACACACCAATAAACTTCATTACAACTGACATATTTGCTGTGTGTCTGGAAGTCAAAGATACTCCTGCGTGACTGTCATCATGTATACATGTTTATGAACAACATTTCTAATGTTCCATGGAAACATCATGTCCTAAACACGATCAAAACCGGGACACTAGTGTACATGTGAACTCATTTATAGAAGTTTTTCTGCTAATTCGTCCCATTAAACAACAAAATGATACCTCAAACATCATCATCAATCTATTTAATGGAGTTCGATGTTCACTTTTCCTTTGAATCCACAGTGTAAGTGATGTTTAAGAGAGCGACGTCTCTCCCATTAGAGAAGTTCTCATTCAGCCGAGCAGAATATTGATCCTGGACGCTGCACTCAAAAGTGAACAATCACACAGAGAGATAAAAGCACACGTGTCATCCATCCATCCATCAGCTATAGATGGAGCCAATTCCCCGACAGTGGGCGAGAGGCGGGGTCCGACCCGGACAGGTCGCAATCTGTCAATCACACACTGACAACCATTCATCGCTCATTTAGAGTCTCTAATTAACCTGCATGTCTCCGGACTGTGGGAACTGAGCACCGGAGGAGGCCCCAACTGGCCCGGCAGGTTAGAACCCAGAACCTTCTTGCTCTGCGGCGACGGTGCTAACCATGTAACATCAACACGCAACCATGAGCTAAATCTAGGCCAAACCGAGCACACGGCTCAAACTCTGACTAACACCCTGCTGTGATCTCCATTTGGCCCGGGCTCACTCCCTTTATGAAGCGCTCTAGCTAATGAAGCGCTCCAGTGGAGTGGCTGTGGAGGACAGTCGAGGACCCTGTGGGACTGCCTTTCATAAACGCCTGCCTGAATAAGGCTCTTTTGTAACTCAGGCGTAGGTTATGAGTCAATCATTCCAGATAGGCAGCTCTCAGTGCTGCTGGGGGTTTTTTTCTCTCTCTGGGATGTGATGTGCTGCTGAAGCGTACACACTTCAACCGTTAACAACACAAACGTACAAGTCGCATGTAAAAACAAACACGGAATACCAGCTCATGTAATCATGCAAACACACTCAAACCTTTGTACTTCCTGTATGACTGCGCATCACTTCTTTAAGCACTACGGGTCTGAAACTAGATGAAGCGACTGACTGATGGGTTGATAATAACAGCTTCAGGTTCAGATATTTTCTTCCCACAAGCTCAACTCAACATTGCTCTTCGGGGCTGTTGGCCAAAGTTGGTGCCGAGCAGGAAAAACACGAACTGCGTGAAAAAAGAACATCAGCTCAAGGACGAAAGACTAAAACAGACGGCGTGAGCGTTCGATGCTCTCTTTTGGTTACAAACTGTTGAAACAAATCTAATATTGGCCAGAGCGACATTTACAATCCCTGGTTACAACTGACCTTGACCATTTTCTTTCTTTTTTTTTTTTTTTTGCACTGTTGCCATGGCAACAAATGTGCCGCTACTAAAAATGTTTTCCCCTCTTTTACGCTGAAAGCTGAAATCGATCTTCCATTATCGCTTATACATGCAAACGGCAGTGTTTGTGTTTGGTTTCTTTACTCTACCTGAAATGGACTCTGGCTGTTGTAGTTCTTCACTTCTTTGTCTGCTCCACGAACGAGCAGCACTCTGGCACAGTTATCCTGAGAGAGGAAACAAAGAGAGAAGAAAAAAATATCAGAGTAAAGCTGAAGAAAATGTCTCAAACAAACACTGAAATCCTTTTTAATTCTCCTACTTTGGCTCATTAGCTTCCTGTGACATTAGCAGAATTTTCCAAAAGCAAAAGAACTGAGCCGAGCAGGAACTGATCAGTGTGGCTGAATGTCTGAACATCCCAGCACTGAAACAGGGGAAAACAACAGAACATCTACTACCTATATGAGGAATGGAGCTTCAGCTTGCTGTTAAGTGTGTATCTATTGCTCCACTCAAAGAGAGAGAGGGAGAGAGAGAGAGAAGAACAGAGAGATGGAGAGTGCTGAGGGGTTTGAATCTACTGCACAAATCGCCCACAAAGTGCTCAACCACGCATGTACTGTGCACGCACACATGAATATAAATACTTTTTTTAGACCCACAATAAGCTATTGAGAGTTGGAAAATCGCTCTGAGTCTCACAGAGATACTGATACACAACCATAATCTGTGTAGCAGCATGCGTGATGCTGGCATTACCAAATATTCCTGCGATTAGACATTTAGACGTCTTATTTTGAGACACGCATGACTGTGTTATTTTTAACCCGTGGACGTTTCCATCTGGAGTGTGGCAATCCCACGTTTCTTTCTATAGGAGCTGCTGTATAATGAAGCTTCAGAAAATGGAAATGTGTGACACACATCAGAGCTATGAATTGAAGCAGGGGCAGTTTAGCTTTTAGGACAGATTTGAAAGCATAAAAAGGACAGAAAAGAAAACGTAGGGCCCAGATGAAATGGGAGAAAGGTCACGTCTCTAATGTGCACGATGCCGAGGATAATCCAGAACGCTGCCGTTCGGGCGCCATGGAAACTTCAGCTTCAAATGGATTTTTCTTGTTTCGTGTCACATTTGTGAGCGTAGATCACCGATGGAGAAGATGACAGCGGAGGATCCTCGCAGTTTTTAAGTTTTTTGTGTTTTTTATGCAACGTTCTGCAACCGGAATCTGCTCCATCCATCACAGAGGAGCGAGAAGAGCTCATGAATATTTATGACGTTCAATATAACAACCTAATAAGAGAATAATCCAGGTTACATCAACCCCCTCTTGTTTCACAGATGCAGCCATCATTATCGTCTTCACCACTCAGATCTCCAGCTTTACATCAAAAGACCGGAGTATTCTATATTTTTAATATCATCAACAAATCCAAAACCAATAATGAACTTATCGTACTAACTAACAAGCATCGTCTGTGTATCAAAGCCGGATGTATCTTCTTCCTTTGTGCCATAGAGCTCCACTGTCGTCTAAAACCACCAAGAAGAAACCCACCATGATTGGTTTGAAGCCTCGAGTTTGGCATGGCATTACAGATCGCCATCGGTCGCCATCTTGGTCTGTCGGAGCCAGACGTGACCATATTTGGACAAAAGCGTGGAGCTGCTAGGTAACACTCGTGAGTTGGTTTTGACTTGAATATGCGGTCCTGCCTGATCTCAAACGTTCTCGTATTCCAGCTAACTAGAAACTAAAATTGAATCTGGATTCAGATTTGATCAGTTCGGTGTGAGTTTGCTGAGCCTTAACCACGCCCTGAAGCATGTTTGTTGCTGTTTTCCTCTAAATGGGACCATATTTTACTAAATGAACATCAAGCTGTGTGGAAGAGGACTTGAAGCTAGAGATGAAGACCATAAACTCATGAGGAAACTGTTTACTGAGGTTATAAATCAACTAAGATTCAGCTCATTTCTCCATAAGACTCAATACAATCGACTAGTGGAGTCACCCCCTGCTGGTCATGGGAAAAAAAATGCAGGTTTAAAGACACTTAACAGACCTGGAAGCAAGAAACACACATCAGTGAGCCACACTGTAGAATGGATGGATTAATCCGCTGCTGAAAATAGTCCCCAACAAATCAACAAAGGTGCTTTTTGAGTAACTTTAGCTGAGAAATACAGTGAGCAGCTGTTTTTGGAAATCACAGAGCCAGCTATATATTTGTGAGTTGTTCTTAAAGACTTTCGTTCTCAGTGGGAACCAGTGCAGAGCGTCATAGACGGGGTAGGAAAATCTGGAAGTCCTGAAGGATGGACTAACTCAGTTTTGGTTTTGCTCTTTTCATGGGATAAAAATACAACGACAGTCTTATCCTTTAAGAATCGATTTCATATTCAAAGTGACCCTTCCACAGCTCCATGCACGGACACACATCCAGCATTTCATACCTACGACCTTCTCCACAACAGTCTATGTAAGCAACAAATGGAAGGTGATGTAAAGGCCACTTCAGAAAAGGTCAAAGCACACGCTTCCTCTTCTATAGAAATATAATTATCTTTCTTAAGTGGAACTAAATGTTTGCTTCGATTCAAATGCACCCGTGGACTTTTTTTTTTTTTGATTCAAAGCTGTAGTTCTCCGCCTAACTGGGCCCTGCTGACCTTCAGCTCCAGGGTATGCTAACAGGTTTAAGTGAGGAGGGATCAGGCTGGAGTTATTCCCTTATTGTTAAACGCCAGCGCGTTAGTTCATCTCTCACGTCTGTACCCTGTGTGTGGGTAAGACTCAGTAAAGTCCTACAGCAGCTGCTCAACAAGAAATTGCATTTGTTGGGGACTTGTTTTTCTTTGCCCTCTCTTGTATTTCCACCGATTTATCACACATTTTCTTTTTCCCCTTTGGTTCTTAGGGTTAGCCTGATTCTTCCGCTGTGCAGTGAGTATAACTGACGAAATACATGGAAGTGTCACAAAGGCGGAGCTACAGCTAAGAGCTAACGGGCAGCAACAACAAATGAAATGAATGATCGTGCAAGTTCACACCAGACGGGCGAAAGATTCTGTATTTAACATTGAAAAGCTGCTGCAGTCTACTTTTTATTTTAATTCAATCAAAACGCAGGAAAAGTCTTTGAACTTCTCGTTGTTCTGGTGGAGGACACCAAGTTTTAGTTTCCAAATCCTCCTCCATGTTTGTGAGGTCTGAACTTTGGCAGGTATGGCATTAATACACATATAGTGTTGTAACTTTCTAGTGGCGTTCATGGTAATGAAGCAACACGTTGCCCAGTGAAAGAGCGTGGCTCGTTGATTTTAACGGACAACAAAGGAGCTCTACGGCAGAGCAGATCAAAAATCTGACTTTGGATACACAGACAGTACTTTGTTAGTTTGTTTAATCAACTGATGGTTGGTTTGTCCTCCAAATTTGAGAAATTTCAAGCCATGTGGAGCCACAAGTGACCCCAAGACATCTGTACAAACAATAAATGTTGAGTTGAGACGTAGAAATGTAAAGAAAAGGTGTATGACAGACTATTTAACATAAAGTAACGTACATGAGACTTGTTACCATATTTATTTAGAATGCAGCTATAACCTGAAGCTCTGTCAGCAAGCGGTCACACACTTTATCTATTAATTGCAATTAGAGGTAGACGGTGACTCGGCGGTGTGGTTATACTTGTGGGGATTCTCCGAGCTGCAGCATCAGAGCGTCAAATATACGAGCAAGATAAATAAGATACAAGGAGAGTTTAAAATAATTCATCCCATGGGAGAAAGGAACAAAGAGCCTGCAGAGGTCTGTACAGAGGAGAAGTGAACGAGGTGGAGGCAGTCTGAAGATGAACACATGAACACGTCTGACAGCGTTTTATCACGAATGTCTGTGTTCGTTAAAGGTTCCAGATGTTCCTGTTTTAGAAGAGGAAGGACTGAAAACACTCTCACCTGAGTGTTCGCATAAACATCGCAGAGATCTCGAACGAGAGCAGCTGACTTGTTTGTTTTATGCTTGCCTGTTGTTAACGTGCATCTCTGTATGTTACAGTGTTACCATGAGAAGCTGCTTTGAACAGGCTGTTCTGATGACGCACAACTGGACAACAGAAAATAAACGACTTGATTGAAGACTCGTGACTGGACTCTACTTGAAGAAATAAGCTTTTATAAAGTTATTTGTTCTTTATTTGACAGATACTAATACATTTTCTTCTTCTTGGACTGACTTTACCTGAGACTTGGATCAGATTATTTGAGTCACATGTGTGTGTCCTTTATTAGATTGAGAACTAAAACAGTTTCTTCTTCAGGTACGGAGAAATCAAACACACTCAGGTACGCCATTGAGGTAATAATTCTCATCCCATCTGTAGGTTGAAGCTACGACACACTGGAAGTTCAACCATCCACATCTGACTCAAGATAAAACACCCTGCATATCAATACATCATCTTTATATCAAAGGAATCAGATTTAAGACCCTTGTGCTGAAAATCTCCCTACAGACAGTTTATATATCGTATTTATAACATCTCAACTGTTTCACTTTGTAGACGATCAACAGAGTATCTGACCAAACATTCACCACGATGGTGAATCTCAACTCACAGGCTGCTGAGATGTTGCAAAGAATCTTAAACTGTCTGTAGGCTGACGATCCAAATAAACATCTACAGAACGTTTGTGTGAAGCTTCTCAGTCGTCCAGCTCATCTTTCTTAGAGAAGGGTTCAATCTGGGGCAACCGGACTTGACGGTAGATCCGTGAAGGCGCTTGACCTCTCGTCCAAGAAGCTTCTTCAGTTCTGGACGCCTTCACGTCATCTACCACCGAGTCCAGCTGCCCCAGACTGAACCCTAAAAGCACAAATAAACCACAAATGTCCGACTGAGCAGAAACGTTTGACAGCTGATGCCGTCTACAGTGAATCACCCCGGAAACAGGTTTGAACTCCACATTAATCCTTCAGTATATCAGCACAGTTCTTATTATTTTATTTCAGTCTGCATGCCGTGTTTGTGTTCATGTTGTACTTTTCTTCTCAGGCTGCAGTTTGTTGCTCCACATTTCTCCCACGTTTCACAACACATTTGACAGAACTGGCTTAACTAACTTAAAATAGCACCAGGTCAATCCGATAGTGGTATGTGCTCTCATTCACATTATGCACACACACACACACACACACACACACCCCTCCCCCAGGCTCACCTGGTTGTATAGGGCACAGATGTGTAGAGCAGTGTTTCCCGAGGCGTTCTGGGCGCTCATGTCTGCTCCATAGAACAGCAGATGTTCCAGGTGCTGCACATGGCCGTGACGGCAAGCCTGCAAACACACACACACACACACACACACACACACATTAACACACAGTTCACTGTCAAAGCCTTAAACACGTCCACGTGATTGTAGTTGCAGTAAGAGGCGCTTGACACTAGATGTCAGTGTGCTGCAGAGGAGATAACATCGAGATGAGCTGCTGTACCCTCAGTTTGAACCCAGGCATCAAAACATGAAGGATGGATGAGTGTGTGCAGTGTGTGTGTGTGTGTGTGTGTGTGTGTGAGGGAAAGCTTCAAGAAATGTACGATTTCTCAATTTAATCTGCGAGGCAGAGCGTAAAAAGACAATTACAAGCAGAGGCTGAGCAGGAAGTTTCTGTTTTTATGAACCAATTTCCTCCACAAACGGCGTTAATGTTTGAATCTGTGTGACAGATGCCAGTTTAGTGCGAAGAAGAAGAAGGAGGAGGAGGAAGAGGAGGAAGAGGAGGGGTATTTTGAAATGGTCTATTTACACTGCGGCTCATTTCAGAGAAGGACAATAACACGAATGACTTCTTATCACCCGAAGCAGGTTAGAGTAACAAAAGTCTTTCATCATGGAGAGAGGAAGCAGTTCAGAAGCTTCATCTGTCTCTGTTTTTACTGTTGCATTAATAGCATGTTAATAATATGTTGATAGCAATAACGTAGTTTTTAGACGTGGTTAATCAGTGATAAAACACCTCATATGTCATATAAAGGGTGCTTCACTGTCACTGAACTGTCAGCGATTAGGTTATAATGTCCCCGATCACATTTGTTCATTTAGTTTTGAATGTTTGGACAAATACATACACGTATACATACAATACATCAACCCCCTCACCTCATCCTCTGCTTATTAGCATGCAAGAGAAACTATGGTGGCCACAACATCTGTCTACATCAATCTACACTGACTATAACCACTGTACAAGCCAACACAGGAAGTGCAGTTCCTCTTGGCTCCAGAAGTGAGTCAGTCTCCATAAGTCCCCATGTAAAAATGTCCAACTTCACAGCAGAAATAAACAACCAGGTTTTAGACAGTCTGCGGGGACGTCACAGAGACTACGTCCAGGTTTTAGACAGTCTGCGGGACGCCACGGAGACTACGTCCAGATTTTAGACAGTCTGCGGGACGCCACGGAGACTACGCCCAGGTTTTAGACAGTCTGCGAGGACGTCACAGAGACTACGTCCAGGTTTTAGACAGTCTGCAAGGACGTCACAGAGACTACGTCCAGGTTTTAGACAGTCTGCGGGGACGTCACGGAGACTACGTCCAGGTTTTAGACAGTCTGCAGGGACGTCACAGAGACTACGCCCAGGTTTTAGACAGTCTGCAGGATGTCACGGAGACTACGCCCAGGTTTTAGACAGTCTGCGGACATCACAGAGACTACGCCCAGGTTTTAGACAGTCTGTAGGATGTCACGGAGACTACGCCCAGGTTTTAGACAGTCTGCGGGACGCCACGGAGACTACGCCCAGGTTTTAGACAGTCTGGGGACGCCACGGAGACTACGCCCAGGTTTTAGACAGTCTGCGGGGACGCCACAGAGACTACGCCCAGGTTTTAGACAGTCTGTAGGATGTCACGGAGACTACGCCCAGGTTTTAGACAGTCTGCTGGGACGCCACGGAGACTACGCCCAGGTTTTAGACAGTCTATGGGGATGTCACGGAGACTACGCCCAGGTTTTAGACAGTCTGCAGGACGTCACAGAGACTACGTCCAGGTTTTAGACAGTCTGCGGGACGTCACGGAGACTACGTCCAGGTTTTAGACAGTCTGCGGGACGTCACGGAGACTACGTCCAGGTTTTAGACAGTCTGCGGGGACGCCACGGAGACTACGCCCAGGTTTTAGACAGTCTGCGGGACGCCAGAGACTACGCCCAGGTTTTAGACAGTCTGCGGACGCCACAGAGACTACGCCCAGGTTTTAGACAGTCTGACGCCACGGAGACTACGCCCAGGTTTTAGACAGTCTGCGGACGCCACGGAGACTACGTCCAGGTTTTAGACAGTCTGCAGGACGTCACGGAGACTACGTCCAGGTACTGTAACAATGAATCAGTTCGTTGTTCAGTCGTTGTCGTTGTTCTGCCTGACAGCTCATTGTTATCGTGTCCGTAACGGGACAGACTGGGGAAGACGGAGATTTTGTGACTTGACAGGGAGACAGATATAAGCAGTCTGATAAAGCTGAGGCCTGAACACACACACACACACACACACACACACTGCTGCAGGGCCGGGCGTCTCTCCTTAAACGTCTTCATCTACTTGAACGGGTAACAGCTGCTGACAGTCGCCCACAGCCGGGGAAGGCTGCGTGTGTCTGTGTGTGCTTTAGTAATGCTTTCCCAATACAAGCTGTCACAGATTAACAGCCAAAACCAGCTCTGCGCTGTGTGTGTGTTTACCTGGTGAATCTGGTGGTGTGTGTGTGTGTGTGTGTTTACCTGGTGAACTTCATGCCAGCCGTTCTCGTCCTGGCAGCAGACGAAGGCGTGGTGGTTCAGCAGGAGCTCGCAGCAGCCCGGGTCACCTCCCACCACCACGCTGTGATACAGAGGAGTCAGACCACGGCTGTCCTTGTAGTCTGGTGATGCTCCCAACTCCAGCAGGGTCTGAGGAGGGACAGGGGTGTGTGCGAGGAAGGTATGAATTATTAAACAAGGAGGATCGTCGAGTGTGTGTCCATTCTAGAGTTCTGTCTTGTGCTAGAATCGTCTCTTTAATGCAGGATTCATAATAATAACCATCAGCATTATCATAATAATAAACTTTATTTCTTCTTTTTTAAAGATAAATGTTACAGAGTGCTTCATTCTGTCACAGAAGACAAAGCAGAAGTGACTCATATCAAAGCTGACAAAAGATAATTGAAGATATAAAAAACAGAAAACTATTAAACTGTATCTGCGTAAACCCAGAAGAGAGATGAAAAGGTGAAACTGGTTCTGTTGTCATCTATTTATCGTCTCATCAGGATGTTAACGCAACATCCTGTAACTTTCCTCTGATAATCTGACGTCTGTGACCTCCTGCTGATCCGCACTGACCTGTGATCAGGTGAACGGTGTCTCTGTCATTCGTACGTCTGTTCTCACACTATGTAACTTTGGGCTCCGGGTCGGGAGAAGTACGTAACGCTTTACGGCACTAAGTCACACACCACCAACTATTTCACTGATTCTGGTGAAACTGGATCATATTTTATGGAGAAAATGTTTTCTGGTTTTCCCTCTGATGTCCTCCGGCTGCTCCGCCTCAACTCTCTGTGATTTACAGAGTTTATGATGGACAGTGAAGTACACTGCTGACAGCTGTAGCTGCTGTTAGCTCAGTTTGTTAGCCGGGCTGCCCGGACTGTGAGCTCAGGGGGGCGTTTTGAACCACCGGAAAAAAGAGGTTTTCAGGAAATGCTGACAGGAGCTGAGCAAGCGGGCAATGTAACCGGGCTCTGCAGCCTCTACGGACATAATGGCAGAGGAGAAGAGAGTGAAGAGGACGCTGACGGAGGAAGCTAAGAAGAGAAAAGGAGAGAGTGAGCGAGCAAGAAGCCGCCGGACAAGAGTAAATCTGGGACTGACTTTTAGTGGTTGGTGAGAGCTTGGTGAAATAAAAGGCTGAAAGACAGACGCCGAGCTGGGCTGACTGCTGTTGGACTAGTCAGTAATATTAGCTGCTGCTGTGTCTGCTGTTAGCAAAGTTGTCGACTCGCTAGTTTTTGATCAGAAGTAATGTAATCAGAACAAATACTCGAGTACAGCTGGACATGGTTACACAGTGGAGTTACACTCTGAAACAAACTGAAAATACCAGTTTGCATTCATCAAAATCTAATGTTGTGTTCAACAATGCACATGTGAGCAGGTGGTGGAGGAGGACGGAGGAGCAGCTTCTTTTACCTTGAGTGTAATCTGATTCTTGGACCGCGCGGCTTTATGGAGGGAAGTCATGCCGTCTTTGGCTCTGAAGTCCAGGTGAGCTCCTCCATTCTTCAGTACCTTGATAATCTCCACCACATTGTCCAGGTGAGCTGCAAATGTCAGCGGGCTCTCTGGAAAAAGAAGTAACAGACAGAATATGTTTCATATCTGTGTTGGACACGCAGCAGAACTTAGATGTTGTAAAGATGAAAACACCTCCATCAGGTTTGTTTTTAATTATTAAAGAAGATAAAGTCATGGAACGGCGGTGTGGCACACGGCTCCAGGGACTGATGCAGGAGATGTGACACAGTTTGTTTTCTTTTCATACAAAGCACCGGGGAAAAGTCTGTTTGCTTGGTTTAACTTCACAGTGAACAATTACAGCTTCAGTCACATGACACAGAGCAGACATCGAACCTGTGGGGTATTTTAGACAGCAGCATCACCCGGTAAGTTGTTAATTTATTTTATGTACACTCAGAGGTTGGAATGAGAAAAAATAATGAGCAGAAGCACCGAGCCTGGTCTCAGACACAGGTCACTTCAGGCTTAACTGGTTTCCATGATCCAGCAGACTGATCCAGAGTCTGCTGAGTGAGCAAACTGAGCCCTGAAACATGCAGGTAGAAACATTATTGTCTGAAACCTGGACGTAGTCTCTGTGACGTCCCACAGACTGTCTAAAACCTGGACGTAGTCTCTGTGACGTCCTACAGACTGTCTAAAACCTGGACGTAGTCTCTGTGACGTCCTACAGACTGTCTAAAACCTGGACGTAGTCTCTGTGACGTCCCCGCAGACTGTCTAAAACCTGGACGTAGTCTCTGTGACGCCCTACAGACTGTCTAAAACCTGGACGTAGTCTCTGTGACGTCCTACAGACTGTCTAAAACCTGGACGTAGTCTCTGTGACGTCCTACAGACTGTCTAAAACCTGGACGTAGTCTCTGTGACGTCCCCGCAGACTGTCTAAAACCTGGACGTAGTCTCTGTGACGTCGTGAGAGATTGTCACACACATAAAATAAAGTGATCCACTGCTTGTTTGTTTTTCTAGCTGCTCATTGGATCTATGAGCTGAACTATTTTTGTGTCTCAGACAGGAAATGATCTGCATGTATCGTCAGCCATGCATGTCTTGTGTTCGTAGTATTTCTGCAGGATACAGTGAGAAGGGCAAAGAAACAGATCCCATCCGATGCAAACTGAAGGTCAGTTATGGACGAAGTCTGTTCTCGACTCGTTTTGTCAGGCTGAGTTTGCAAACACTCTCAGCTGCATCATGAATTTCATGAGGAGGATCTACTTTGTCTCCTGCAGGGACTAGTGTTAGTGTCTCACTGTGGTTGAGTGGTCGGTATTCATGTTCGAATGACACTGAACTCTCCCAAAATGATCTAAAAGGTGGATGCTCCAGATTTCAAATGAACTGCTCCACATAAAGTGTGAATGTGAATGAGGTTAGCCTGAAGACGAGGCGGCGGCCTGCCCGGCACGTCTGATGCTGAAGAAAACTTCACAACACTCGGCTTTATTCGGGTTTTTTAACAGATCTTCACTGACGTGAATCAGAAAATAAAAGCAGGTCAATTGTCTGTCTCAGCTAATGAGAGTAATGAAACGCTGCTGTGATTAAGACATCATTAGACGCGTCGATCGAAATGAGGTCATCAAAACAAGACACTCAGAGACAATTGATGTGTCCTAATTTCAACGTATTCTACAGCCTGAAGAAATGTTTTACAGTGCACTGTTAGGAAACAGGAAGTCATACATATTTATGTTTAATACTGAACAGTTTTATGAACTCATGTCTGTTAAACCTCAGCTTGAAACAACTCAACTTCACAATGCTGTGAATGTGTGATATCTGTGAGTATTTCCCATCACCTCTCACAGTCTAACTTCCAGCTCTTTTATGTATGTTTGACCAATTTAAGTTCATATAACAACAATAATTTGCATGGTTAATTTATTTATTCAGGAATCAGGAAGGAACATTTACAGGTTCATGTATTTACAGTTCATATTTACAGCAATTCAATAATTTAATTGTGTGACTTCATGCACTTAAAACGTGTAAAATCTCATTTATATTACTTATTATTAGTTTGTAGCATCTCAGCACTGTTTTGTCTTTTGGCGCTCTTGTGTGAAGAGTTTCTTCTCTTCTTCTTTTTCTTAATGATTCTCTCCTAAAATTATAAAATTATAAAAGTAGAAATGAACATGTTGAAGCAAACAGTTTAACCCTTTATAAGACACTCATTGAAATACTTGGGAATTTAAAATTATTGGTAGCTATAAGAAGAAAAGTTTCAGTTTTAAGCTGCAAATCAAAGAAGTTACCGTATGCGGTCACTCGCCCACCTACGGTCAAAAATATATGGAACATTTTAAATTAACAATCAGATATAAGTCTTACAGACCTTGTATCAGTACAGTGCACAAAATGTCAGGGTTAGAGTGGGATCCATTAGAGGCCATAGCAGCGCTACCTGTGACGTTGGCTGGAGAAAGTCATGTGATTCTGCCCCTTCATTGAGAGACGTGGGGCACCATTTTAAAAGCCCATGGAAGTGACCACATACTGTATGGCTCCTCGCCCGATAAAGGGTTAACTTTACCGAGTGGTTAAGCGCCAAAGCTCAGTGGAAAGCTACACATTGCATTGTGAGACAGTATCCTACATCATGTCAGAGTCATGCTCAGCATACTTCAAACATGCTTAAAATGAGTGTGTGGGACAGCTTATGACGCAGGAAACTCAACTGCACATTGAGGCGTTCAATCGCTGAGTCTCTGTTCAGATATTATATAAATAAATCACTTGAATTGCTGCAATTTGGCTCCCAGCAGCACTCTGGGATGGAAAAGACTTCTCAGTCAGACTGAATGATGCTTTTTGTTGCAGCCGCCTCATCTGATGTTTCAAAGATAAATGGACGATCACCCGTCTGATCTACTGATCACACAAATCACCTGTCACATTAACACGCTGATGGCAGAGGCTGCCATGCGCGGTGCGATCAGGCTGCTCATCAGGAGCAAGTTAAGGTTCAGTATGTTACTCAAGGGGGAGCCAGCGACCCTCTGATTATTAGACGACCCGCTCCACCATCTGAGAGCTGCATGCAGGACGCTGACACTGTCTGTAACATGAGGTCAGCTGTTCGTTCTCTGTGAGTCATCTATAAGACCAAATCAAGATGCACCTTGGCTGGTTGCATGATTCCACAAAAAACTCCAGGAAATGAGGAAACAGCTGGACATCTGTCAAAGGAAATGACTTCATAGATGAGCCTGTGTGTGGAAGTTATTTCTCTGACTGTACGATCAGCAGCTTGCTTCTTCTGAAGGGCTGAAAACGAGCCTTGATGAGGATGAAGAGGAGGGTTTATATTTTCTTTTGTTAATCACATGCAGAGCTTGAACTGGACAGCTGAAATCAATAGCTCGAGTCAATAGTCAAGCGTAACAGCTCCCAATCCACAGAAACAGCTCTCCTCCATCAGCCAGGCGTTCATTTAACAAAGCCTGTTAAGACAGCCTCAATTCTCTGTTTAATAAGCCTTTCTCCTCTCAGCTCCACCTTCATCAGCCCCATCAGGTCTGTCCACTCAACACTGGCTGTGTTCAGAGCGGCTGGACTGCTGAGATACACTTGACATATTCATTAAAGCATCACAAATGAACATAATTGTCATCGTGAACACTCAGGTAAACCAACAGCGGCTGCTGAATGACTGTAATGAGCTTTTAAGCACAAGCTGCTTTACATGATCGCTGCAAGTTATTTCACAATCCCATAATCCCCTTCTCCCAACGCAGCGAGGAACAACAGGAGGATGCTCTTCAGAAGAACAGCCCTCGACGTGACTCGGCCTCCTGCGGCGTAAAAACGACGACGCCTTGAGCGTTTCTGACTCCTGTTCCCATGGAGCGTGATACAGACGGGGCGAGCACGCAGAACTTTAACACGTGTTTGTAGTCTGTCAACATTTGGACCTGATTTGATCAACAACAGAGACGAGCTAACAGAATCTGGATGTTTAGATCCGCTTCAAGATGTTTAAAGAAACCTGTAAAACCACATCATGCTGTCACAAATTAGACTAAACACACCGCTGTCTTACTTTGATTACTCCTACACAGTTACTTCATATAAATACACATTGTTTGTCTTTATCTGCCTCTCCTTCATTTAAAGCTTTCAGCCTCAAACGTATGATAACTGAAGTTTTGGTCACTTGGGCGCAGCAGTAGGTTGGTGGTAGGTTTATATTAATAATTAATTAATAATATTTAAGTGGATATGTTGAAGCTGTCAGCAAACAGTTTTTGTGTTTCTAAAAGTCTAATTTTGACTCCGTTTTTGTTCTCCTCCAACTCCTGAGGGAAATATCTGCCTCTCATAAAACTATTGATTGGAGCCACTTTAATGATAATTGTGGTTTAATTAGACGTCTCTCATTTTCTATTCATTTAGCCAGATTATCGTCCTCTAATGACGCTCAGCACAAGATCAATCAGGAGGAAACTCGTCATCGTTCTCTCTCCTTACTAACGAGCTCTTTGTGGGCGGTTACTCTCTCGGTTAGACCAACCAGATTTGGCCAGTCGTTGCTGTCAGACTCTCCCATTCACCTCCACTTCATCATATCCAGTGCTCACGTTGAGCTCGCTCTTCATCACGTCCAGATCTCACCTGAAATGTCAGTAATAATCCCTCATGGTGAGAACGCAGGTCCGCAGTCAGGATGTTCGATCGAAGCTGGAGCTGTCTGGGCTGTTCATGATGAGCAGGATTATCCTGGTGAGACATCATCTCACTGCTTGTGATGATCAACATCGTTAATACATCTGCTTGAGTCCACTTGATCTCTGTCTGTTTTACGACGTTGTTAAAGTGAGAGTGTTCATCATGTTCTGTGAGCTCGGTCCATTTTGGTTCCACTGAGAGAGACGCATGTGTTCTTCCTGCTGGATTTCATTTCCTGACAACAATATCTGATGTTAATCGCAGGTATGAGCTCCACAGCAAATTAAGTCAAGAGTACAAGTGAGTGGATGTGCATGTTTGGAGATAATATGCTGTGATTCTTGCCAGGTTGGACTCTCCCCAGACAGACCTCCAAGCGGGCCGATGAGGACTTATAACTGCAATCCTAGCCTAGCTAACGTTGCACCAACCACCTGCTCACTTTGTCTTTATGGAGCATTTGTGAGCTGTGTTGAGAACACACTGACATTGGGACGCAGCTCATTACTCCGGGCACTGGCTTCACTTCAGTTTGGTTGTGTGTGAAAAACGTGGAGCCAAGTCTCTTGGAAGACACAAAACAAACAAACTCCTTCAGCGCTGCCCAGAGGGCAACGCTCTCCACTGACAGGCTGCTGCCTTTCTGAACTCCTGCACATCAGTGACATTTAACAGTCCAAACTGCTGTCACCGCGCTGTCTGCAAGAATCGCTTCACCCAAATTATATAGACAGTCACACTTCTGGCACCGGGCCATGCTAACAGTGTCAGTTTATGCTCTCAGGTTTTCACATATCTGCCTCTCAAACTGCTGCCACTTCCATTTAATCGAGGTGAATGCAATTTTTTGTGCATCAAAAAACTTGTTGGTTACTTCGATTAATCCGCCGACCTCCCTGTCGACAGTTTGCTCTGAGTATTTCAACACAATGTTGTTGTTGTATCGCTCTGTATCTGGGAGTCAAGCTGTTTCAAACCTCATCAGCTCTGCAGTGCATCTGTGTTTTTGTGAGGCAATAATAATAAGAACAGTGGTGTGCAGTAAAATGGCATGTATTGCTGTGGCTTCTTGTTATCTGGCAGAGCCTCATCCTGCTGCTCTGTTTCAGTCAGTTTGGATCAGGTCTAACTAACCCTTTGTGAGTTGAGCAACCTCAGTAAACTTTCTCCTTTACTGTAGTTAGATGTGTTATGTGCTAACTTGACTAACTAACTTGAAGATTCTCAATTCCTTAATTTGCTAGTTAGCTAGAAGTCCCCTCGAAGTCCAGATTGATTTTTAAGTGTTCAAGTCACCTTTACTCCAGTATTTGACCCAACAATGATAAAAAACAAACATTTTTGAGGTATTTTTGGACCGGGTCCTGGACCGGGTTGGAGCACAGCCTCTGAGACCAACAGGGAATAACGTCACACTACCGAGGTGATTTACTGACTTTATGATGGATTTAAGATTGATAAGTAGCGACCCGTTAAATGTGGTTAGCTCGGTCAGCCGTGTAGCTAACTGAACTGACTCAGCCCGGCAAGAAAACCACCTCGGCAGGCTGCTGTACTCACTGTTAGACTGGACACTGCTGGTTTCAGAGGTTGGGTTCGGTCTGGCCGTGTTCACTGGAAGGTAGACGCTGACACCAGCTCACAGCGCTAGCGGTGGGATAACTTGCTGTTGGCTACTATAAACATCAGTTAATATCTGCGACTAGCCTTCTCCATCTGTCCCGGTTTCTACAGGAAATGCTTAAAAATGAGGAAGAATCTCTTCTCGCAAACTCTGCAGATCCCCTCGCATCCTAACCATCTTCAAAATTTGGTTGAGAAGAGCTGACAAATAGCACGGTACTTAGGAAGAGTCAATTACACCTGAGCCACAATGTGGTCGACACAAACGGTGACAACAACACACATCTGAGCTCAGGTCGGTTCACCACGAGTCTGGTTCAGATCAGGTCGAAGATTTCTGACCCCTGAAGACCTCCAGAACCTCTAATGGGAGATTTGAACTAATTGCTGCCTCAGCTCTGGAAATATGACACCCACCTGTCTCTCATTACCTGTTAACCTACATACTGTACAAGTAACTCTAGACCTGAATCTAACCTGAGAGTCAACTGAGCCTGTGCAGGAGGCGACACATCTTCGCAGTGACTCAGGACACGAGCTGCGACCAACCACTCGTCATAAATATATATTACTGATGTACAGATGGGGAAGTTCATGTGTGCCATGAACTGATGGAGGTGTTTGTGCTTGTACACAGTGCAGCCTTACCACCGGTCTCGCTGTCATGGTAGTTTGGATCGAAGCCTCTCTCCAACAACTTGGACACTTTGTCCACCTGATTATGCTGGATGAGATCCATGAACTTCCTCAGATTGGCCTGCGCAAAAAACCAGAGAAGAGAGAGAGAGAGCTATTACAGCGAGAAGAAAAAGAACAAACGGTGGTGGGTGTGAGAGAGAAAGAGTCAGGACAGAGCTGTAAACGACTGAAATAGAAGTGCAGCTAGAGAAAGGTGTAGAGGGTCAAACATAACCGAGGGTGAAGAGTGGAAGCGTTTAGGAATACAGTGTGAAACTGAGGAAGACTCGCTGTTAAAGATGGAGGAATATGAGGAAGAATAAAAGGCTACTGAAACCAAGAAACACAGGCGGGGGGTGACAGTGTGGCGACTGTGGGGAGTGAAATGGCTGCTGATTCCTCTCCTGTTCCTGTCTGCTTTCTTTCTTTCTTTCCAGGCCGCATGATAAAAATAGATAAGAGAGCAGCTCCCCGAAGGAGAGGAGAGAAAATGAGGAAAGAAGAATGAGATGGCAGAAGAAGGGAAAGACAATGGGTAGCAATAAAAGAACAGACTGAAAAGAAAAGGCACAAGAATAACTGAGGAGGAGAGAAAAGGCAGCGGCGAGGGGTGGGAGTAGACGAGCAGGTAGGGATGTCCTGATCAACCCCCGATCCAACCCACCAAAACCCAAGTTAAATACTGAGTATCATCCGATACACAGACTCACATTTTCAGCTTTTCTACCTTATACAGCAGCACAGAACTCACTCAGCTAGAATTTACACCAGCGGTAGTCAGTCCTGATTTCACAAGGTCTGGATAGAGAATATTTGTCTCATGTTCAGGTTCTGCAGCAGCATCATGTTTAAGTTGCATTATAATTTAGTTATACGTTACAATTATTTTATATATATTGAAGCAGCATTGTCATCGTGTCAACATCCGCACGGTGTGAAGTCAGCGACTCAGATCAAACAAACAAAGCTATAATCCAACGTCATGGCAACAGTATTTATTTTCAGTGACACTCTGGACAACAAGAAATAAGAAAAGTCAAAGCAAAGTAAATGACATTAAACTCTATTATATTATTACTCAATTATAAATACAAAGTACTTTAATAATAATAATAATAATAAAAACAAGTTATTGGCTGACTTGGCTGCAATCTTCTGGATTAAAAGATGGTTTTCGGTCCGCCTATGAGTGACCTGTGCCCGGGGACAAAACCTTCGTAACATGACTCGTTCACTGTCAGAATTTGAAGCATTCAGTCCAATAACATTTGGAAAGTCTGAATTAAACTGAGTCTCCTTTTTTTATAGATATGTTTTGGGCCTTTTGAGCATTTTGTTTAATAGTTACAGCTGAAGAGTGACAGGAAAGTGAGCAGAGAGAGAAAGAGAGAGAGCAGCAAGTGGCCACAGTGCACAATGTACATGGGCCGCTACCAGATGAGCTAAATGCTAATCAGAGCCCTAATCAGAGCCCCAGGCTTTCCTGATGGACAGATTGCTAAGTAGTGAACCGCTAGCTGTTGTTGTAGCTAACTGAGTTGACTCAGCCCAGGATGCCATACCTCGGTAGGCTGCTGTGTTCACTGTTAGACTGGACACTGCTGGTTCAGAGGTTCTGTTGCTGTGTTCACTGTTAGACTGGACACTGCTGGTTCAGAGGTTCTGTTGCTGTGTTCACTGTTAGACTGGACACTGCTGGTTCAGAGGTTCTGTTGCTGTGTTCACTGTTAGACTGACATTCAGAGGTTCTGTTGCTGTGTTCACTGTTAGACTGACACTGCCGTTCAGAGGTTCTGTTGCTGTGTTCACTGTTAGACTGACACTGCCGTTCAGAGGTTCTGTTGCTGTGTTCACTGTTAGACTGACACTGCTGGTTCAGAGGTTTTGTTGCTGTGTTCACTGTTAGACTGACACTGCTGGTTCAGAGGTTCTGTTGCTGTACTCACTGTTAGACTGGACACTGCTGGGTCAGAGGTTCTGTTGCTGTGTTCACTGTTAGACTGACACTGCCGTTCAGAGGTTCTGTTGCTGTGTTCACTGTTAGACTGACACTGCCGGTTCAGAGGTTCTGTTGCTGTGTTCACTGTTAGACTGACATTCAGAGGTTCTGTTGCTGTGTTCACTGTTAGACTGACACTGCCGGTTCAGAGGTTCTGTTGCTGTGTTCACTGTTAGACTGACACTGCCGGTTCAGAGGTTCTGTTGCTGTGTTCACTGTTAGACTGACACTGCCGTTCAGAGGTTCTGTTGCTGTACTCACTGTTAGACTGACACTGCTTCAGAGGTTCTGTTGCTGTGTTCACTGTTAGACTGACACTGCCGTTCAGAGGTTCTGTTGCTGTGTTCACTGTTAGACTGACACTGCCGGTTCAGAGGTTCTGTTGCTGTACTCACTGTTAGACTGACACTGCCGGTTCAGAGGTTCTGTTACTGTGTTCACTGTTAGACTGTTCAGAGGTTCTGTTGCTGTACTCACTGTTAGACTGACACTGTTCAGAGGTTCTGTTGCTGTACTCACTGTTAGACTGACACTGCCGGGTTCAGAGGTTCTGTTACTGTGTTCACTGTTAGACTGGACACTGCTGGTTCAGAGGTTCTGTTGCTGTGTTCACTGTTAGACTGGACACTGCTGGTTCAGAGGTTCTGTTGCTGTGTTCACTGTTAGACTGGACACTGCTGGTTCAGAGGTTCTGTTCAGTCACTGGAAGGTAGACATGCAATGCATATAACACAAACTTAGAGCTACTGCTAACATTACAGCTGGTGTAAAGAACAAAGATTTGCTGATGGATCTGGCTTTTTGACGCTCGTATCAATCCAACCAAAATCCATGAATCTGTTTGGAAACTTGCTGCTAAAAGATGTTTTAATCGTCTTTCTGCCAGCGTCAACGTAACAGTCTCACTGGTTTACTACGTACTAGGTTTATAGATCCATTCTCTGCATAACTGAAGATCATTTTGTGACAGTTAATGAAATGAAAAATCATTTTTATGGTTGAAACCAGGTGAGTTTGAGCGCAGACACGGAGCGCTGCTGTTTAGATATCAACCGCGATGAGTCACTGCTGGTTCAATATCTGGAAATGTCAAGAGTTCACGTGCATGGCCCTGTGTGTTTTCATGCAATGTTTTATTTAATGCAGCTGATAGGTCCCCTGTGTGTGTGTGTGTGTGTGTCTGCAGGCCTGGTGAATCAGAGTCTGGAGGATGGTGACCTCTCCCTCTCTAACCGTCTCTTTGCTGAAACAGGTTGGGGAAGGCAGGCTGGCAGTTGATTGGCTGTCTCACTGTGAGCTCCAGCCAACCACAGAGCAGCAGACTGCATGACAAACAGGATCAGCTCCAAAAAAGTTGAGTCAGGCCCAAAAAAACGACAAAGAGAAACGAATTAGAAATAGATATCTATTATAGAAGAGCCACGTTGTCTGACTAATGAGTTTCACAAAGAGTGTAAATGTGTTTCAGAGTGAGTGTGTGTGTGTGTGTGTGTGTGTGTGTGTGTTTCAGTTCCCTGCTCCATGTTATTGCCTTTTTGTATTCTCCATCCTCCGTCCTCTCTGCTTCCCTCTCCTGTCTTCTCTTTCCTGCATTCAGATGTAGCATCAGAGCAGCTGTCAGACAGTTTCCCAGTGTGCCGCTAACAGAGAGCTGCCAGAGACACTTATGCTTTGGCTGCACTACAGGATTACAGTAGCTGTGGGACAGCAGCCCAGACTCGCAGCCTTACACGACGACCAAGAGGCTCGAATATTACTGTAGAGATTCACTTCTGTTCATGTGGGTGGAGAGGGAGGAGCAAAAGAAGAGAGACTTCCTCTGAGCAGCATGCAGACGTACAGAGGAACAGGTAAGCTTCACTGTGATGCATGCTGGGACGTCTTTTTGCCTCCTCTGACACAGTTCAAATCCAAGAACCCCAAATAACCTGCAAAGCTACTGAAGACTGTAGATGATGTTACCTGTGACATACATCTGTACGGCAGTAGAGCAAACAATCACACATGATTGATCCTGCGAGTAAACTTTCTCTTTGTCTGTCAGCTGCTCATGCCAGCTCTCCAGTTTGCCTCCTGGCTCTCAGTGTTTCCCACTAAAGAGTGGACGAAGATGAAGTCAGAGTCAGGCTCGCTGACCGGTAACAAACCGAGTGGTTCAGCGGCTTTTTCACTGTTTCTGGGAGCTTTTATTCAGCTCAGTGTCGGGTGTGTGTTTTCACTGTTTCCAGGAAGAAAATCAACGTGTGTGTGTTTGATGCTTTCAGTCTATAGAAGATTTCCATCACGTTTTCAGCGTACAGTGTTAATCACAGGGTTAATTTGATGCACACACAGGAAATGATGCATGCTGTTTGTTGGAGCTGTTGGAGTAAACATTTCTCCATGACGGGGCGTTGATTGAAACATTTGCATAACCAGTTTACGCTTACAGCCAAAGCTGACACTTGTGATGCTGTCGGAAATCATTTTATTATGTGCTGTGAAGGACGCCTAGCGTTAATATTTAATGTTCTCACCTTTGTGTGAAGTTTGGCGATCTGCTTCTCGTCCACGTTGGGCTGCCTGTAGACTCGACTCTTGTAGCGGAACTGTTGAGTGAAAGACAAATTATTATCAAAGTGAAACAAAGAGCTCTGCTCCATTAAGAGGAGACTTCTGGGACGTGACAACCTTTCCCTCAAAACTGTCATGAGTTGTTTACTTTACACCTCAGGGTGCAATCACTGCAAGAGTCACCAGGGAATCAGGTCTGACTGTGAGGTCGGGAAAAAGTGAAACTTGTGTGTGAGGGGTTGTCTTATATTTATAATTTGAGGTCGATCATTCAGTCATCATTTACTTGAACAGGCTGATGGTGGATGATTTAGAACAGATCTGATGTACAGCCAGTCGCATCGTGCTTTAACAACACTTCTGACCTTCACCCGTTCATACACTGATGGTGATGGTAAGGTGCCAACTGCACTGCACTGGTTTCCTATCCAAGCACACGACGTCGCAGCCATCAGCAGTGAATTTGAGGTTCAGTATCTTGCCAACAGGAATCTGATCACTAGACTTCCACCTGAGCATACGGCAGTTCTTTAGAAATGTCGAGCTCACTTACCAAAATGGGCACACATGGTCGGCTGAGTTAGCTAAACACACAAACACTATTGTCTTTATAAGAGTACTAAGTCTGATGAAAGACGAGCGCTGCTTCACCTCCACGTGTTTAAGGAACTCTGAGTAACGTTGGTGTTTCTGAAGCGTTCAGCAAGATCAGCGATGAAAGAAACAAACATATCGAGCGAGGTCTAAACACGTCAGTGATTACATAAAATGTGAGTCTCATATAATGATAATTAACTTTATTTGCTTAGTACTTTTTCTATCTGTATCAAACGTGATTACAAAGTGCTGAACAGAACAGTTCACGTCACAAACTCACTTCACTGATGAAGATCATGAGACGCTGTTAAAAACATGGAGAAAGCCAGTGAGTGGATCTTGAGCTTGGCAGCTTGTCACCTGATTATATCATCACTGAATAACACGACGGTGCTTGACTTACTTACAGTCTCAAACACAAACATGACTGTCTGCTTTTTTAAAGATGCGAGTTCACCTGAAACATTTCACACAGATTCAGATCGTTAGACACTAACGAGATTAAAGATTTGTTCTAATTCATTTATAATTTATTTACTTCTGTTTGCACCTCAGACAATCAGGCTCAGCTCGACATGAATATTTGCTTCATTTATATCACAACGTCTATGTGTAGACTGATTTTTAGTGTCCTGTTGTGCTTTGATGTAACAACACGTTAAATGTCAAAATTAGCCTCCATCACTGCTGATTGGACTCTAACTGGCCAATGGTTTACCTCCAAAGACGGGACGCCCTTGCTGATTGGCTGGGGGTACTCCCGGAGGACTCGCTCTTCATCCAGGAACTTGCCGTCCCTCCCGTTGCTCGCTGGCTGGAAAAGCCCATAGTTGAGCACGTCTTTCAGGCTCTGATTAAGCGTACAGAGGATCCGCTGCTTGGCAACCCAGACCGTCGCATCCGGGTTGAAGCGCATACATTTCTGTGTGTGAGAGGAAATGAGACAAATTGATTAAAGAGTGATGACTGGAGTGTTGGCTGGCAGTCACAGCAATCACTGCAAATGAAATATTCATCTTTGAAATAATAACCTGATGATGTAACGTTATCAGCCTGCGACAGACGTTTCTCTTGTGAAACTGGACTTCCAACTTTTGATTGACAGATGCAAATAGGCCGCGACGTTCGCGTGATGAGAGTATTTGAATAGAGTCGCAGAACAATGGCGGCCAATCAAAATAGATCAGACACGTTGAAATTGGTGCTTCAATAACACAAACGCTGTCCCAGTTCCTCCAAATAAATCGCGGGCACCTGCAGCGCTGCCAAGCTTCCTTATTGTTTTATTGTTCCTGCGCTGTACGGACCACTTCGCCCGCTCAGCATGTAATTGACATGACCCTCTGCTCTTTCCAGCATCCAGATTCCCTGAAGTGACAAACATACAATACAGGACTTCTGGCCACATGTGAATCAGAGAGGATTATGGGCGCCGTGCCGTGGCATTCAGGAAGTGTTTGTGAGTGTTTACAGCTGGATGTGCTGCTCAGCAGGCGATAGCAACCCTGCGTCTGCGATAAAGGCCGAAGGGATGAGCGGTCTATGAACTCTGCCTAACTGTAATCCTCTCGCCTGGCGGAGAGGAGAGGGAAGATGAAGGGTTGAAGGTACAGTGTACAGGCACAGATGTCTGGCATCTGGCAGGCCTGTTTGGACCGATACGGCCTCTTTTCCATCTGCTCCTTTATTACAGTGGCAAATTTCCATCGGCTCCCATTACTGCCGCCTCCTCAGCCCTCGACACGAGTTCTACTTAAACAATGTGTACGAAGCTTCCAGGAAACAGCAGATCAATGTTTATCATAGTACAGGAAGTGAGAAAGATCATCATTTTTGTCACACACAAAAAAAAACAACTTCAGTGTTTTTCTTACTGTGTATTCACACCTAGAGCTACACCTTTAATCAGCGAGTTACTGCCCCACGCGAGGGAGTTCAAGGGAAAATGGAGCGTGAGATGGATCAGCGGTTTGGTGCGGCATCTGCAGGACTGCAGACGTTGTACCGGACCGTGGAGGGAGCTAAGCCTAAAGGCAAAGCTCTCGATTTTCCAGTCCGTCTACGTTTCAACCCTCACCTTTGATCATGAGCTTTGGGTAGTGACCGAAAGAATGAGATCGCGGATACAAGTGGCAGAAATGAGCTTCCTCCGCCGGGTGCCTTAGAGATAGGGTCAGAAGCTCGGACATCTGGGGAGCTCGGAGTAGAGCTGCTGCTCCTTCGCATCAAAAGGAGCCAGCTGGGGTGGTTCAGGCTTGCCCCCTGGGCGTCTACCTTTGGAGGTGTGCTGGAGCACATCCAACTGGGAGGAGACCACGGGGCAGACCCAGAACCAGCTGGAGGGACTACATAGTCCATCTAGCCTGGGAACACCTCGGCATCCTCCAGGAGGAGCTGGGATGTGTTGCTGTGGAGAAAGACGTCTGGAGTGCCCTGCTGCCACCACGACCCAACCCCAGATAAAAGGAAGAGGATGGATGGATGGATGGATGGATGGATGGATGGATGGATGGATGGATGGACGGATGGATGGATGGATGGATGGACGGACGGATGGATGGATGGATGGATGGATGGATGGATGGATGGATGGACGGACAGATGGATGGATGGATGGATGGATGGATGGATGGACGGACAGATGGATGGATGGATGGATGGATGGATGGATGGATGGATGGATGGATGGATGGATGGACGGATGGATGGATGGATGGACGGACGGATGGATGGACGGATGGATGGATGGATGGACGGATCAGGACCCTTGTTTTCAAGCCAGACATGCTGCTCCATAATAAAGGAGGAGAAGAAGAAGATGAAGCATTTAGAGATATTTCTGACCAAACCTTTTGGACTTGGACTCAGATTCAGAAACATGACTACTGTTTGGCCTCCTAAAGCTGCACAGAATCACAGATTGTAAAAATACCACAACTTCCCTTTAAGGTACTTTCAGGAAGCTAACAGTTGACAGAACATGGTGGGTGGTCAGGCAGCTAACTCTGTGAATGCAGTGAGACATTAGCAGCTTTACGGCGTTCTTAAACCGTCCAATCGTGGTCCAAGAATTCAAAGCAGCAATCTTTAAAAAAAACTAGCTTTTCCTGTCTAACCTCGAGTCTGCCATTGTGTCCAATCTTTGAGTCATTAGCAAAGCGAGCTCCATCTGGCCGTGAGAGCCGTGTACTGGCATGAAATGAGAGGTGAGACGGGTGAAATAAAGTGAGAAAGAAAGCCTACTCAAGGAGGACATTTTGAAGATTGTAGAAGAAGCATGTGGGGAGGAGCAAAACAATATCACTTCCTACATCTGTCTTCTTCTCATGTTCACGTTGTACTTGTAGTGTTGCTTTGTGTGAAAGAGGGGACCGTTGTTACAGCTGCCACCAATCTTTGTCTCAAGGCTCCTTATAACAAGTTCACAATGTGACCAGGAACAAGTTAAAGGAGCAGTTCAGCATTTGTTGGCACACAGAGCTGGAGCCAGGATGTGATTCACTTAGCATAAAGACTGAATGGAGGAGGCAGGACAGCTAATCAGGCTGTTAACGGTCCCTTCAAATCACCTTTAAAGCTGTAATTAACATGTCGTACTCAGCGTACTCAAGAGTACATGTTGTTTGACGTGAAGTTACAACACAAAATACGGATGAAACAAACGAGATACAACGTGTGTCAGTGTTTATGCTAAGCTAATGAGCTCCTGAGTGGTGTCTATCGCTTGGCACATACACCATATTCACACGGTGGCCATTTTCCTCTCAAATGTTGAGAGGTTGTATAAACGTAGCTGTGATCATTTCACAGCTACCGGACTGATCAGAGACTGAAAGGATAATAGACAGTGAAAGTCTGGAGGTAAACTTTGAGGTAAAACAACATATTTGATAACCCGGTACATATAATATGTGACCAGTGAGCAGTCAGCAGATTTCTGAGGTCAGGGGAACAAACCCCCACACTTCTGTTATGATTCGGCGCTATGAACATAAAATAGAACTGGATTAATGTTAGCTGTTGTCTTACGGCAGCTAACAGGTTGAATATAATAGAATAATTATTAGAATAATTAGTCGACCTGTTCATCTCCAAACTCAGAGCTGTTCTATCACAACCTGAGCTACAGATGATCATTGACACGTTCATATGATCGCAGTCACATGTAGAGTCCTGCAGAGTCAGGCAGCAGCTCACATCTCTGACCTGCTCTAACCTTACATCACCTTACTTTGAAGCAGCGGCTCCAACACTGGCCTCCTGCTGTCGAGTGTTTCCAAGTTTGGTTGTTGCTTATGTTTTATTGTTTTATAAATAATGAATGAATAAATAAACATATTACTTATTATTGAGTTGCTGATCAATGGGGATCAAGTTTTGTCAGTACGTCATCTGAGCTTTGATCCACTCTGTATCATTTAGAAGACAAAATGAAAAGTTCAAATGTTCAGACTGTGAAATCTGTAACATACAGTACACTGTACATCAGAGCTGGCCTTACACACACACACACACACACACACACACACACACACACACACACACACACACACACACACACACACACACACACTGTGTGTCTGAATTATTCAGCCAAGTTTGATTTCTAAGTGGACTGTGTGACTCAATCATGTGATCAAGTGGCACCACTGAGTACTCAGTGATGAATGTGGAATCAGGAGCTTTAGTGCATACATGTGAGAGGGCTTAGCGCACATGTGAACACACACACACACACACACACACCTCCTATGATGGAGCTATATGCACCAAGCTAATTACATCAGAGGGTCCTGAGTTCATCTCTGGGTCGGCGCTGTACCGTGAGGATTCAACCCTGCTGGGTCGCTCGCACACTTCCTTTATTCTGGTGCCATGCAGGAAGTGCTCTGAAGCTCCTGTGTGTGTGTTACATTCTCATGTGTTCGCCTCAGAGGGATGACGCTTTATGACATGAATGAAAAGATGTGCGGGAAAAATGAACATCGGAAATGTGACGGAGAGTCCGAATAAAGGCGGGAAACCTTCTTCTTCTGCCCAGCACATGAAGAAGAAATCCTTAAACTCAGCGTACGGTCACGGACATGCAGCGTGATGTGTTTCAGTCCCAGAGGACACACACATCAAACACACAAAGCTGCGTTAGTCCGAGATGAAACTACTGTGCTGACTCCAGCTGCTCGTCACAGGGAGGTGTAGTGAAGCACCGCTGCTCTTTGATGATAAACCTCTGAGAACAGCAGTGAAGGAATATCCATTGACAGCTACAGCATGTGATCAATGTGAGTGCAGCATGCAGCCATGCACTGCCCACAAGAAGCTACTGTACAGAGTGTGTGAGAGGAACAATGCTCCATATCATCCTCCATACGCTCATACAGCACTGAGCTTCATTAAGTCTACAGTGTGCAGATAATGAATGCACGAGGCTGCTTTGTAAATCAAACATCTATAATACCGACTGAATGAATAAAACATCCACAGGTTCCACTGTTAGCGCTGTGCTGCTCTCCACAGATACATGTGAGGCTCCACACAGCTGATATCAGAGTTTAAAGCAGATTAGATCAAATATTTATGTTGTTTTTCTGGTTAATTAGACGTGTCTTCGTTAGTTCACTGAGGCTTCAAGCTCAGGCTCACAAATTCATCTGAAATAATTAAAGTGGTGATCATTACAAAAGCCTACAGGATGTTTGTGTGTTCAGCATCATCTGAATGGAGAAAAGGTCTATATATATTCAATAAGACATTACCTAATGCTATCGAAAGCAACCACCTGTAACCACACCCACCTGTCAATCAAAGCGTCCACGCTCTTAATCCTGCATAACTTTAAGCCTTAATATAACCTGAACAGGTGAGTTGTATATAAATTCACCCTCAGTACAGTTGTCATGAACGGGGAAATTAGCTACAGAGACCAAAACTGTTTTTTGTACCAGGCTGTAAACATGTTTATTTCTGCTGTGAAGTTGGACATTTGAACATGGGGACTTATGGACTTTTGCGTTCACATGCTGTATTTCATGGAACCTGGTAGCACGACTGTTCATCAGTCACATTTCGTGTCCGTATGAGGTCTGAGTCTGAGAATAACATCCATTATGTATTATTTACTTTGTGCTATTCATCTACCTGCCGCTCATTTACATATTAATGGAAAAAATGGAGGATAATTATAACGAGTTTCATCAGTCATTTACTCTCTACTCTGAGCCTCCACACGTCATCATCTGTTACAGCCCGCACAGGCTGATCTTCACACATATACACTGCTGATCAATAGAGTGGACCCGTCTTATATTGTTCAGTATTGAGCCGTGCTCGCCTACACGAGTAACAGTCGCTGTCCTCAATCATGCAGAAAATCCCTCAGTTCTTTACAAACACACACTCACACACTTTACGGCACTAAGTCACACACCACCAACTATTTCACTGATTCTGGTGAAACTGGATCATATTTTATGGAGAAAATGTTTTCTGGTTTTCCCTCTGATGTCCTCCGGCTGCTCCGCCTCAACTCTCTGTGATTTACAGAGTTTATGATGGACAGTGAAGTAAACTGCTGACAGCTGTAGCTGCTGTTAGCTCAGTTTGTTAGTCGGAGTGACTAGTATTTGTACTAGTGACTAGTATTTGTACCACAGGCGTTTTGGACGAAGAAGAAGAAGAAGAAGAAGAAGAAGAAGAAGAAGAAGAAGAAGAAGAAGAAGAAGAAGAAGAAGAAGAAGAAGAAGAAGAAGAAGAAGAAGAAGAAGAAGAAGAAGAAGAAGAAGAAGAAGAAGAAGAAGAAGAAGAAGAAGAAGAAGAAGAAGAAGAAGAAGAAGAAGAAGAAGAAGAAGAAGAAGAAGAAGAAGAAGAAGAAGAAGAAGAAGCAGGTTTTCAGGCCCAGGCTGGCAGAGGCGAGGAGACCTGATACAAGTTGTGAGACACTGTGTTCACTGTGTTCTAAAAAACCCTCTTAGATTATAAATGAGGCTGTAAGGTGTCACATACATCATTCATTCTTCAGTGGATCTCGACAAGAAGGCTGGATGATCAATACTCAGAGGTCGATACTGAAACACAGATCTAATTCATATTTCATATCGACTCAAACAAACACACTCACACCCTTCACACATACTCACCGTCTGCTGCAGGTCGGGGATGAGGACTCGGACGACCAGCGAGTTCGTGTGAATGTCGTCCATGCGGCTGGGCGATGGCTCGGCGGTGGCTCTTATGGTCTCGTAAATAGTCTCTTCACGGGAGCTGTCGGAGGCACAGTCGTCGGAGTAGTCGGAAAAGCTCTGGGCCATCTCATCCTCACTGGAGGTGGGGCTCCGGGGCATAGTCAGCAGGCCCGGCGGATTCAGCTGGGATAGACAAGGAGGAGGGTGGAAAGGTCAGACAAACTGAAGCTGTTCATTAAAGAACACAGGCATTAGAATTGAAGAACTCCCCGTGCTCCCATTAGACTCCTTCTATTTGCTTTACAGAGCCCCCAAAAGATGATGCCTGTTTGTTAGTTTCTCCATCCTGTGCTTGCAGCCTGCAGGAAACTCCCTGAGGGATGAATGTGACTGCAAAGCCTCACAGAGCTTCATTAAGGTTACACTGCAGAAGAACTTCAGGAAGGTGAAAACTGCACCTGCAAGCAATCGTACCGACGTGACCAAAGGGCCCTTCTCCTAAAAGCAGTGACTGTTCTCCATTAAGCCGAGACGTCAGCCTGATTTATGGATCAGCAAATGAAGCGTGTAACGTCTCATCAGTCACTGAGCGACCTGCAGAGAGCGAAGACGTTTAAAATAACCTGAACGTCTGATATTAAAGTCCACATTGTTTCCTTTTATAGAGGTGAGTGTGCAGAATATCATTCATTAACTCAACATCAACAAACACGATCATTTCAGATGCCTCGGTTAGAGGTTAGGTGAAGTTGCAGACTGCAACCAAGTGAGTATCCTTTACCTCACCCTCACGTTCTAATGCCCTGAATCAACCGTGCACGGCTCTGTGACGTCGAGGCTGCAACACTGTTTTAGTCCGTTCTCCACGTGGTTTTATACCCACGTTTAAATGCATCCACAAAAATCTGATGAGTGAAAATAAACGTTCGTAACAGTTCAAGACGCAGCTCGTTTTGAGCTGTTGATTGACATGTCCCGATCCATATGTATATTTTAACCACCCTAAAAAAATATCAATATCAGTTTAAATGTTTGCTATATTTTGAATATTTTCACTGCTTTACTTCGTCGTGGTAATTAAGCTCATCTTAGTTTGGTGAAACATGATTTAAGAAGGTGTACAGTTGTTATGACATATGCTGTAAGGAAAGTTTACACACTTTAATGTCAATACTTCAAATATGGATTGAGTCTTTTTAATACTTTTTATATTACTGGCATATTACACTATAAAAATACAACAACGTGTTCTTGAGATCAAACTTTAGTCCGTCTTGATCATTAACAGACTCCTGGTGTGACGCACGAGCGCTGCTGTTTGGACACATCTGGATTACTGACAGAATCACTCCAACAACACGGCCGTTTGTTTCCATCAGCACTGAAGCTGATCCGTTCCTCACCTTCTGAAGTGTGTTTGCTTTGATGGAGGAGAAACTGTTCAATCAGAGAACAGATGAGACGTTTCAGCTGCAGGGCCGGTTCAAACCTCCACGATGAGTTATGTGTCACCTCGCAGCATCTGTGACACTCATCCCGCCGTGTATATATATATATTATATTTATATATGTCCATTAGCTGAGACGCTTGTCTCTGTGTCACGGCTTGGTGGCAGATATCTGGACGCTGCTGCTGAGGATGTGTTCTGATAACACAAGATAAAGGCTCCAGTTTTATCAGCTCCTCTCCACAGATTGCTTTCTGCTGTTTCTGCTGATAATAAAAACAGATTTCACCGTGTGACCGCGACAATATGAAGGATGAAAAATAAGCGAGGGAAGATGGAAACTGTGCACGACTCGTTAGAGTCATTTATTTGGAAAATTGCCAGTTTCCACATGAGTTCTGCTTTATTGGAGCTCTTTGGATCGGGCTTCCTGCTGCAGCCGTCACACTGTAATCTCCATCATTCTCCTCCAATCAGCATGTGGTCAATTACAAATGCATTCTGGGTACTACAGAGTGTAATATACGGAGTGTGTGTGTGTGTGTGTGAACATGTGTGTACATTTCTCCATGGGTGTCGGTGCATGTATGTGTTTACAGTGTGCTGTGAATACATTAAATATGTAAATTAAGTACAACAACTCAACTCAATTATCATTTTTATGAGCTCAAGAAGATGAAATGTTTTAATGTGGACAAAAAGCTGCTGCACATGTCCGTGATGTGACTGTATTATTGTCCTTTATACTGACATCTGTTACCAAGAGATGTCTTTTTTTTTTTTGCACATAGAAATAACCAATTAACTGACATCATCTAAACGAGCGGCAGTTTGTTCTTCACTCAGATTCTTGCCCTGGGTTTCGCCTCTCAGGATACACGCAGGCTGCCCGACCAATGAAGAAGAAAATCCTGCATTATCTATTATCAGGTCTTGTAAACCAGTCAGCTATAATTTCACAACGATTCAGCCTGTGGTGCAGCCAGAGGATAAGACTTCCTCTGCAGCCTGATTAGCAGCTTGATACACGAGAATGATTAGAAAGACACATTTCTGCTCTAGACAGATATCTGCACAGGAATATAATAAAAGGCCAAATCTTCATCAGGCGAGAGCTGATTGGTTCTAAGATTGAATTTCAATGCACCTCTTTTGCTCTCCACGTGGACCGTTACAACCAAAGTCCGCTCAAACATCAATACTACTCAACCTGAGGCCACTGAGAGAGATCGACAGGGTCCGACATCGTTACTGAGACGTAAACTGACAGGAAAAGTGCCTTCATGATAAACATCGGAAAGTTCTTCTGTTTCTGTAAAAGGAGCCAGCTTTGATGATTTAAGGCTAATAAGAAAAATACAGTTTATTCCCCTCAAGAAAGTACAGACACAGTTTCACACGAAGAACGGAAGAAGCTGCTGAGGAAGGGGCAAAAACAAAACAAGACCACCTGAACTGAGACCAAGCCATGACCAAGAACACAGAGTACAGACACAAAACCAAAACTTTTAAGGAGTTGAGACCAAGACCAGACAGAACAGAGCCGCTTAAGTCTCTAATATTCACCAAATCTCTCCAGGTGAGGTGTGTCTTCAGTCGTATTTACAGACCGCTGTGTGTTTTCATCGTGATGAACTCTTCAGGAAGTCAAATTTTATTAAAGAAGATTCGTCTGACGTCTCGTCACACACAGCATCAGCTTCTGCTGCTTCCTGTGTTCACTTCACTTCCAGTCTCTTTGTCTAAGACTGAGACAAGACCGAGTAAAAATGTTCTTGAATGAGAGACGAGACCTTTAAAAAGTGGCCAATCTTGAGCACTATGACATAAATGTCAGTAAAGTGTCAAAGAGATTTTTTCTTACCGGTGAATAATTTCATCCGAGATGATCTATTTATCTATTTCTGCTATCATCTGAGCACGTATCAGCAAACCGCCAATCAAAGTCGTATTCCTGATGTCAGAAAACTTTATTGTCTCTTCACCAACATGTATGTCAACAACATAATCGTTACACGCCTCTGAAACACATCAGCTGTGACTATCAGGCACTGCGGTGGGGCTGACAGAGGAACTACATTAATGAGACACCTCCTCGCTCACACGCAGGCCTGAACGCTGCTGTTCGTTTCCCGTCATGAATCCGAACGCCGCGTTTCACCGCCAGCAAAAAAAAAAAAAAATGTAAGAAAGTCAATCAAAGAGCCAAATAATTCCTTCTCGTCACACAAAGTGATAATTATCATCTGATTAGCATGCTAATTCATTCACAGCCAATTCATTCTCAACGACAACACTAAACAGACACGCCTGAGGACACGTCACCGCACGGAGAGCCGAGGATCATTTGTGTCACGCCTAACGCTAATCGTGTTGAATTCATGTATTTTCTTTAATTAAGCACGGCGGGTTCAACTGGAAAGTTAGAGTGAGACGAGCTTCAGATGTTTGTTTTTTTTAAACGAGGGAAATAAAATTAAAGTTCAGTGTGCAACTTTGACGTGATCTTTTGGCAGAAGTAACATGCATAACTTTGCCTGTTCATGTTTTAATTTACCTTTTTATCTACGTATGGAGCGGTCCTCTTACACGGAGTCCGCCATGTTCGTTACAGTAGCCCAGAATGGACTCTACAGATCGCGTACACGACTACACACTGTATGTACAACCATGGCAGACGGACGTGACTTAGAGGAAGAAGAAAAAGCTAGTGTCAGCTAACTGTGTTTGTTTGGGACTGCTGAGTTCAATGCAATTGGATATTTCATCACCACATACCGCCAAATCTTACACACTGCACCTTTAAGAAGTATTTCTGGCCTGTAAGATGATTTTCGAGTCGTGACCGAGCTCTGACGTAACCTCATCGCCCAGGCTGATTTGAGGCTCTGATGTCATTCAGATTTGCCGTCTGACTGACAGCTTTCAGGAGATTGCACCATTTCAGCAACGTCTCCATATCGGCCTCGTTAACCTGATTCTGCCGTGACATCGACGAGCCCCTCTAATGGACGACAGCGGCAAATCAAGAGAACTTTTCCGGCGGCCAAAATGCTCTCGCTGCCTCTAAGTACCTTCACTTTTCCCTGCCTGCTTCTATCAAAGTAAATGTGTGAGACAGAGAGAGAGAGGAGAGGGAGTGTGACTGCTTCTTGTGTTGCTTTTTAACCACCTCCTCACACACACACGAGAACACACACACAGCGAGCTGTGTCCATTGTAGAAGATAGCCGGGTTCATTCCTCCTTCCTCCTCGCTTCATTCAGTGGCGTAATTGAAAAGATGAAAAGAGTTTGGTGGAGACTTTGGAAGTCTTTAGGTTCCTCGGAGAGTCGGCGGCGTTCGATAATGAACTCAGTGATTTGCAGTCGTGTGCGTGAACGTCAGAGAGAGAGAGACAACGACAAAAGAGGAAGTGGAGGGGGAAAAGAGCAGATGTTCTGTCCGGTGTAAATGTAAGTAACCAGGATCAGCCCAGATTACATTTAAAAGTGTGTCATTAGATTACAGTTACAATGTGAAGGATTACTTGATTACATCTTTAAAATGTGTTTAAAACGTTCTGTTACCTGCCTGTGGTTTACAGATGTTTGCGTGTGTCTGAGATCAGAGCTGCCTCTAAACTGTCAACAGATCATGGGATTGCAAGTGAACGGCTAACACCATGCTAACACCATGCTAACACCATGCTAACAACAACAACAACAACAACAACAACAACAACAACAACAACAACAACAACAACAACAACAACAACTGTGTTCAACATGAAAGTGACCAAATCAATTTTATTATCCATTCTCCGTCTGGGACGCCCGGATAAATCTGCTGCCACCACAGCCTGATCTTGGATAAGTGGAAGAAGATGGATGGAAATGTGTGGAGATACTCATACAGCATTTTGGCTCGCTAGCTGTGAACTCACAAGGTCACAAAGTCACGAGAATCCATCTTCAAGCTCTGCGCTCGTGTCCAAACCCAGAGATTCAGACCGATCGACGTCCTGTGAGGAACTCCCTTCATTGAAAGAACAAAGAGCGGCGCTGAAGGATTTTCTGGATGGAAAAGATGTTTTTACTCTTCATGAAGAGTTTGTCTCCGTTAGCATTCTGTGGACTGGAAGAATCAGTCGTCAGTGTGTGTGTGTGTTTGTAACACAGCATATTCTTTCTTCCGTCACAGCTCGATGATTCAGAGATGTTTTCGAAGTGATTTCGCCCCAAACAAACTCCACCTCACGCAGAGAGACGAGGCAGACAGGCCTCAATCACTGTTCAGAACATCGAACAGTCTCATTAGAACTTTGTTTTCTCACCTGAGCGCAATAAATTACTGTAACGAGACTAATGACGAGCGACGTCACGCTATCCGTGGCGGGCTGTTAGCAGTGTTATTTAAACCAAACACAGACTGTAAATGAGGCTGCAGGAAAAGGTTAGCCGTGACACTGATACAGAGGAAACACACCGACCCAGAGAACATTATTCCTCCAACACCGAGAACACGTGACAGACTGAGCCTGTGAAAAGTCATTAGTCTGGCTGCAGAATCACTCCGTGATTGGGTCAGGTCTTTTATCACCGTCTTCACACTTTGACTAAACTCCTGACATTTAAAGAGCCTGAAGACATCTGCTGCAGCGTCCAGGACAAAGACAGTCCTTCTGCTTTGAGTCTTCTTCTTATTGCTCATCACAGACTCGAACACACTGTTCAGCTTTGATCCATTAATGGCAGAACAGTCAGTCAGAAATGTTCATGTTTGACTTCGTAAAGCGTTAGTTCGGGTTACTGAAGTGAGGTTGAGTCAGCGTGATAATGATAGGCCCAGTTTGGAATATATGTTGATCTATGGTCTCTTCAATGTCACCAGACTTCAGTGACAAAAACATAATTTTCCCTCGCAGAACACGGGAGTTGCAGGTCCAGAACTGCCTCGTTCTGTTTGTTAGTTTGTGTCATTGTGGGACTTTGTTGTTTTTGCAGGTCGAGGCAGTGGGACACCGGTAAGTCCGGTGTTCTGTGAGCTAAAATTACAGTTTTTGTCAATGAAGTCTGGTCGCTTTGGAGAGAGATGTGGCTGCTGTCTGATGGCCAGATAAAGCTGTGAAAATAATTTAAATATAGTGTACACGCCCTCATCCACAGCAGTATGTGTGTTCTCTTCAAAGTCAGACTCCTTTGACAAAATCCAAACTAACATGTCAAAACACTACAAGTCACATAATAACACCAATAAACTAGTTCAGCCATCAGCAGCTCCTCTGTGAGGTGACTGTTTTTGTCAAAGGAGTCTGGTGGCGTGCTCGTCCTTCGGACTGCTTCTCAAAACAGGGGGCATGCCGACCGCTATCTACTGTAGGTAACACTGTCTCACTATGAATCAGCAGATGACCTGAACTACCCCTTTAACTTGTCAAGTACCAAAGCTGGGAACAGACCACAGGGTTACTGAAACCTACGAATAATTTCAGATCTGAAAAGAGCACACTGAGAAACAGAGTAAATACAGACGACAACACCATGGACTGTGTGATGGCAGTGATAACCACTGACAGTATAAAGAACGGAGGCGCCGATTTAAAGCTCAGACTGTGACGAGCTGGACGCCACCATGTTGGCAGTCCTACCTCTTTACACGCTGACTAAAAGCTGAGAAGGAGTCAGAATAAGTACACGGTAAAGAACATTTAATTCATGATTCAATAAAGATCAAATATGTACGAGGCCGTGTGTTACTACAGTGTGTACGAGGCTGACGGAGGCCTTTTCTCCAAGATATTGAGGCGTTAATGTTTTATTTTGCTGATCTGTTTAAATTCTCCATTTGATCAAACTCTGTGAATATTTATACGTGTGCCTCGTTATTTGTCATATTTCTTCCTAACAAGCACGTTTGTTGCATTCATGTACCATCATCATCTCGCGTCGTTGCTCCGTCCCTGAAAGGTTGTGGTGTCACTTTGTCTAAAGGTTACATCTGCAGCCTGTTAACCCTTCACAAAGGGGAGAGGGTTAAAGTTCAATCGCCTAGCAACAGAAGGCGTAGGCAGGAGAACAAACCGAATTACCTCCAACTGGAAACGTCCTTTTAAAAATGTTTCCCAGGTTAGTCCGGGGCAGAGCGTTGTTCGATGGTTTCTCAGGAGACGTGAAACATTTAAAGGATGTTTTAAGAGCAATAAACGAGTCCATGGAGGTTTTTAAAGATGATCCTACGCCCTGCAAAGAACCCGGGTGGTGTTTAACTGGAATTCAAACGAAGCTGACTAAATTCATTGGTGTCTTCTCCTTTGTGTCGTAGACATGACGAGTCTCAGTCCAATTAAACATGATTAATGATCCTTTAGTAAAAGTACGTTTGAAACGTGATTCAGACCACAAACTGAATGTTCTGACCGTTTGAGTTCGACACATTAAGTTCTGCCTGCCTGAGTATAGGAAGAGATTTTTATGTTTGTACAGGCTGTGTTATTATTTGTCCCTTCAGCTGCAGCTCTTATTTTGAAGGCCAAATGTCAGAAGGTAAACTAAAGAAATGTTTCTTCATTTCTACAGCGTGGTGCAGCTCGACTCGACCCACTTTTGGTACCAGGTGTTTTTCTCGGTCGCGTAAGGTGGTACTCCCCCAACGTAGGTGGGATTCTTAGCTGACTGCCAAAGCGACGCCACGTGAAACTGCTTCGACTTAAACCCCCACCTGCTCTGTGTGGCTGCCCATCACTCCACCATCTCTCTCCACATTCACATGTCTATGAGCCCTTTGTGTGAAAACAATTTCCCCTCGAGGGATCAGTAAAGTATCTATTCTTTTCTTCTTCTTCTGCTATGAAAGAACGAGTCCGGCTGAGCCATGTAGTGGAAATGGGCCGTTTGATTGTGTCGACTAATCAGGGTACATTTCTAATGTTTCTATTTCATATTGTGATTAAAAAGTTTAGTTACTGTCTCCATGTGTCGGTTCTGTGATGAACTGGTGACCTGCCCAAAGTATACCCGGACTCTCGCACAATGCCAGCTGGGATTGACTCCTGATAAGGCTAAGCCGTTATCTGAAGAATCACAGGACCATTAAAGTCCAGAACATTTCACCATGATGCAGGTAGATGGATCCGATGTGGAGGATTTAGTGGCATCTAACAGCAAAGCAAACTGAATACCCCTCCCCTCACCCGCTCCTTCCAAACATGTAGGACAAGGTTCAGGTTCTGCAGCATCTTCGTGTTTGCATTATAATTTAGTCTTCCTCTCGATGAGTGTTCATCACGCTTTCATGACGCATCAGATGAAGAAACAGTATTCAGCTGGGAGATGCCACACACTCTTCTTCATCGTCACCCTCGGCCTTCATCTCCTGTTCATTCAGACGTCGATGGAGATCAAACAGTCGTCTGATTTGAAATGACAGAAACACACGGCGAGCGCTCCTCTCACCTCTGTGACAATCGAAAGGCCCTCGAGACCACACAGGAAAAAAAATATCATCTAATCCATTTTTAATAAGCGCTTTAATAAGGACTTTAATTAGCGGGGTATATCATGATTGATCAGTAGTCATGCGGCTCGCTGTGCCCGAGTGTCAAACAGGGAGGTGGAACAATAGCAGTAAATACAGCTGTTATTAAAACCTTTGTACAAAAACATCTCACCACTTCATTATTTGTCCCGAGCCAAAGATGGGAAGCTGTGACTGAACAACAATCATATAATTGAGGTAAATTATACAGCCGGGCTGATTATAACATTACTGAAACACAGATCACAGTATTACTTTCACTGCGGAGAAAAATGTTTGCACGGTTTCATCTTCACACAAGATCCACTTCAAATGTGACGAGTGTCACAAAGTGAGGTATGCAAAGAGTACAAAAGAGTGTGAAGAGACCACACACACACACACACACACACACAGTAAAAGGAAGCCGTCCGTTTCCTTGTTAAAGTTTCCTGCAAACAAAAAACAGACACATACAGAAAGAAACACACACACACACACACACACACAAACACACACACACACAAACTAATCAGTGGATCATTTCTGTTAATCTACCACCTGCTGCTTTAATCACCACAAAAGTACATTAACACACACACACACACACACATATAGCACGTAGCGGTGCTGAGTGGGTTTGACTTCAGCAGATCATCTGTAGTTCATCTGTACGTACAGCGCTCAGCCCCCGCAGATAACACACGAAACACAAGAAACAAACCGGCTCTGACTGACGTTTCTAACACTGCAATGTAACCTGAATGACGCCCGGTCGCTCAAACAAGCCACCTGTGACGACACCCACCTGTCAATCAAAGCGTCCACGCTCTTAATCCTGCATAACTTTAAGCCTTAATATAACCTGAACAGGTGAGTTGTATATAAATTCACCCTCAGTACAGTTGTCATGAACGGGGAAATTAGCTACAGAGACCAAAACTGTTTTTTGTACCAGGCTGTAAACATGTTTATTTCTGCTGTGAAGTTGGACATTTGAACATGGGGACTTATGGAGACTGACTCACTTCTGGAGCCAGCCTCAAGTGGACGTTAGAGGAACTGCAGTTTGTGGTTCTTCATATCCAAAGGACTCCGTCTCTGTGAAGTGAAGCGTTGTATCGCTCCTGATGAGCAGTTGGCATCTTGCATGACAGCTTCTGTCATCACTGTATGAATGTGTGTGTGAATGAGTGAAAGCATTATGAAGCACTTCAGTCAGCTGACCAGAGAAGTGCTATATAAATACATGTCCATTTACATTGATGCTTCCATGAGGGCACATATAGATCTAGATGTTTATACTGACTTTATGTTCTTTTGGAGCCGTCAGTCACTTCAGATGAAAGCTGTTATGTGTGAACATATAATACGAGTATTCCTCTGAGCCAAGTGGCGGCTTTTGTCCTCTTTCATCCGAGCAGCATGTCATCATCATCATCATTCTGTGGTGTTATGCCCTCCAATTCCTTCCTCCTGACCCAGACAATCACAGAGGAATTGAGTGGCTTCCTCGCTGAGACAGGAGGAGAGCAGTCAAGTGCAGAGAGGAAGGATGAACCGAGGTGAAGAAAAAAAGAGATGAGGAGGTGAAAGTTTGAGGCCGAGCGATCAGAAAAAGGATCAGGTACGAGGAAAAATAAAGGACGACCTTCAAACTCAGTGAGTTAGAGAAGGAGACAGCGTGCTGTAGCGTCCAATCAGGACAAAGAACTGCTAATTAGTCCAACTCATCGGATCCGTGTATACCTGAGACGATGGCTTCACCCCAAACTCCAGCACTCTGCTATGATCCCACTTTGCTGGTAAGCTTCTTTCTTTTCTGTCGTCATGAAGACAGCAGAGGAAAAACACAGATGGTGCACTGCTTTTCAAAAGAAAACACTGTCTGTGTGCAGATTTGTGAATAGAAGCAGGAGAAGAGAAACGAAATGAGCAGACTCTTCATCCTGTGCCAGCCTGAGAGCGAGCCCAGCTTTACATGGACGGGTTCGTTTTCCACCAAGACTGTCTCTGAGACAGCCTCCAGACTAAAGCCGGTCAGCTTCAAGTGGACGCATTACATTCAGGTTTTATGGATCGATCGATCCTTTCACGGTTAACATCCTAAAGGAGAAATAGTCATCGTTATAGAGAATGGCCGACTTTCTGTATGAGGGCTTAAACTTCACCATGTGTGCAAAAGAGAGAAAAGACGTCAAACAGGCGCAAAAGGTCGAAAAATACGAGCCTGAGTCTTTGTACGCGGGGCTCATGTTTGACCAGGTGAGCTACCTGGTCGCCCCTCTGTTCCAATGTTAATACAAACCCATCAAACTATCTGAGAGAATTCATCTTCTTGGGACCATGAATGTTGGTACAAACTATATGAAACATTATCTAATAGTTGTGACCTCCACAGCTGATTTATGACTGTGTGTTACAACAATCCACGTGAACACAGCAGCCCCTCAGACTCTCTGAGCAGGACTCCTCAGACAACGATGTTATTTTAAAACACTGAACCTCTCACGCCCCTCACATTGTACACGCATATCGTTAGCCTAACTAGCTTCCCCTTCTCCTCGTCCTTCATTTAAACGCCTGTGAGTGACGGCCGGGCTGACAGAAGTAATCACGAAGCCATTCAAGCTCCTCTGCGCGACGCAGCGTATGTTTTGGCTCGCGGAGCCGGGCTTCCTGTTAAACTCTGCAATCCAGGTTTTATTCATGAAGATCCCACGAGTGTCTTCAGCACACTCTGCAAACAACGCAGCTTTTTGTTAATTCATCTGACGGAGACAATACAGGCTGATTCCTTTGTTAACGTCAGATGTAGCTAATAAGAATAGTTTCCATGTGGAGGCCCTGTGAGTCTGTCATTAGCAGTCAGCGGAGCGTGCATGCAGTGACACTCCTGCATCTCAACTCTCTCCGGCTTGTTTGGGAATCACAAAGCAAACTGCACAAGAGAGGAGCTGCAGAGATAATAGCTTTCTGTTCCCTTAGAGACTGTGCAGCAAACACACAGGCAAATGGTACATGTAGTGCATGTGGGGAGGTGGAAGAGAGCCGAACGCATGCCCACATAGAGAACAATAGCACACCTTAAAGGTTAGTTAGATCCAAGCAAGTAATTTGATTAGACAACAGCACTGAGCCTTTTAACTGCGTGTATGACTCCACTTTACAGCTGCTCTAATACTAACAGCACAGTAATGCTCATCATCTGTCTCAGACTGTAACAAAGATGAACACATTTCATCTATATTTCATTTATAGGATCAAACATTTTCTGCATACCGCTGTTAGAAACTGAACACACCGTCAGCAATCAATACACAACCATTATCAAACCAAGGACTAACATTCAGTCAACGTCAGGCAGCCTTATCATACTAGTGACCTGGTGCTTCTGTAGCGTTGATAAATCTAAATAACTTTTCCTAACCACTTTTTCTTTAACCTTGATGTTAATAGCCATGAGGAAAGATGAGAAGGAAAGTTCATGAGGAGTTAGGAGAAGACGTCCACGGCGTTCAGAGAATCAGACTACGTCAGGATGTTATTAATGTGATCTGTGGTAAAACTACAAAGTCCAGAAGATGGACTACAAAACGCTCCATCAGAGATACTTCATGCAATCTTACTGTGGAAACATGACAACCAATTCATCATCAGTGCCAGAACTAAAATAAGGGATATCGATTTTTTGGTTGGAATCGTGGTACGGCATTACCTCCTTTCCTTTCGTCAAGGATGCCAGAGTATCCTCTGCAAAAGGAGATAATAAAGGAAGCACTGAAGCTCCTTTCCTTATCATGGCGGCTACATAAATACTTATATACTTTATAGCTCCCTGCTCTGTCCGGGGAAAATCTGACGCGTCCACAGTCTGACTGTCAGTTCATTCAAAGATAAACTGTGTCTGTACAAACTTTATGTTTGGATTCAACAACAAAGAGCTGCTTGGTGGATTTTAGGAGTTTTTACTGCAGTTATCAAAGTAACCTCCTGGTTTCCTGCTTCCTGTTTGGTGCTGAAGAGAGCGCGCCGACCTTCTGATGATTTGATCAGAACGTCAAGACTTCCACATGCATGAATCTGAATTCATCGCAGATCTTTGGGGGGTTTCTGGCAGTGGAGAATAATTATTGTTCTGAATTAATGCCAACACCATGAAACACATAAACACTCCACTTCAGCGTGGAGACGCTCATGAAGACCTTCAGTCAGGTTTAAAGTTTAATGGAATTCTTCAATTATACACACACGTGGCCCAGTTCTGCCTAATGCTTACATCTGGGGCCCGTGTGCACACTGAATATTCATGAAACTATATGAAGCCACAGGGAGACGAAACAATCCACCGTGCTCTGAAAACGAGGCCTCACGTATGTGTGGATGCAGCGGTGTGTGTGTGTGACTGTAGGTGGGTCTCGTACACCTGCCATAAAATCAATGGTGACCCTTCAGGTGATGACAGTTTCAGGTCATCTGTAAAGAAGTGGGTGAATTTTGCTGAGATTTGGCACAGATGTTTTCACTTCCAACACTGAGATGTCATACCACATACGCGTTTCACTGGATGTAAAATTAGTACACGCCGTACCCCGAGTGCAGGATGACATCATCAACAACTTGTTCTGGTTTATCAGGAAATGACAAACTCTAAAATACCATGAAGAACACCTGAAAACACTGAAAACACGACTCTGTGTCAGTGTTGGACAGACACTGAAGGACAGAGGACAGATGGGACAAAAACACTTAACGGAGACTTTAACATCCAATAAAACACGAGCACTCAGTTCAAGTCCAGCTCAGACGGTGTTCAAACTGAAGTCTGTAGTTATCTGTCTGAGATGTTGTGAAAACCTATAAAAGCCTGATAAAATCTTTAGATTTAGAGACAGGTCCTTTGCTCTGTGAAGAGTTCAGCTTCACTGATTGAGTTTAATGCCAGCAGACCTGCAATCTGAGACAAAACAGTTATTCTGTGTTCCAGATCTACAGCGACATGTGAACAGAGGCAGTTAAGGTGGTATGAACTGGATCCTGATTGTATGATTGATTGTAGAATAATATACATTTCATTTTCAGAGCAGCACGTTCAGGTGTGTGCCTCCTCACTTATGATAAGTTACTATTAAGCAAACAGCCTTTTAATTAACACTGACAGGAAATTGAGGCTGCCAATAAAGATGAAGACTCAACAATCTCAGGACTGACACAAAGTCAAAGGAGGACCAAAGAGGACCAAAGGAGGACCAAAGAGGACCAAAGAGGACCAAAGAGGACCAAAGAGATCTGACAACAGAGACTACATCCAGGTTTTAGACAGACCAAGAGAGGAGACAGTCAAAGCTACGGGTTTTAGACAGTCTGTAACACGAGACTACAGGTTTTAGACAGTCAGGTACGTCCAGGTTTTAGACAGTCTGCGGGAGACTACGTCCAGGTTTTAGACAGATAAGGTTTTAGACAGTTTCGGAGACTACTTTTAGACAGTTCCAGATAAGTTCTTTCTTTGAATTTGTTTCTTAAATTATAAATGATAAAAGTTATTCTTGTGTTTATAGAAGGTCATTGAAGTCTGCACAGTTTAATCGGCTCCACAAAAAGGTCTTTGAAAGTGAAACCTTGGTCTTCTTTCAGTTTTCTCTCGACTGGTGGGAGATGTTTGATTTTTGTCCATCATCATTGATCAACAACACTAGCGGTGAGTAATCATACAACCTTATGTAAAATCATAAAGACCGGATGTTCATGGGAGGATGTTTGAATAGTTGTTAGATTACTTGATTAAAACAAAGTTGTGTGTGTGTAAAGAAGACAGAAAAGGACGAGATCATTCGTCCAAAGGCTGCCTCACGTTGAGCTAGCAGGCATTTCAGCTAGAGGTCAGCAAACAAACAGGAAGGCTACGAGTTATTCAATATCATCTCCAACTTATCACGCTCAGGTTTCAGGCGTCACTTCTCTGTTTCAGCTGAAAAAGTTGCTCATCTCCTGCAGGATCGCTGTGGAGGTCACAGCATGCCGTCACGCCGCTCGGGCTCTGGCTCTTTTCTTTGAAAGGCTGCGAGGTAAAGATACAGAAAGTGTGCAGCGGGCATGCCCAGAGCGAGGCCAAACAAACAGATGAGTCGAAGCTCTCAAAAGAACACGGCTGGGTTTTTATTCCTCTCTCGTTGTTTTGCCCAGTTTCTGTTGTTGTTGTTCTCTCTGCATTAAAATCCCGCTGGTCATTGTTCAGCAGCAAGCTGCATCTCTTCATGTTTGGTTATTGTTCAATCACACTGCTTTTACCACCTGCCCACTCCTTTAACAGACCATGCTGCCTAACATGTTATATTAAAATCATCTCCATAGAAAAAATCCATGCTAAATATGAATCTACTATGAAGCTGGGTTCATTTTGGGAGCTAAACATTAGCATTAAAACGATAAGGGCCATACAGAGACATAATGGACCTCTTACAGTTAATTTTAGGACTCCTCAAAGCATTTAACAAGCCTGAGTGCTTCACTCACACCGTGACTTTATTCAAATCATGCCCTGAACATGAGTAACAGTTGATTTTTGAACTGGAACTGGAGCAGAGGAGAAAATATAAAAGAATAAAGACGCATTTAAATGCAAATCAACAAAGAAAGAAAGAAAGAGAGACAGCAGGGGCGTCTCCACCTGTCAGCCGGTGTGATCATGCGTGTCACGTGATGCATCGGATAATTCAGAGGCAGAACTGGAGCATGATTATGTCGATGTTAACCCAGAGGACAAAACAGAAGACCGCTGTCATCACCAGGGACAGATTAGTGTTAAGTGCCAGTCATTAAGCTGTTAACGTTAGCCTAACACGGTACAATACACTGCATGTACACAAGCATGAGAGGCTAAGCTGAAATCAGCCCCGCGTCCCAGATACACCACACATACACCACAAATTAAAGTTACTGCTGTTAGCTAATGTTAGCTCAGCTTCTTAGCCTTGACTGCCCGGACTGTGAGCTCAGAGCAATGGAGGAGTGTTGCTGTTTGGACCACAGGCGGTTTGGACCACCGGGACAAAGAAGAGGAGGTTTACAGGGACTACTGACGGGAGCGAAGCCGGTGTCATGCCAGAACTGGAGCTAGGCGAGCGGGCAATGTAACCGGGCTCAGCAGCTTCTATGGACATAATGGCAGAGGAGAAGAGAGCGAAGAGGACGCTGACGGAGGAAGCTAAGAAGAGAAAAAGGAGAGAGTGAGCGAGCAAGAAGCCGCCGGACAAGAGTAAATCTGGGACTGACTTTTAGTGGTTGGTGAGAGCTTGGTGAAATAAAAGGCTGAAAGACAGACGCCGAGCTGGGCTGACTGCTGTTGGACTAGTCAGTAATATTAGCTGCTGCTGTGTCTGCTGTTGGTGACCTGGTTGATGGTTGACATGTTTTCCACAGTGGTAATGTCCACACAGCGTTGCTTTAAAGCCACCTTAAGCCAAGTACACAAACCACTTGCCAGCTGGTCGAGATGTCTCTCCAACAAACATGCAACAATGATAAAACAAGAAGGGAACTAGAAGTCGGTGAGTGGAGGTCAGTGTAAAAAGAGGTCCATCCAGCCTGGACAGAAAGATGTTTCAGTCACTGGGGGGTACTATCACTGGAGCCAGCACACACACAGTCCATCAGTACGAGCAGAAGCAGAGATGGAGGGATCAATTAACCTCCCAGGAGCGACAACCTGAATCATCTCATCATTCTGCGGTCACTCAGTGTGACTGCTAGCCTGAAGCACAACACTGCTACACTGCTGCTCCCAGTACAGAAGGATATAAATCATCTGAACACGAGTGAAGCAAGAAAGACAAGAAAGTTTTTGTTTTGTTTTTTAGGTCAGGACAGCTGACACAAAAACTACACACTGCTGGCAATTCTGTTCACATCCACACAGAAAACGACTACATATGAAAGTGACAATGGGCGATTCATCTCAGCCTGACACATATTGACACACGAGGTGCCCGAATCCATCTTGTGGTGACAGTTCTCTGCTCTGTCTTGTCCTCCCAAACTTCAAAAAGCAAAATGTGTGTAGAGGGTATGTACCGACATCACTCTGACACGATAACACCGCCCTCTGCACGCACACGGGTCGCTGCTATGAAAAGGCAGAATCACAACTGCTGGGAGGAAAAGAAATATAACATGAACAAGATGATCCATGAGTTCATGTATGGCATGTTACATGGAATATGAACTGATCCTGTTTTATCCGTCAGTCCTCGAGGACCCTAAAGGATTTTGTGGACACGTTTGTAAAAGAACATTCATTTCATGGCTCGTCTTATCCAGATAAATGTCACTGGTTAGTCGGCGAGCCTCAGAGTCGTCTTCAGTTTCAGCAGTCTGTTGAAACTTCAGCTCTGTTTGTGCTGACTGACTGAATGTTTTTTGGAGCGGTCCCACTGAGAGCCCTCCCCAGAATTTTGCTTTTGCTTTTTCAAGCTTTATTTTGACAGACACAGCTGAAGAGTGACAGGAAATGTGTAGAGAGAGAGAGACGGGAATGACCCGGGCCCGCTGCGGCAAGGCTTCGTAACATGGGGCGGATGATCTACCAACTGAGCTAATCGACACCCCAGAATTTTCTTCTTTAACTGCATTTCCCACAATTCTGATATTTCTATTTAAAAAATTGAAACTTTGACAAAAACCAGTTAAAACACCAACAAACGAACCCATTAAGGCACTGATGGTCCAGCAGCTCTCGTGTTCTGTGAGGTGAAATAGTTGTTTTTGTCAAAGTAGTCTGGTGGTGTGCTCGTCCTCCTGTCTGCTTCTCTAAACTAGGGCCTGCCGACCGCCGTCTACTACAAGTAATACACTGACGATGGATAGCGAGGGTAGCATGGGCACAACCAAGTGTAAAATTAGGAGGGGGGTTATGCACTTGACAAATGGAAATACAAGTCCTTTTAGACAGCAGCGTTTGCCATCAACACCTCCATCGTTTCCAACACGATGGTAGGCGGCGGTGGCAAAGAGAGCGAGCGCGGGCTGCTGCTGCCACTGCTGCTGCTCTCGTGGACACTCGTGGCTATTTGCCGCTGCCATCTGAGTTTTACAACTTCCTGCCGTGGCTCAGCGTGTGATCATGATAAACACAGGAACCCCGCTGAGTGAGTAGGTGGATGGCAGCAGCTGGTAGTGTATAGTACAGGTGGTTAGCAGGACTGGACGGCGTCGTGTGGCAGACTGGAAGTATCTCTACAGATCTGAACCTCTAACTCATTGTTTTAACTGTTGACGGATACGTCTGCTGATATTCTACATTTTTATGGACTAACAAGATTCAGCCTGATATATCATACAGCTCCTCTGTAAACACATCAATGAGCCACACTGTTGTTCCTTCATTACCATGAACACACACTGTAGTTTATTCTGACTCAGTCCCACAAACACCGTCCTGCTGCCACAAGCATTCACTCGAGCACCAAATGTGGATTCATCCACCGCTGAAAATAGTCCCATTTCACAGTGAGCAGCTGTTTTAAGGTTTTCTTTGAAATGAAACTATATATTTGTGATGAGAGCTCAAAGTATTGAGATACAAACAAACACAATGTTGATTTTGGTCTTCTCTCCGGATTTGTCTATAGAATAACACCAGACTTATCTTTTAAAACACAATTTTAGTAAGCATTAGTATTGTTTATTTCCATTCAGTCTATTCCAATATTTAATAAAATGCCACCCAACTATCCAGAGAACAGTGACAATATTAAACAACAGATACATGTTTGAATTATTCAATCAGTATAACAAGAAATAAAAAGTATAAAGAAACAAAACAGTCAGTCAGAGAGTCATTGGAACAAAATGTAGCCTCAGAAACATCTACTGCTACTACTGTATATTTAAAACTGGTCAACAATATCTATTATAGAATGTATGGTAAAGAAAAAATGTTCACACTCAACAAATATGCAAATATGGAGCCTTAATTATGCGGACTTGTGGTTGATTTATGACTGTAACTGCCAGGACTTTTAATCCCAGCTACATCTTAAATGGGATTAGGAGTCTGTGCATATTTCGATTCCTCCACATGTCTGTCGATGGACTTTTTAAACCATCTGGGAGAGATTTCTCTTTCTGGCAGTTTGGGAGAAGTTCAAAAATTCAGCCGGTCTGCAGAACGCTCGAAAAGATTAGACTGGAGTGGGTTCAGAAGAGGAAGTCAACGGGAGCGTGAAAAATATCGGAGGATTTCCCAAAGTCACCGCGTGACAAAACATGTTTTAAAATGTACAGAGGTGCTTTCTTTGGATTAATGTGTCATTACATAACGTCTTCTTTGAAGTGGGGCTTTACAGATGGAGCATTGATGCTATTCATTGGAATATTTCTCACTTTTCTTTCACATGCCGCCACAGGAGCTTATCCCATCACACGGTGAATGCAGGAGGACACCGTGGAGAGGCTGCCGGTCCATCACAGCGCTAACACAGATAGACACTCACACCTTGGGGCAGATTAAGGTCTCTGTTACACTCCAGAGGCTTATTTTCAGGCTGCAGCACAAGAGCCTCAAGATCTCATGGAGGATTGTGGTATCGGCTCTTTCTCTGTAAATCTGTTGAGAATAATTCGATTGGGAAAGTTTTCTTTAAGCGATGTGTGTCGCCGCTTTTGTCACCTTGTTGTGAAGTTTGTTAATTTAACATTTCCTTCCCGACAAAACTATGCCAACCAAAGCTGTGTGTGCTCACCTTACTGTCACATTCATACAGCGTATAGCACACCTATAATATGTATATAGTCCATCTATACATATTTAATTTGTTATATTTTATTTATATCACTCCACTTTTTACTTAAACGTGGATTAATCCACCGCTGAAAATAGTCCCGAACAAACGCACCATTATTATTATTTCATTTAAGAACTGCAGCGAGCAGCTGGGTTTTATTTTATTCTATTTCTTCTTTGTCTTATTTTTATCTTCTTACGTCTTGAGCTGTTGTTGCAGCTCGTGCTCTTCATGCTCAGCTGACCTGTTTTCTGTACAGGTTTTCTGTACATCTGTACAGGGAGTGACACCCTCTGTCCTTAGACCCTCGGTCCGAGTGAGGAAAAACTTGCCCACAAAAAACCCTTTTAACAGGGAAAAAAGGTGGAAGAAACCTCAGGAAGAGCCACAGAGGAGGGATCCCTCTGCCAGGACGGACAGACGTGCAATAGATGTCACATGTACAGAACAAGTCAACACAAACATATTGTACAATTACAATGAATGATAAAATGACAATGAATTACAATGAACGGCAGTCTAGTCCTATGGCAGCATAACTAAGGGATGACCTGAGCCAGCACTAACTATAAGCTTTATCAAAAGGAAAGTCTTAAGTCTACTCTTAAAGGTGTTGACCGTGTCTGCCTCCAGAACCCAGAATGGTAGTTTGTTCCACAGAAGAGGAGCCTGATGGCTGAAAGCTCTGGCTCCCAATCTACTTTGGAGACTATAGGAACCACAAGGAACCCAGCATCCTGAGAGCGCAGTGTTCTAGAGGGGTAGTAAGGTACTATGAGCTCTTTTAGATATGATGGTGCCTGACCATGAAGAGCTTTGTATATAAGTTAAGAATTTTAAATCCTATTCTAGATTTAACAGGTAGCCAGTGCAAGGAAGCCAAATGGGAGAGATGTGATCTCTGATCTTGGTTCCTGTCAGAACACGTGCAGCAGCATTCTGAATTAACTGCAAAGTCCTCAGAGACTTATTGGAGCAACCTGATAGCAAAGAGTTACAATAGTCCATTCTAGAAGTAACAAATGCGTGGACTAGTTTTTCTGCATCCGCTTGAGACACGATGCGTCTGATTTTGGCGATGTTACGTAAGTGGAAGAATGCAGTCCTCGAAATTTGTTTTATGTGGACATTAAAGGACAAATCCTGATCAAAAACAACTCCAAGATTCTTTACAGTGGAGCTGGAGGCCAGGGTGATCCGTCTAAAGTAACTAATTCTCTAGAAAGAGAGTTCTGAGGTGTTTCGGTCCAATTACAAGAACTTCAGTTTTGTCTGAATTTAACATCAGAAAATTGTAGGTCATCCAACTTTTTATATCTTTAAGGCATGCTTGGAGTTTAGTTAACTGATTGGTTTCATCAGGCTTGATCGATAAATATAATTGGTGTCGTCAGCATAACAATGAAAATTAATGGAGTGATTCCTAATAATGTTCCCTACAGGAAGCATATATAAACTGAATAGAAGTGGTCCTAGTACAGAACCTTGTGGGACTCCATGACAAACTTTGGTATGCATGGAAGATTCATCATTGACGTGAACAAACTGAGATCGATCTAAGAAATACGACTTAAACCAGCTTAGGGCGGTTCCTTTGATGCCAATTTGATGTTCCAGTCTCTGTAAGAGAATTTGATGGTCAATGGTGTCAAATGCGGCACTAAGATCTAACAGGACAAGTACAGAGATGAGTCCTTTGTCTGATGCCATTAGGAGGTCATTTGTAACTTTGACTAATGCGGTCTCTGTGCTATGATGCACTCTAAATCCTGACTGAAAATCCTCAAATAAACTGTTCTTGTTTCTCAAGTATCTTAGAGAGAAAGGGAAGGTTTGATATCGGTCTGTAATTGGCTAAAACCTCTGGATCTAGAGTGGGCTTTTTAAGAAGAGGTTTAATTACAGCTACTTTAAAGGACTGTGGTACATAACCTGATAATAAAGACAGATTAATCATATCCAATAAAGAAGGACGAACTAGAGGTAAAACATCCTTGATCAGCCTGGTTGGGATGGGGTCTAAAAGACAGGTTGACGGATTAGATGAAGAAATTATTAAAGTTATTTGATGGTCGATGGGAGAAAAAAATAATGATTTTTTTCTTCATGATATTTAATGATGAAACATGACTCAGTTTTCATCATTTTACGACTGATTGGCTTTAAATTCATCAAATGAAATGGTCATTTATTACTTTATTTTTAATTCTCATGCATTTTCATCACTTCCATTCTTATCTATTCATTTTTGTTACTTCCACCTCAGACAGGAGAAGAGAGAATTATCCTGGCAGATATTCCTGCACAAAAAATGTTTTATACACCGTGATGTAGCACTGCAACTGCCGATCATTTTCAAATAGATTTGAGTATTTTTTGCCTCATCAATAGATCTTAAAATGAAACCAACGGTCCAAGACCCCGAAGATATTCAGTTCATGATGATGAGCAGCCAGTCCTCCTGAAAAGAGCGAATATGCTTTGCTCGATAAACGACTTAAACAATTCACTTGATGTCATTTAATTGAACTAATCAGCTAATCATTTAATCACTACACTGGTGAATTTGATCAGAGATGGTTTGAGGAGTGAGTGCAGATGAAGAGGAGGAGGAGGAGGAGGAGGAGGAGGAGGGCTGATGGTTTTCACAGCAGTCCAAAACAGACATAAGCAACATATGGGAGAGTCTCCTGTTCCCTTTGTGGTACATGAGCTGTGACAAACAGGGTCTGCAGACAGCGCCTTTGGACACATTGCACTGTTACAAATGGGCATGCAGCCACGGACATGTCCATATGTGTGCTGCAGAGTTTTCAGAAACACACACACACACACACACACACACACACTTGTGCACTGAGTGACAGCCTCAGCTGAGCCGCCGTGTGTTATCTGAACGGTGGATCCCATTCGGTGCTGTCAAATAAGCAGCGAGCGTTGGCTGCACTTCCTCCGCCTCATTACCCCCCTCAGCCGCTCTGACGTGGTCACTGCTCCCCTCGAACTGTGAAGCTTCTCTGGATCTTAAACTCAGATTAATGAGTCGGCTGCTCACAGATCAGAGTATCTGATAAAGGTGGCGTCCCAGACTATCACCCCGTGATAAATTCTGATTATATCACATAACTCATTGGCCTGTTTTGACGATATCAGATTACATTCAAATACAGCCTTGACAGTTTGAATAAATGCACCAATTGAGCTTGTTTTCTCTGCTGCCAAGTGTCAAGGCCTGCTAATATTTCAGTGAGACACAAAAACTGGCTGGGAGTGATTCACGTGACTCAACAGAGGGATTTGGCTGAGAGGGAGAGAGGGTCTGTGGGCCGAACGGGCTCCGTCTGCTGCTCTGCTCTCCACCAGTCCACTAAATATGTCCCGCTGTGTTCAGTGCTGTAACCCGATGCATTGTAGCAAAATATACAGTTCCAATCCGGTCTGAGCGTTTCTGAAAGTTTAGAATATTCTGAATATATTTACTCACTTTAAAAAGCTATTCTATAAAACATGAAGTCTGTCAGTGAGCAGAGAATGAATGAAAAGCCTCCTGAAGCTCATGAATACTCAATGATTTGGAGGAGAGGTCCAGTAAACGGTGAAGTTGAGTCGACGGACATCCATTAAATTTCATTTTTGCTACTTTATTCATGCACAGGGTGAAATATTAATTTCAGGAGTCATTTCTGATTGAATGACACAAGTACAAAGTATAAAGCTGCAATCAACAACTTTTTTTAACATTCATACGACTTCACAGACGGTAAATTTTGAATTATTAATGTCATCAATGTGAAGTTTCACCTCATATATGTTGATGAGCCTGATTGACCAGGCCGGTTTCTCCTGATTCTAATGCAGGATGTAGTGTGCCCTGAGAGTTACTGTCTGTCTGCAGTTTGGTACTGAGCACATAAGAACGAGGTATGGACTGAAGAGAAACAATCCTGCAGAAGATCCTCAGTGAGACCAGGCATCACCACAGAAGGAAAAGATAGAGGGTAAGAGGCATGCCAACCCAGCCTAACTGGGGAAGACTGTCCCCACATCTTTACAGAGACATGCTCCATCAACATTCAGGATCAAGTACTCGACTACGACTACTATCTTGCACACTTAGGACTCCAGTAGGACAAGCTCACTCGTTTGGGGGCAGTATTGCCCAAAACAAGCACTGACTAGGCAGAAAAAAGTACCAGGAAGAAGAAAACACGGCTCATCAATTGGCTTTCTGATCTTTGGTTCTCTGGATAGTCCGTTTGCTTTCACCAGGGTTCACTTGCAAGCAGGCTGAGACCCACGTTTTCAGGCGGTACCAGAGTTCAGATGAGCTTTCACACATGCCCAAACGAACCGGACCATCCAAGGAAACGAATTCTGGTCCGTTCAAAGCGGACCAAACAGCGCTGGTGTACGGCTGATCGGTGTGTATTATGTTTTCCTGTTCGAATCTAAATATAAGAATCTGTTCTGTGAGTGTGTAGCATGAAGGGACCACAGCTGTCATTTCATTCATAATGACATATTATCACGACCCTTGAGAGCTTTTGAACGACTCAATGACACAGTGATCCTGCAGCTTGTTTTAACCGGAAACATCAGGCGAACAAGACGTTTTCAAACTGTCACATCACGTAGTAAAAGAGGCAGAGTCAAGTGTTCAGAGACAGAATGTACCTGATGAGACAACAAGTGGGAACTGAACCCTATTACCCTTACTTACGAAACCGCTTCCTGTCTATGATGTTGGTAAGAGTTTCTGAGGACACGTTTCTTAGTCATGGATAAACTGGACTTTACACCTTCTTGCTTTCAGTTTGTTTGACGCAAAGTGACTCCACCCAAACGGGCCTCCGCCTTGCTTCCCTGACTCATCATGACAAATACCACCAGCCCTCCCTCCCTCCTTCGCTCATTGCTCATGTCTCTCTGTAGATGAGGTGGTGTAAAGAGGCCAACACACAGTGGAGTTCCTCCAAATTGAGACAAGTCTAAATGGAGCGTAATAGGCCAATCCTTCTTCTCTTCTCTCCTCTTTTTATCTGCTCTGTCACTCTCGCCTCCCTCCCTCCCTCGTTCTCTCTTAGTAATCCTTGTTGCTCAGCGAGTGACTGAACACTTATTTCCCCAAGAAGCAGATGCATGACAATTAATTAACTAAAGGCTTGGTGGGTTCTCATTACTCATTCTTCCTCAGTTTGTGTGTGTGGCGCTCACAAGTTTCAGCACGTGAGGTCATGGAAAGAAGATGCTGCTCTGTAGACGGGATGTTAGAAGGCATGTTGAGGTGTTTTAGTTGCAGAGACTGTGACTCCACTGTATGGATGTAAAATAACAGATGGAATTTTATATACAGTTGAAGTCAGAAGTTTATATACACCCCAATTCATTGCCGATCAGAGGACATTTGCAGTTGCAAACTGTTGCCTGGCTTTTTCATGGCCGTTTTGGAGCGATGGCTTCTTCCTTGCTGTGCAGCCTTTCAGGTTTGACTGTGGAGGTACATACTTTTGTACCCATTTCATCCGGCATCTTTTCAGTACTGAGTCGCACTTTTCATGCCAAAGTATGTTCATCTCTAGGAGGGTGGTCCCACCTTCAGGGGAAGGTACGCCTGAAGGTGTTTGTACTGATATAAACACCTTCAGGCACAACATTGCACTGAGTTAGAAGGTGGGGTGTCGTTTAGCTCAGTTGGTAGAGCATCCGCCCCATGTACAAAGGCTCAGTCCTTGCCGCGGCGGCCCAGGGTTCAAATCAGACCTGCATGTCATTCCCCATCTCTCTTGCTCCCCACATTCATGTCACTCTTCAGCTGTCTCTGTCAAATAAAGCTCAAAAAAGAGATTGTGTTGACAAAAAGATTTCCCCATTTGAGGGATAAATAAATCCTCACTGAGGACCATGGATGAGATCCTGGCAGTTTGTGAGTTTCGTCAATTATATAATTGTCTTAGCATAGCATCAGCACAAGACTGGATGTATCCAGGTGGTGTATTAATTAAAGCTAGGCTGAGGCAAAGATAGGATCGTCACTGTGTCAACAAATAGACCTGTGATATGTGATAGTGACCTGTGTCGTCACTTTTAACTCTTCTCACTTAACATTCGTTGATATTCCGATTTGTGCCATGTTTCCATGGTTACCACACATAGAGCACCTGGAGTGTGGTCAGAGCAGGTATGCAGGTCTGAAAAGACTTTTATTGGGAGCCGAAGTTTTCCCCACAGTGCAGAGCGGAGGTGATGTGGTGAGGTGAGTCCATTTGGAGAGCTTCGATTAAGAAATGTACTCTCCTGTAGACGATTGCTTCACTGTACTTGCTACACACTGTACTGATTAGTGCTAAAATGACCAATCAACTGATTAGCCACTGGCCAGAAAAGTAATTAGCAGTAATTTTGATTAAGGCCAAACATTCCAGCCTCTCTGAGGTCTCATTGCCTTTTAAATGGCACATGAATGCATCTCTACATCCTCTACAACCTTTTAAAATACATAAAACTGACTCATAACCCTTCAGTTAAAAACACATCCAGCTGCTTTTCATGTTTCCTGACGTTGCGACATGCTGCTTTAAATAATTACCACAAAGCAAACGTAAGACATGATCAATCAATCACTGTCAGCTGCTGAGCTCAATCAAACCCCAACTCGTCCCATGATCACTGCTCCGATGTATCACTGTACCTCTGCTCATTTTCCCTGAAGCTTCATATAAATACAATAAGTTCAGACATTAACAGGTGATTTTTATTTTAAAGCAAAGTGACATAACGCTTTACGGCACTAAGTCACACACCACCAACTATTTCACTGATTTTGGTGAAACTGGATCCTGGTTTTTGGATTTACAGAGTTTCCTGATGGACAGTGAAGTAAACTTCTGCCAACTGTAGCTGCTGTTAGCTAATGTTAGCTCAGTTTGTTAGCTGGGCTTTTTTTTTTTCAGGCCCCGGGCGTGGGGGAGTGCAGACAGGGAGCAGAGTCAGTGTCGTGCCAGAACCGGAGCTGGGCGAGCGGGCAATGTAACCGGTGAGGCTCAGCAGCTTCTATGGACATAATGGCAGAGGAGAAGAGAGTGAAGAGGACGCTGACGGAGGAAGCTAAGAAGAGAAAAGGAGAGAGTGAGCGAGCAAGAAGCCGCCGGACAAGAGTAAATCTGGGACTGACTTTTAGTGGTTGGTGAGAGCTTGGTGAAATAAAAGGCTGAAAGACAGACGCCGAGCTGGGCTGACTGCTGTTGGACTAGTCAGTAATATTAGCTGCTGCTGTGTCTGCTGTTGGTGACCTGGTTGATGTTTGGCTGTTAGCAAAGTTGTCGACTGACTAGTTTTTGATCAGAAGTAATGTAATCAGAACAAATACTCGAGTACAGCTGAACATAGTTACCACAGCAGGATTACACTCGTAGATTAATTTATACGTAGAGTTGCTTTAAGCATTTTGAACAGCAATGCTGTGAGCTCTTATTCAGAGCTTGTTAAGTGTGTTACATGCACAAAAACTCAGCTCAACTCAACAAAAACTCTCTTGTTAAGGATTACCCACTACTAAACATCTTAGCACACCTTACTCTCAATACATTTAATTACTGGTTTTGGATTTGGTGTCCAAAAAAAGCCCCACAAAACACTCCAGTTCACCATCGAGTGCAAAGCTCCTCCAAGAACTCTAAGTGCAGGTGATGATTTGCTCGTAAGAGCCCTGCAGGACTGCTTTTAAATCTCTACAGCCAAAATACTGTCTGAACAGTAAGCAGGAGTATTTTCATGTTACACATCTCAGCCAACCAAACGGAAATTAAGACAATTTATCAAATCAGATTCTTGCTTAGTGTTTGTTATTCAGGTGTGAAATTCTGTCGATAATTAACTGCTAAATCCGAGAGGACAGTTTGCCAAACAACAGACTAGGTAAATCACTCGCAGTGCCAACCAGTGCTGCTGTCGACCAAGCTAAAGTGTGCCAAAGCAGAAAACCCTGTGCCAACCAACCAACCATCATAACCTAAAGCTCCTGGCTCTGTCTGTGCCGGCAGGACCGGATTACGGATTCGAAATGAACAGAATGAGAAAAGCACCTCTGAGTCTGATTTTACTGAAGAATTGAGAACATTATTGCATCAACACTGCATGGTTGTAAGTCCATGACAATACAAACATAACAAACAAAAGCAAAAAAATATGAGCAAAAGGACAAATAATACACCGTACATGTCAAAAAATGAAAAACACAACCCTGCTCTGTAAGACATGACCGAAACAACCACGAGAGGCACAGACCTCCTTTAAACACATCAAACATAAAGCGCTGTCCTACACTGCTGGTCTGTGCTTTAGTCTGCATTATTTCAACACAAAACAAATCAGGTTGATTGATAAATTGATAAAGCTGTTAATGTGATGATATAATGAACATTTTTCACACAGGTGACACTCTCCATCCTCCTCTGGAAACAGGTGGAAGTGTTCAGTTTACCAGAGGTTAGATACCACATCTCAACTGGGCAGAGGCAGACCTCAGGTCAGGTTATCCCCCAAATTACACCGGGCACGCAGCGATACATGGCGATATATTTTTGACGGACGCCACGAGCAGCACGCGTCAATTTAACACAGAGCACCTCGAGCTGACAGGAAGCCAGACACAGAAACAGCACAGGGCTGGGCGATCTCGATATTTTTTAGCTGAATGGCGATACTCGATATATCGATATTTTTCTGTGGCTGGATAATTTCACCACCTCTAACCGCGCTGCTTCGGTTGTTTATTGACACACTAATCAGTGGTCCAGTGTTGATAACTTAGCGACTTTGTCGCTGTATTCAGAGACTTTTCAGACCCTCTGGCAATTTGTTTTTCCCAAAAGCGACTAGCGACAAATCCAGAGACTTTTTCTGAGTTATTGGAGACTCTGACGTGACGACGTCAACGAGCAGCGGGAGACCTGGACAGAAGGAGAGGAGGAATAAAAGCGAACTGGTGGCTCAAGGGAAGAAATGTATAGTCATTTTAACACAAAATAAACTATATCGATATAAATGATATGGTCTCGTGCTATATCGCTTTGAAAATATATCGATATAGATTAAAATATCGATATATCGCCCAGCCCTAAAACAGCATAGAGAATCCAGTGGATTTTCAAAATAAAACATCCTGTGCAAACTGCCAGTCGTAAAAACAGACAAAAGAGAAACAAATGAGCATTTTTCCACATGTAGAAGCATATTTAGAAGAACATGAACCAGGAAAATGACCAAATCTGAGCCAGTAAACAAAGTCTGGAGGAGAAACGCTTCTGAAACGCTCCCAGTGGTTTGAAGTCGATGCAGGACGGAACAGAACAGGTAAGGTAGGTCAATACCAGCTCTGTTCTTTCTGAAATCATTTTGTTCATCCACAAACAGATCAAATGTTTCCAATAACAACACGCTCGCATAAAGTTTAGAAACACGACTGAGAAGACTTCTCAGCCTATAATTATTTATTGGTTTATTATAGATTAATGTCAAACAGAGGGAGACAAACTGTACTCAGACCTAAAACATGAAATAAACAGGTTAGTTTCAGTAGTTCACTGACAAAGCTGGAAATGCAGCTCTGCCCTCAACAACAGCGTACATCTGGCTGATGATTGGTCAGGTGTGTAGAGGTGTGAAAGGAGGCGGGGTTTGAACGTCTCTCAAGATCTCCTTTTTCATTCTTCACGAGTACGGCCATCACTTTTCAACCATAACTGCCTCTGACACTGTCCGAATGTGTGCGCCATGATAAGACTTCACAAACACAGAAGACAGTGAACAGCTAGAACACTTCTGCCTTCAGACGTGGTCGTCTGTTTGAAGTATGGAGCCTTTACCTGTCCGGTAACCTAAAACTAGCCTATTACTAACATTAGGACAACACCCACATTCTCACTCTCTCATTCAAAGCAGCCTGAAAACAGCTGATTCTCTTCAAACAACAAAACTCACATCAATCAACAGAAGTGATTCTGTTGAGTCACGGCAGGTCAAACTTTTGTTCTGTCCATTATCATTTATATTAAGTTTCAGTTCATCCAGAGTCCCCGTTTAGTTCATCTCAGTGCCTTTTTTATATCTGTAATGATCTGTCCAAATTCACAGTGAAGAAGAGCAAATAAGAGCCTTGTACTCCATCAGGGGTGTTCTGATGGAGGCTTTGTGCCTTCTCCTTTCCATTTCTCTCCCTCCGGTCTTCCTCACACCTGATCCTCATCTACTAATCAACCCTTGCAGTGTATAAGACCGGTTCAACCTTCAAGGCTCCAGATTGTTCTGACCGCTCTGTGTTAACTACGTATGTCCAACCTTGAACTCATTCAATCATCCTATCTGGTTTTCAGCTAACCCAGTTTTCTCTGCCTCAGGAATCCACTCCGTCACTCTCCTTGCTACGTCCAGCTCCGTCCTGTTACCACACCTGAAGTATCTGCCAACCAGCCGTGTACTGTTCTGAGTCCTTCAAGTCACCTCCAGCTTCACTGCATCACTCAGTCCATCGCTACCAGTGTTTTTAACGAACCGTTCAATACGTCTCTGGTTGGTGTTCAACGTAACAGCGTGCTTGACCCACTTCATACCTCACTGAGGGAACTACGACACTAGCGAGCCGACAGACGATCATGAAACCAAAACGTCTGAGAAGTAACGCATGGTTGATTTTGGATACGACATCATTGATGAAGGTAAAAGTCAACAGTTTGTAAGATGCAAATGGCTTCCCACAACAACATACCAGTCCATACTGTCATGATGTAGTTTGGGATTAAGCGACATTGGTGGCTGGAGTGTGGTTAAAACCACAACACACTTTCATAATAAGGCGACCGCTGTCTCCGTTGGATGTTTACTGACGAGCTTGGTGGCATCCTGTTGTCAGGGGACGCCGACTTAATGAGATTCTTGAGCCATTGACCGTCCAGCCAAGAAGCTCTGCTCTAACCTTTATGTGCACAGCACTCATAACACATACACAATAATTGTTATTGGCACCTCGAGAGTCAGACAATGGCCCACTCCGGCCTCTTTCTTCTGGTCTCTAACGATGCCGAGGCACCGAGCAAACAAATGAGAAAGAGGCTCGGATAATGGTCGCCGTGATAAAGCCTTTCTCCCTTTGTGTGAGCGCGAGGCCTCCTCCTCAGCCGGCCACGTCTCGACAGATAAGACGGACAATCTCACACATCTTCACCTCGTATCTCCATCCACAATAGCATCGGTCACAAAACCAACACTTGGTCTCCATTACACAAATGTCACACCTCATCCCTCTGCAGCCGCAAAGATTTCTGGGATATCCGAGCCAAGTTCTATACTGCCGTTTATCTTATCAATTTCAGAGCGGGGATTGGCTGAAACAGAGGAAGATGTGCCTTTCTGTGCCTTCTGTGTGTGTTGTATTAGCGGCGCATCAGCAAATACACTCCTCTGTTGTTATTCGGCGTCCCCTCTTCCCGCTCCTGTGTACCAGTTTGCTGTGAAATTGCTTTTCTTCTGCTGCAAACTGCTGCGAGCATCTTGATCAGAGAGGAGGCACAATCCATTCTGCCAGTTAAATGGCAGAGAGAGTAGCAGCCCTCTAAATGAAAGCAATCATCAAGCCTTATCTCAATAGCTGTTTTGTACATACAATTGCCGCCCGCAAATCTATTAGCCAGCCGGCCCAATTAGATTCTGGAACGAGGACGAAAACAACGAGAGAACCCAAAAACGTGAACGTACTGTCGATGAACTGCTGAGGAATCACAGATAACATTTCTAATTTGTTTCAGTGTGCTGAGAAAAACAGCTCCGATTGAAGGAGGCGAATGAATAGATCCAAATTGAACAGATCTTCTCGTTTCTGCCTCAGAGACCGTCAGATTCACAGCGTTAGGCGCTGCAGGTATGCCCAAACGACAAATTCATTTTTCTCTGACATTCTCATCAAAACGCGTCGTTATCGACGAGATTACCACCGCCCGCTCGCCTCAGAAGTGTCATCTCCGATCTGTCCGTCAAACTGTAAGCAATCCTTTCACAATCAGCAGCCGTCATATTGTCAAGCATCAGGACACAAACAGCTCAGTGTACGCTGTTTAGATTAGAGTTTGTCAGCTTATGCAAACACAGGCCACATTTACATGCATCTCACAACACGGGAGGCCATTAAGGAATAAATATGATTAAAAAGCAAACACTAATGAAACTCTGCTTATCAGAGGAAGTATATGAGAAATGAAATTAAACGTGAGAAGCTTCATTTTGATCCTGAATTCAACCACTGATCAATCGCATTCACAGGTTTTTCCATTGAGTGTTGAGCTGCTGTCGAGGAAACTCAATAACCCTCCACCCTTCTGGCCGCCTTTTAATGGGAAAACATCTGGGCTTCATCTACAGCAGCGTTTAGTTCATTTAATACTGAATGAACCGTTTTCAGATTTAAAAACTTCTACAAGCTCCATTTATTTAGGATTTAGTTGCAGATTGAAACCGACTGAATACCGCTCCACCTGTTCACCCTCCCGTTCCAAGTATGCAGGGTGAACTACGGCAGCCGTGAAGCTTAAAAACAGAAGAGGTCCTGTCTAGAGTCTGTTTGTCCGTTCTGAGTTTGTAGTAACATGGCGGTTCAACATGGCGGACTCCAGGGAAGAGGACCCGCTCCCTCTGTAGATATGAAAGGCTCATTCTGAGGTCATAAGAACATGAGTCTTATTTTCAAAATGTAAAGTTTGTACAGAAACACAGTTTATCTTGATGGATCATTTTGATGCCGAGAAGGTTAGAGATGACAAAAATGAATCTTCTCAACTCTGTTACTTCAGGTCCATCACTGTTTCCAGAGGCTGTTTTCAGACTTATCCTCCCGACAGAAGGTTTTCTCTGAAACTGTTTGAGTGAGAGAAACACCAGCCTGATGTGGACGGCCAAAATTTAAGAGGAAAAGATGTAGTTTCAAATTTAGCCAGCTTAGTGTGGATGTGCTCAGTGTTCCTGGTACATAACCTTCTGGCATTCAAGGGAAATCTTGAAATGCTGCACACAGGAGCTCACAGTGAACCGTTTAATAGTCAGAGGTTACATGTGTGGAAGTCAGCTGTCAATAACATGTAGAAGAAGGGACCAAAGCAGCCACTCTAAGCATCGACTCCTCTCAGCTGAGTAGAGAAGGAGGTGGACTGACTGAGATGTGGTGCATGTGGCTGGGAATTAATTTTGTCCCTTCTCCTCCTCCTCGCCTCTCCTCCACGCTTCCCCTGCTCGCATTAGCTTGAATACGAGCAGCAGTCGAGTAATGAGTCCTCCTGACTGAGAGATCAAACTGGAGCAGCCATCGTCCCCCTGATCGATAACTGTCACCGCGGACACAGGGGACCGAGCAACCGTCTCCCAAAGGCAGAAATCTGGACAAAACAAGGGAGTGTGTGCACTTGTGTGTGTTTGTCCTATACAAATGAGTAGGAAGCCTGGAGTGAAAATGGATGTGAGATGAGAGGAAAGATGAGTGTGTATGTCTGTGCGTGCTATGTACAGTATAAGCACACTTCATCCTTTCCCTCCGGGTTGCCAGAAACTGTAGCTTATTAGGCCTAATTGGCTTCTTTAAGGACCTTCAGCTCATTATTTGCCCACTCTCAGCACTCTCAGCTCTCACAGGGTCTGATTTCATCGCCATGTGAATGTGGGATCCATGCCCTGTGTGTCTCAGGGTTATGCCGAAGCTGACATTCTTGGTACTGTGTGACTAAACTCAAATTATCTCATGACACACTTTAATGCCATTTTTTAAATGTGTGAATTCATGTAGCACAAAACCTATGGAATCTTAATGTTGTTTGTGTTATTACTAACCTGCATTATTTTTGTATGTGCTTTATGAATAAAGTTTATTTGAATTACAATTCATCATTATTGCAGGCCCGGGCTGAGCAGTGAGTTATTAGCCACAGCGCTGCAGGCTGCAGGTCTTAATTCAGTTTGTAAGAACTAGAAACAGCATCAGGATAAACAACTCCTTCCTGCTCCATGCTGTTGTGTGGAAAACGACTATCTGCGTGCGCTCAGCGTGAGATTAGATTTCAGTCTCTCGCAGCAAAATAAAGGAAAATATTTTATCTTTATCAAGAAACATGACAGGATGAATCCACTGAGCTCAGTTTGATTCGCTGCACTGTGTGCAGACACACCGACAGAGCAGCAGCTCCAGGTGTGTTTGCTGCTCTCAGCGCTCAACACCAGGTGGTGACCTCCGTGGCTGTGAAGTGAAGCCAACACAGGAAGTGCCAAAAACTGCAGTTCCTCAAACGGCCACTTGAGGCTGGCTCCAGAAGTGAGTCAGTCTCCATAAGTCCCCATGTTAATGGTGATGTCTGATGTCTGGTTATAGTAATCAGACTTCATTCAGCTCCACCCACGCTCTTCTCCACAGGAGACTACGTCCAGGTTTTAGACAGTCTGCAGGGACGTCACAGAGACTACGTCCAGGTTTTAGACAGTCTGTGAGGACGTCACAGAGACTACGTCCAGGTTTTAGACAGTCTGTGTGGACGTCACAGAGACTACGTCCAGGTTTTAGACAGTCTGCAGGGACGTCACGGAGACTACGTCCAGGTTTTAGACAGTCTGCAGGGTCAGAGACTACGTCCAGGTTTTAGACAGTCTGTGAGGACGTCACAGAGACTACGTCCAGGTTTTAGACAGTCTGCAGGGACGTCACAGAGACTACGTCCAGGTTTTACACAGTCTGCAGGGACGTCACAGAGACTACGTCCAGGTTTTACACAGTCTGCGGGGACGTCACGGAGACTACGTCCTGGTTTTACACAGTCTGACAACACGACTAAATAGGCTATACACTGTTTACATCTGAAAGAAGTGGTTTGAACAGCACTGGAGGTCTGAGAAGCACCGACCAACAGACTAACTGATGAGCCTGCTCATTGATCTTCTCCCTTAAACTAAAGGCCAACCACACCCACCCACCCACCCACACAACACACAAAGACACACACACAGCATCAGGAACGTATAGCACATGAATTATTAATATGCCCTATATGTGGTGAAAGTGGGTCAACGTGCACCGCTTCCACCAACCGCACAGCGAGAGGTACAGTACACATTAGAAAACAATAATGAGTGTTTGCACTCTCAGTGTACAGACAGTTTGGAGTCACATGTACAGTTTGAGGGTGTCACTGAATAATAATTCACAATTTAATTTCAATATTTATCCTTATAAGTCACTAAGGACCTTTAGGAAAGGACTTTGTACACCTCCTTGAGTCCAGGAGCCGTGGACCCTTTCAGAGCATCACAGTGGTAAGGCTTCACATTTGTTGCGAAGTGTTCTTTCAGTTCAAAAAAAATCTAAATCAAATGCTTTCCATGCAAAACTTTCCACCCTCAACTTACTTCATACAAAGCTTTGCTGCACTACAAGAACACTACACTACCTCTGCTACTGCGTGCTGTTATTTCAATTCAAAACACTTCACCATCAAGGGGCAATTCAAGGAAATAAAAAGCGCCTTGAAACAGAAGCACACACGGACAAATCTGAAGGTATGAATATGACGTTTATAGAAACAGTACAAAGATTAATGGCAATGGGCGGTCCATTTATGGTAAAATAGACATTTGACCATTGAACTTGAGAGAAAATAATGTACTATTTACTCCTTTGAGTCATTGTAACAGAAGCTGTACATCCAGGTTTTTCTATGTTATAGAGAAAACCAGTTCATAGGCCAGCTTCCTGTCCACCTACCTCAAAGTAGTTTAAAAACCAATGAACCATTGATCATCATCACCCATTGAACCTATATTTTTGTGATCCAACATCTCAGCAATTCCAGTATATTCATGAGTTTACTGTTATCATGAAGGATAGAAACAATATCTGGAGCTACAAAGCCAAAGTTATAATAACCATAAATTAACTTTAACCACCAAAGAGGAGCAGGATCCTGGACACTGGACCTCAAGGTATAGGGAAAACTAGTTTTATGCTTCCTTCCTGTCCACCTACCTCAAAGTAGATTAAAAACCAATGAACCACTGATCTTCATGTTTACATGAAGTACTTTAAGTAACTTTAAGAGTTTATCTTATGTTATCATGAAGGATAGAGACAATATCTGGAGCTACAAGAACAAAACCAAAGTTGTAATAACCAGGAGGAACAGAATCCTGGAGACTGGACCTCAAGGACCCAACTGAGTTTGCGTGTCAAAGCTCCAACTTTGGAGCCTGTTGACTTTCTCTTAAAGGGTATCGCCTCTCTTCAAGGTGAGCCTCTCCTGTCCCAGAGTCCCACTGGTTTTCAATTTAGCCACCTAATCAGGACCTGCGATGACTGCAGGTTGGAAACCAGCGGTGCTTTGGGCCCAGAGGACGGTGACTCAGTACCGGTACCTTCAGTTGGTTTGATTTATTCTCCGCTCTGCCTGGAACTCCTGCCCTTGTTCTCAGTTTTCTTTGCCAAAATTGCTCACTTGGCTGGTAATTTATTTGTTCACTGAGACACACGCACACACCGAGCTCCAACACTCACACATATATTCAAACCTTCAGTGCTTTTTCCAAGTCCCACTTTTTATCTCTAAGCGGTCATATCGTCATCTGCCTAACAGACTTTTCATGCTCATGTCCCTCGTATTAGCAGCCATCTGCGTCCAGACTGAACGGGTCCAATTTAAAAGAAAAACAGCTCATCATATTCACGATGAAACTGCTACAATAGGACAACGCTGTTATCGCACATCCCATAGCAACATTTGGAGATAACTGCTAAATAAAAAAATAAAACGTACTATAAAACAAAATGCAGACAAATTGAGGATGAAACTGGCAGCCGCTCAGAGGAATATGTTAAAGAGCTGCCTTTCCGCTGCTGCTGGGAGCAGTGGGGAGACGAGACAAGTGGAAAAAAAACTGTCCAATCACCGGCAGGCAGAGCGATGGGGGGACAATCAATGGAACTGCATGAGATAAATGACACATTTAAGGACTGCGAGATGAGCAGAGAGAATAAACACTATACCGCGCGCACACACACTGACAAACACAAAGTTGGTGAGCAGTTGAATAATGTGATAAAAAAAACATGAAAACATGAAGCTGTAAGCACCCAGTAAATTCTCATTTATTATAAGTGTAGGGATAAAATGAGATGTTTCCTCGGCAGCACAAAAACACACTCGACCATTCAGATATCTGTCGTCGGGCAGATACCTGCTGGTTCAGTTCCTTAATCGCAGAGAGAGTTCTATTACTCATTATCCTTTCAGAGTTTGGAGAGTCTCTGAGTGTAAGTCAAGCTTTATCCATGCATACTGAGAGGCTGCTTTCAGCACTCGTATAGCTGCCTGCTTACAGGCCATCAGAGGATGAACAGCTGCAAATGCAACCTTCTCTGATGTGGTTTCACTGTTTTGGTGCCACACCAGCATGAAAAACTGAGAATAATGTGAGAAGCACTCATAGGAAGTGATTTGTTTCTAAAAGGTCAGAGGTTTTGGAGGATCTATTTACAGAATATGACAGAATTGAATATAACGAGTTTTAGTTTGTATCCAGACAGCTTGGATGGATGGATGGATGGATGGATGGATGGATGGATGGATGGATGGATGGATGGATGGATGGATGGATGGATGGATGGATGGATGGATGGATGTGCCATGTTCCTACAGTAGCCCAGGACAGACAAACCAAACACTTGCTCTATAGTGCCCTTCATGGCCGACATTCTTGGAAGGGAAAGGTGAGGCGAGCGGTATTCAATCGGTTGCAACTGGCTCAATCTCACCAGATATGGCTGCGACACGTTCCAGCTGCGACGTGGCTACCAAAAATGATCACACCTGTTCTAGACAATGTGATTCCACCTATGTTTGATGGAAGCAGCTTCAAGCAGGACAGAGCAGAGCGAGCTGACAGGAAGTCAGAAACAGCATAATGAATCCGGTAATTTTTGAATTTAGAACACCCTGTGCAGACTCCAGATTGTAAAAACGGACAAAAGGGAAACAGTTTAACTACGTAGCTACTTACTGATGGTAGAAGATGATGACATGAACCAAGAAAATTGACCAAATCTGAGCAAGTCAACAAAGCTGTGCTCCGGAAACACAGCAGCCATGACGTCAAAGAGCCATGCCCAGTGGGATCCATTGGCAAGTTCACCAAATCAATGTTAATGCCAATGTACTGATTTATGTATTGTCAAACATCGCTATGCCAACACAGTATCTGATTGGAAAAATGTGTCACTATACGGGACTATTAAAACATCACCTACTGTGTAACGGACTACATTCTGTCAATCATCTCCAGACATATTTTAGTCATGGACCACTTGGCGAGACACTTCATGTCAGACCGGTTTGTCTTTATTTCTGCTGTGGCGCTGCGCTGTGATGACAGCTGGGGTAATATTTTCTTATTTTTTTGGGTCTCCTAATACGATTACTGACACTCACATTTTTATGCAACTGTCTGCTGGTTCCTGACAGCAGGATGTGAAACTCGTTCTACTCTTTAGAAACATTTGTGTGAATGAAACTCGCCCACGAACGGAGTTCAGCATGCAGCTAAACATACAGCCTCATGTAGCTTTAGAACAGCTGAGTTTACTGAATCTGAAACAGTCGTATGATCAAAGTTACACAGATTTAAGATCAGAGTATGAAAATGTTGTCGAGTGAGTGCTGACTCGCAGCTTCAGGGTTGTTTCAGTGTGTTGATATTAATATTGGATGAACAGTGAAGGTCTGTCTGAACATACCCATCAGGTAGCCATGAGTTATTCAAGGCTGAAGGTTGATTATTGGCGCACATCATGTTGGACAGCGGTGTCCACATACTTTTGGCCATTCAGTCACTTGACAAACATCACAATATGACTTCATGGAAGTGTCTAACTTGTAATTTTTCTCCTAAAATTGCTGCCTCGTGTAAGAAAGAAGCCGTTGTCCTGATGTGGGTGTTTCATATTAAAGGTTAAGACTCAGCACTTTAACCCCAGAGTCATTATTTCATGTGAGATCCAACGTGCTGCAGCACAGAGAGAAAAAACAGCCACGCCTGCACTTCTTTGAGTCTCTGCACCTTCAGCTGCTGTTTCTCAACTGGTGATTAGATTCAGCAAGTGACAAAGAAGACGGTTCATCTGGAACCTAAAGCTTAATCCTGTCCATCAGAGTTTGTGTTACTGGTTTGATGATGGTTTTAACAGGCGATAACACTAATCAATGTGATGAACTTTACAGGTTTACCCAGAAACAGATCAACGTCTCAAACAATGTTTTTCTATGAATGATGTTTGAATTTCCAGAGAGAGATCCACATGAACCATGGCTGACCTTTAGTGAGTCAAAGTACATCCATCACAGGTGAGCTGTTTCGTAACCGCTCCGTATCCTTAAAACCTGGAAGCCAGCTCGAGGTGAAACATGAACAAAGCCACATGCAGCACACTCAGGCACTCGTATCTCTTCCTGCTTGTTAATTTCAACTATATATTTTTAGCCTTTGACTGAGCCTACGTACCATTTCAGCCATAACATCCAGAGGAGAAAAGCTCTCAAGGAGGAGGTTCCACTGTTGCACCCAGGCTCCCTGAGTGGGGAGGAGAAAGAAAGGAGAGAGGAGAGGGGGAGGGAAGGAAGGAAGGGAAGGAGGAAACAAAGATGTCTACAGTAAATTTAATCACTGGAGCCTTCTACACACTGCTATGGAGAAATCTTATCAGCTTTAATATTTACAAAGAGAAGGGCAGACAGTTAAAGTAAACAGCCGTGTTACATGTGTTTCACTGACTCCATGCTTTATCATGACAAAATATGAACATGCTGTGTCTTATCGAAGATGTCTAGAGAGTGACTGTTACATGCATATCCCATTTATGATTATGCAACATGTTAAACACAAAGCATCAGCATTAATCACATCATCGCATCCACCTACAACAGTTCTCCTCCCCACTTCTCTCCCTGCAGAGAAAACAGGGTGGGTGGGAGATGGAGGGGGTCTCTTCTGTAAATTCTGATCTACTCCAACGTTTATTTATTTGCAGTTATTCCTGCTGTCGTCTGAGGAAATTCCCAAATATCGTGAAACTCTAGACAAAGACGAACTCTACGTCTGACACGTTTTATTCTCCATAATGATCAAACAACACTTAAATATAAGACCTGAAGCTCAGTAACACTCGGAGGTTTTGACCTAGAATTAGAGCTGATACATTATAGATGAACTTCCTGTACAATAACTGCATTCATGTTCAATAGAATCTGATTACACAGTAATCTTGTTATTGATGCAACTGCCTGCGCACACTGTCAAATCTCTGAGGATGGGTGGAGGGAGGGTGGAGGGTAAAAAACAAACAAGAAAAGAGCTGAAGATCAAAGATGGAATAAAAATCTGCAGCTCTGCTCTTTCCTCTTCCCTCAGTCCAATATCGTCCTCGTGATCTGGAGACACTTCAGCAGAGGAGCCATCACTGTGTCTGTACATACAGTATGTTAAAGAGGTTCAGAGAGGAGAGGAAGAGCAGGAGCACAAATGAATCACAGCACACACATCGACAGTGTTTCCCATGTGAATGGACAGGGCGTTTAAGACGTATGAGGACAGAGACACAACCAATCGATCGGCTATAATGTTTATGTTTAAATCAATGTAACGCACCACAGGGAGTCCAGCATAAATCATATTTAATATAAGCACAACCTGTCTGAATACAGAAGTTAGTGTCAAGGGTCACATTAGCCGATTAAGTAATTTGACAAGCTATAAATAACACATCTACTTAGAGAGTGGTTTGTCAGTGTTAACCAGCCAGACCAGCCCCGAGAGTCTGGATCAATTAGCAGACTTTATCAGACTGGATTTTGTTACATTAGCTTGCTAGAAATTCATCCGGTGTAGGTACCAGATGGGCTCGGGGTCCTTCGTCTGCTGATGACGTCAACAAATGGGAGCACAACTAGATAAACGCTGTACGCCGGAGAGTTGACGGAGTTGGTTTGTTGGTTAGTTGGCAGTGTTTCGGTGATCGGCAGCAGCTATGGAGCGGCAATAAACTGCTTGTTGTTTTGACTGTACGCGTCTGTGGACTGTTAGGCAAGAAATGTACATGCAACAATACATTTATGCACAATGTAAATAAATAAAATTGCACAGTGTGGTAATCGGGCGCAATTTAGTTTGTCCGAGTGGCGTTGCCGTAGATTGCCGTATTGTGTGACGTAATCAGAAGAACCCGAGCCGATCTAGCACCTACCGGGTTAGCAGAAGAGCTAACATTAGCCAGATAAAAGAAAAATATCACAGCATGCTTTGCAGTAATGTTAGCTTTGACTTTAGAGGGAGCCGGTAGTTTGTTGACATTAGCAGACTCCATTTCTACGCTAACGTTAGCTGGACGCTGTCGGGAAGCGGAGAGAGAAGGCACACCCGGAAAATTAGCACCTTTACAATTAATACGTAGAACGCAGCTTTAACTTAAATATTTACATCATAACCAGTGACATGAAATGTCTCAACTTTAAGATGCCTCATGATGCAGATGTGGAGAATTCTGCATCAGTGCAGTGACAGAACATATGACGAGTTTACAGTCTTCACAGCTGTAAAGTTTAAACTGTTTGTGGGTGAAGGTAGCTCACGTCAACTTGATATGTTGGAAGATACGGTGGACGGAGGCAGAGAGCTGCCAACATCTGGACACAATTCAGATTTTACGAATTTACCGGGAGCACGACTTGGACAGATGCTGTGTGTACTCAATGATGAAAAACAAGTGCAGTCATATAGATGACCATGCAGCCAGTGAAGATTCACACCTCTATCTATCTATCTACTGACCTAATTAGTCAAAACATAACTTCCACACATAAAAACCTTCATGCAGGTTTGTTCAAATGTCCTGTAACCAGCCGTCTGATTGGACGGTTTTTCAAGGGAATGCTGGTCAACAAAGCTGCATCAAACATGTCACAACAAAACAATATTTGCATGCTTATTAGTCTCATTAGTGTGGAAATCTCTTGCAGTCCTTATAAATAATGCAGATGTGACCGAATGTCCTGGTTATTAAAGAGCCCGTCCTCTCATTCTTTGATGATGGAAGTCACAGAAATATAAATCCTGCTGTGCTTTACCGTCTCTTAGATTCAGTTTCTCCCAGCGATGCTATGACACAATACTCACGGACAAGTAGTGACAGATTTCTGAGGACTGACACATCACCGTGTGCTTCCCAAGTGGCCGTGAGACGACATATATAAATATATAAAGGCTTTCTCTTCAGGGAAATGCAAGCACAGAAAACTTCTTTCAAAGTTAAATTTGATTTGCAGAGTCATCTCAACTCTCAGACAAACTACTAGATAAAATAAGACTGTTAGAGTGTGTGTGTTATTTTTTTCAGAAACTAGAGGCACCAGATATTTCAAGTAAAAAACAACAAATGCTTTTTTGTTCTGTTTCTTTAATGACTGATTTGAGAGCAGGTCAGGTCAGTACACTACTACGCCATAAAGTTGGGGGAATATTAAATAAAGAATGGTCAAAATAACAGCAGCAGGCGCCACCTTCTTGTGCCTCTTAGTCATTAGAATCCAAATCTGAACACGGATTACTACACTTCCCATAATGCAACTCAATAGGGTCCTAAATCCCCACCTGAAATACAGATGTTTAACAAATGAAAGGACACTAGACACCTCCTGAAAGATTACAAAGACCTCTTTAAAAAACAATTTTAAAAAAAAGAGAGAGACCTGAAACCTCTAAGACCCCTAGAACTTGACCAACAGTACACCCCAAAAAACTTTATCAATGGCTATTAAAACCTCCTACTGGACCCCTTGAACCTTTTCAATGACCAAAAGAACCTCCTTAAAAATGACCACTTGAAAATTATCAGTTGCTACTAAAGCGTCTAGGGGTCTAGGGGTTTTCTGAAGAATCAATTCAACTGGATGCTTTAGAAAACCTCATGCAAAACCTACTAAACAACCCATTGAAAGTTGAACTGACCACTAAAATCAGAGAAATGACCTCCTGACCCTCCTAAAGAACCTTTAGAACCTTCTCAGTGACTAATACAACCTCCTAAATGACCCCTAGAATGAAAGTAAAACCCAACACAAAGTGTGCGAGTAAACCTTGAGACGGGATCTTCCTTGTCAACGATCTGAACGCAGGCTTCCCTTTAAAACTTGTACTCCAAGCTGAGATAATCCTGATGCTCCTTCAGACTTGACAAAGCTCATCCAGAGGCACTGAAGACACTACACACTGATTTACACTACAGAGAGTGTAGTAGAGTAAACTGATCTCCATGTGTAAAAATACCTCTCTGAGCAGCACGGACACCCACAGTGTCTAAACAAGGGAAAGTGCGCCCACTACTTGCACATCTCCGCTCTGTCTCTCAATCCTTTAAAAACACAATCAACACAAAATCCAAATAAAAACCATCACGGTGCCGTTTGATTGACAGGTGATCTGTCATCTGTACAGAAACACCACAGCAACGAGCGTTTCGTCATAAAAGATGGAGGCAAAGTCAGCATCTAAAAATGCAGATTACAGATAACTGCAAAACAAAAGCAGCATCTCGAAGCCGCCCAGTCTACTATTGAATCACCAGCTCCTCAGGAGGGCACCAATCGGGCTTCCCAGTAATGCAGCTCATGATATAGTAGGTATCCATGGCGACTGCATACCCATTTAACTGCTTCTGAGCTTTTAGTGTGGAGACATATTTATAATCAAACTAGCATTTCATGGTTTTGCGACCTCGGCGTCCTGTGTGGCAGCCTAAAGCTCGGTGATTGGTGAATCTAGAGGGAAAAAAATACAGCGTGCAGGGGAATGAATCTAAAGGCAGGACCTTTCCATTGAGGCTAGAATTAAAACACACTCTGAGGAAAGCAGACACGACCAAAACACAGCTGGCTGTGAGCACTCAGAGTAACAGGAGCCCTCGAGGAACCAAAGCGAATGCACTGATCTCCATCAGTAAATGATAGTAAACAGCAGCAGAGAGAAAAGGTTCAGAAAGCACGACTGACTGACTGAATGCAATGCTCAATAACAGCCTGCACAGCTCACTCGTTGCATAACTCCACTCCAAAATAAAAAGTTATATTAATATACATGTAGATGTTGTATATGTGGAAATGTAAAAGGCTGCAGCCACACATCAAATTAAGCTGTCAAATGTTTCAGCGGGGAGCCTGAAACATGAATATAAAGGCACAGTTTTTAATTTAATAATGACACCTGAACCAACTGTACATTACTTATGGCAGTATTTATATCACACCACATTTCCAATATATGTGCACCCTGTAACTGCCTCTCTGTACAGAGGTATGTATTGTCACTGGATACTGGACCATAAGATCTGATTTTTTGAAGCGTCTTATCAAAAGTTTATTGACATCTCTTATATAATGGTCTGTGGTGATCTATGTATGTTTTATGATGTTTTTTAGGCCTGTTCTTACTGTTACAGTACAGTGAGTGGCCACTGGGACAAACGGAAATCACTGACAGTATAAAGAAATGGACGTAACTTTAAGCCTTAATATAATCTGAACAGGTGAGTTGTATATAAATTCACCCTCAGTACAGTTGTCATGAACGGGGAAATTAGCTACAGAGACCAAAACTTATTATTTCTGCTGTGAAGTTGGACATTTGAACATGGGGACTTATGGAGACTGACTCACTTCTGGAGCCAGCCTCAAGTGGACGTTTGAGGAACTGCAGTTTTGGCTTCACTTCCCAGACACAGAGGTTGCAGCTTGATTGAAATCTTAAACGTACATTCTCGGGAAGACCAGATTAATCGGCCGATATTCAGTGGAAATATGTGATCTGATCTTAATGCTTTTGAATCTCTGACCAAAGACGTACAGCATACTGTATTTGTTTACTAGTGGATATTGAACTCGCCAATATGGTGACCAGGCAAAGACAGATGAAATACAGCAGGCTCCCTTCCAGTAAAGATGGCAGAGAAGCTAACCACTACTGCATTCATTTTTAAAACTCCACAGCTCTAGCACACAGTAGTCTACAAGTTAAGATTTGCTCCTCTACCAGCTGTGTTTTTGGTCTCCAACAACTCCTGAGAAAAGTATTCGCTATAAAAAAGCAATCATATCAATCGATATGGCTCATTGATGCTCGCCAAATGGTATGAAAGGCAAAAGAAAGTTGCTTATTAACTCATCCCGCAGACATGAAGCTACGTTCACAATCAGCTGGAGTCGTGTTTCTGAATTCCTAATGAACAGAAAGAGTCCAAAATTCTCCAGTAAGTCGTGTGAAAAACACTGTTAGCTGCTAAATGTGTTCAATGGTTTCTTTCAAAGAGATCACTACATGACCGGTATGGACAGTAGGAGGAAGGCCAGATTGACCAGAACCAAACTGGACCAAGCTCACGTGTTACTGCCACCTGCTCGTCACAGACTTTATTTCTATTTTCTTCAAAGAAGATGAAGCACAGCCGGAAAAGGCCATGTGCTTTTTGGAGTAAAGAATACAGGGAAGAAGCCCGTATCATCCTCTGCTACACAGCGCTCCCTTCACCAATCCCAGTCAGAGGAGGCAGTGGGCATGCTGGGGATTCCCTGCCAAGACTAAAGATCAGCTTTTTTCCCAGCAGATGCGAGTCACAGCGGGAGGAGGCCACAGAGAGGCAGGGTGGGTGGAGGAGGGAGGAGAGGTAAAATAAAAAAAGGGGAAGAGAGGAAGGGAGTGGGAGAGAGATGTGAAAGTTTGGAAGCACCACCTCCTCCCTCCCATCCTCTGTTTGTCTCTCAAAGCTTTCCACCATCTTTGCTCTCGCTCTCTCTAAAAACCCTTCAGGGCTGATAGACTGATTGGGCTCAGATGTCCCAGAGTATGACTTTGATCATTGCTGATGACAAAATCCAACGCTCCCTCTCCCTCTCACACACTTCCTGTTGCCCCCTCCCCGGGTCCTGTGTCAGAGCCGAGATAAATGAGGAGCAGGAAAAGGGCCGTGCTCTCCGGAGATCTGAGGGTGAAATTGTGCGAGCGAGGCGTCGGCAGAATTCAGGTTTTCCATTTCCCTTTCTGTCTGATGTTCTTACATTTATCTTTATTATCATACGGTGTAGGTGGACTTTTCTCAGGCAGGTCCTACGTTTCCCAGAATGACTTAATAACCCCCACGTCTGCTTTGATTTGAGGATGGGCATACAGGTGTGAAGCTCCTGAGCTCAGGCCTGTACCCTGCACTCAGATCTGCATGTTCTGGATGAAGCACAGGACTTCTGACACCAGAGATCAGGGTTCACATCCTGCACGCCTCCCGTGTGGTTAAGGTTTAGCTATTAATAAACTTGGGGACAGATGGGGCTTTTGGTTAAATGTTGAAAAGGTCAGCAAACTCCATCTGTCATGTCTAAAGTCAGTGTTGACTTTTTAAAATATTTCACCAAAGTGCATGATCCTCCACCAACTGTGCTTTCAAATTCATAACTATAACTGAACCAACGTTAGTCCTGCTTCAGTTGCCAAAGAAAGGCTGAGGTCCAAAGAGTCCAAAGACACCCAGTGGAATCCATCAACCCATCCCTCGAGATATTTGTGACTAGCATCAGTCATCTTTGGAAAGTGTGTAAGATCATTGGTCGGACCAGCTGCCCATCACAGTCTATCATGGGCGAACCTTAACCAATCAGATCAACCAACCACATAACATACTCAGGTGAAGAGCAAAAACATCACACCTGTAGTTCACACCTGTGGTTTCCAGTAGTTCCTCATAGGACGCAAAATGGTCCATAACTACTGTTTCCAGACACAAGCGCATAGTTTGAAGCTGGCAACATGGATTCTTATGTAGTAGAGTCCAGCTGTCTTACGAGGGAAATCATTTTTCCCCAGTTGTATTAATTCATTAACCTGTTCAGTTATGTTTTCTGTGAATTTTATCTCCCAAAATGACAGCTACTGTGTCTATACTTTGATACTTTGAGGCACAAAAACTGTATGCATGGCATTACATTTCTTCCAAAACATATCTGCTGCTGCAAATGAGTTGATTTTTAGGAGAGAGAATTAATTTAACTTTGTGATAGAGAGCGATGACGGGCAGGTTTGCCTCGTCCAGCCAACTACAGAAAGTGAGGTACTCCTGAATAACTGCAGGCATATTTACGTTGTTTCATCCATTAACTACGTCACCCAACAATCTTCACCAGCATCACCACCGGACATTTATAGGACAAAACACCAACAGACCAAGCTGACCAATCACAGCTCCCAACCACCACATCATCTACATTTGGCCTGACAAACACATCTAGAAGTTCATGGTACTGTATATCAGCAGCCCATTTAGTGTGTTTACTGTTCAGACTCCAACATCCAGCTGAATTTATGGAACACCACCTGTATGACGACCATGAAAATGAAGCTGAAGTCGAACACTGAAGACTCTGAATGAAATATTTCAGTCATTGTGTATTACTTTATCAACCTCTCCCACTCTGGTGGATGCAGACGTCCTTGGCTGTATCAGGATCAGTTGTGAGTCTACACTAAAGAAACTGGCACCATATGAAACTAGACTGAAGGCAAACAAACTGGCATGGCCGGGGTGTCGTTTAGCTCAGTGAGTAGAGCATCTGCCCCATGTACAAAGGCTCAGTCCTTGCCGCGGCGGCCCAGGGTTCGAATCCGACCTGTGGCTCTTTCCCTCATGTCATTCCCCATCTCTCTCTCCCCACATTCCTGTCACTGTCTCTATCCAATAAAAGCTCAAAAAGGCCAAAAAACATATCTTAAAAAAAAAAACTGGCATGGCCAATTTAAAGGTATCTGAATGTCTTTACAGGCGTGCTCACTATGCTAATTCCATGCAGCTTTGGGTTATTTGCATGGCATATAAATGTGTCTTCACCACTGAGTGCATTTGAATATTTCTGTATTCTGGGGTCTTTAAGCAGTATTGGAATTGTATAAATTTGGTCTGACTGGAAAGCCGTGACGCCCTGCTGTACGGACCAGTTGCACAGAAGACATTTTGACATGTCATGGCAGGAAACTCACAGGTGTAGTAATGATTCCACCTGAGGGAAGTCCTGCTGTTGTGTGTGTGTGTGTGTGTGTGTGAGAGAGAGCTGGTTCACTGTCACTGTTACTGGGACACTTCATGGACTCAGCCGTCATTACTGTAAGGAAGTCCACCTGTGTTTTTCCAGCTTTGACAAGTCAACATGTCTGCAGTGCAACCAGTCCACTGGTGTGAGGTGATGTTAGTCCCCATAGGAGCTGTTTCACTGTAGCGAGAGCACTTTTTGAAACTTGACCTCACTGTATAAAATGACCTATTGTGAGTAATAGGATAATTACAGTCTCATGAGACTGTACAACCACAAACTAGAGGCCGAGGGTGTTCAGAGGATGGGTGGCTTCCTACGGATGTTGACAATAAAGGGGGTTTCTGAGCAATTCACGGGAGAAACATTAGAACTACTGGCTAAAAAATGCAATTCTTACAAAAAGTTTTTCATCCCACATTTATTTTTTTATGGTGTTACTCAAGGTCTTGGTGTCTTAGCGTATTTTGGTGAGAATTTTGACCCATTTTATCTGTTTTTGAGAGGTTAGAAAGGTTAAATTATGCACAAAATCTGTGTGACATCAATTGCATCAACCCAAAAACTGCAACATGATCAACACCAGTATAAGGAATGGACAGGGCATGGGTGACGTCACCAACAGGTTTCCCAATAGCTGTTTTAAAGGATTGTTTGGACGTACTGCATCTTCCACCTTCTGGCTAATCTAAAAACCAACAAAGACGTGGCTCATCAGTAGACCTGAGGCGAGCCAAATGACACCTGGGTGCTCAAACAAGCCATCTGTAACGGTACAGGTCGCCGCTTGGACATGATGGCCGTCATATGCTATCATAAGGTGCTGAGACCTTAATCACTATAAATGTTCAATATTTGAACAACACACTGTGTTTATTACAGATTTATGAATATAAAACATGACACGGTGCAGAGCTGTATCTCAAATGAATCTTTTCAGATGATGTACATTACTTCTGTGGGGTTCATACTGTTGACCTGCTGTCGCCCTTTTAAAGACCCAAAGACAAACTTTGTGTATTATATGGAGAGGTGGAGTGGAAGAGGTTAAACAGGCTTTCTTTTTTAAGACGCTGGTCTTGTTTTCATCTGACCCATTTCCAATGCAGAGAGGAAGGACTGAGTTTACATCAGGACAGATCAGGCCGCAGTGATAAAGAAGAAAAATGTCATCACGTTTTAAACGTTTGCAAAACGTTCATACAGCGTCAGCGTCCAGGTCACTGCCTTCCTGAAACACACACTCTGAGCAGCTGAGGAATTACTCCCCTGACCCATGACCCCATTCAGATTCCCATCAGCACACAGGACCATCTCCACATCAGTGAAGCGAGCGGTTCAGCTGAGCATGAATCAGCTTCGACAGCGTCCAGTAAACAAAAAGACGCTGGGGGAGGAAACGACGGATCCAAATGAATATTCCTGGAAAATCTTGTTTATAGAGAGAAAAACTGGCGCGATGCACGACGCACATGAGCGCTGAAAGGAGGCAGCAGGTGCAGGCTGAAGAGCCGTCAAGCATTAATTAAACATCTCGAGGTAAATGAGATAGTCCACCCACCTATATGCTTACACCTGACATTTACGTAACTTAGCCAACAGTAAATGCCATTCTTCAGCGGCTCGGGTTGGATGTCACAGATGAGAGAAGCGGCGGCTGAAATGATATGGTTTCATCAAATCCCGGCGCTGCCTCAGATACCAGATCTCATCCAGACCGAACATTTTCTGAAAGGAACACCTCTCTGCTCGAGTCCTCCGCTTTTTTATCACGTATTCCAATTTTCTATGGATTTACGGTGTTCTGTCTGCTTTTATTCAACCTGTGAAATCGTTCTGCAGCTCGATCTGATCCAGAAGGAAACATTTAGAAAAGTTTTCTGTCTTTCACTTTGAAATTAAAAAACAAAAATCTGAAACTTTGTTGACGTGGAAAATGGATTCGTCATTTATTTAAAAAAACAAACAAACATCAGCTGGTTCCAGCCTCTAACACTGGAGAATTTATTGTTTCATATGATTGTAAATTAAATACTTTGGACTGTGGGAGCTCATGGTGGCGTTTTTTTCACTTTTTTATGACATTTTTGGACTTTGCTCAATTTGCCAATGAAATGAATCATTAGGGAGTTCATTATGGTGACAAATTATCAGTTAAAGTGACATTAAAGCCTGAATACTCGAGACAATCTAACATAAACCTGATGAAACAGAAACCTCATTAAGTCTCAGTGTGCTCACTTCCTCCAGAGAACGTCTTATTGTCCAAATATTACCAGAAAAAAAACAACCTACAACGTGACGTTCACAGTCTGACACAAAACAACCTGACGAACAGGTGCTGAATTAATTTAAAAGACTGAGTGACACAGCACGGACGGTAAGAAGAAGTCAGTTAAGACAGAAACAGTCACACAAACGTTTTTATGAATGAGTGGAGAGACATAAGGCTCACATGGAGAGAGTGAGTGAGTGAGTGAGAAGGAGGAGAGGTGCAAAAACAAACTGATGAAATAAATGAGGGCAGATACACACGGCTGTGCATCAGCATTTTAAACCAGGAAATCTCTCCTAATACTGATGGAAAGTAAATCTGTCTCAATGTTTTTACATCGAAGTCAAAGTGCACATTTTAAACACGCAAATCTGACCAATAAAAAGCCACCTCGACACCGTCCACTGTTATTTAACCTTTCAGACAGGATCCGGCGCTGCGGCGAAGACACAGGCAGATTCATTTGAGGTGGGGTACACCGTTTGTGCTACGTCACACTGCAGCGGCCAATCAGACGATCAGACCAGTCAAACCTCAACAGTCAGCCTGAAATGTCTCTGAAACTGAGACCATCTAAACTCTGATACTCTACCTGTTTGTTTATTTCATGAAGCAGCTTCTAAATCTGAGGCTAGCTCTAGCTCAAATAAGTTTCCTTTGGTTTGTGTCAGGCAGTTAGAGAGCAGTGGTTGAGAGACATACACAGTGAATGAGAGTGAGTGAGCACAGCTATAAAGCCGGTGAATCGTTCAGAGCCTGATCGGTCTGAGTGTACCCTAAATGTCTTCAGGAGAACTGTTTAAATCTCCTCCCGGCTTCATAACAGCTATAAAGACTTAAGTGTTCAGACGTGGACGGACAGCACGTCATGAGTTCTTTTCTAGTAGAACTTTGTTGTCTTCTGACAACAAGACACAGAAGTTTTCCAAATAGCTTCTACGTCACCGAGCGTCTAGAACCAAATATTTCAAAGACAAGTCAAAAAAGATGAAGACGTAAAGATGAACACCAAACTGAACTAAAGTGCATCTTTGTGTCATTACGAATTCTTAATAAGGCACCGTTTATAAGAGTTTAATCAGTTTTAACTTAGCCAAAAACATTTCTGTTTCCTCGTAGACTTCCTGTCATCGGCTGCTTTAAAAACGTCTTTTTTTATTAAATACAGAAAAACATGTGAAGCACAAATTGGCTCCTGATGAGACAGAGGGATCAAACAGGCTCAGGTCTGTGTCATTGAGGACAGTCTGAGTCACTGTGGACGACGTAATAAAGGAGCTGATCATGTTTTATAGGTCAGATATAAGCCATTCATTTGAACATGATGGGTTGCCAGATTGGCTGGTGTTTATCCTCCTCTAGCAGGACACTGATGACTCCAAGGGACTGACTGACCTTTTGCCTTCTGGAAAAGTGTTTTAGTAGAGATTATTTCCAATATGAATGAATCTGTTCAGTCTATAAAATGAACATGCTGAGTCCGTGGTGATGTTTCCAGATGTTCAGTTTATGTTTGAAGTAGAGTTGCACGATACCCACGATACCCACGGTACCCACGGTACAGTCACAAACACGAGACAACACACTCACCATGTCACCGAAGGCGAGTCTGCCACGGCCTCGTCGTCAGTGGCTCCACTAATTTTGCTCAAAAAACCAAACTCGTTGTTTCAAACTTGTTACAGTCTAATTCTTACTTCACCAGTATTATGTTTATCATGCACCAGACAACATTATAAGTAATTAATAAGTATTTATAACTTGTACAAATACATTGCAGTTCATAAAAATAATAATAATAATAATAATAATAAAAAAAAGCCGCAGTATCGCGATAATACCCGGAACCGTGATACTTGGTCTGGTGTAGTATCGTGATACTTTGTCTGGTGTAGTATCGTGATACGTGATATCGTGATGCTGGTGTAGTATCGTGATACTTTGTCTGGTGTAGTATCGTGATACTTCGTCTGGTGTAGTATCGTGATACTTTGTCTGGTGTAGTATCGTGATACTTCGTCTGGTGTAGTATCGTGGTTACTCATTTTGGTATCGTGACAACTCTAGTTTGAAGAGGAAAACCGGCTAATTTTCACATTAGCGATGGAGGAGCCACTGAACATTGAATCATCTGTATCATTATTGTTGCTGAGTCGTTGTCCGTCCATCCACTAATCAATTCTTCGTCTCATTATTGTAGCTCTGCTGCAGAAATTTTATTTAATCAACCGGCAACAATTTCTGCAGAAAGTGCAGAATGTGAATTAAACTTTGCCACATGGTTCAGCGTCAGGCACAGGAAACACACAGGTGTGAAGAAAGACATTAACACTTCCTCTGAGCTAATTAATAATGTTATCAGTTACACCTGCACTCAACAGGTAAAAGAAGTCATCTCCACATTCCCCTCTGCACTGGTTCATTCATATTAGTCACTATTAATGAGTTTATTAATGAGTTCACTGTTGATGACTGAACCTGGCAACCACAGCCTGTTCTGATCAATGCTTACGTCACTGAGCCATAATTAAAAAACTCATTAAACCTGTATAAAAGGTGCCTTTGGAGAGAATGGCAGCAATATGTCATTTGAAATGAATGTAAGAAATGAATTGGTCCGACATGCTGCACAGTGACCAGCTCCACCTCCGGAGGAGTGAAACCTGTTTTCAAAGTGTAAAAACTCACTTTCAGAAGTCCATGCAGTATTACTACACACTACACTGCAGTACTACTGTGCTGTAAAAAGTATTAAAGGTTACCTTGGTCGTCGTCCCTGTGATCCAGTGAAGTCAGACTCTGTTATTCCCTCCTGCCCTCTTTCTGTCTTCTTTTCTCGGGTTATTTTTGCTCCTAACGCCGCTTCATGCCTCCGACTCTCCGGCGGAGCAGCTCCACCGACGGATAAAAAACTTCCAGTCAAAGTGTCTGTGTGTCGGATCTGTGGACGGAGAAAGGGGCAGTGATGATGGGCAGGGAGGAGAGCACCGAGGGAGGGTGAGAGGAAGCGAGAGGCAGCGGGCGCGTTTTAAACCTGATCTCCCGGAGAGAAACCCGACTGCTGCCGCGCTGAAATTCAATATGAGGCGACAGACACTCAGCGCGGCTCCGAGCAGCACACCTCCCCGCCTGACACGGAAACAGAGGAGTGAGCTGGAAGGTGGTGGGGAGGCACCGAGGCAGGGAGCGGGGAGGGCGGCTGCAGGCAGGGAGGCAGGCGGGGAGGGAGGCAGGGAGGGAGCGGGGGGCGTTTATTATAAGGACACCAAGTAAGCAAGCGCCAACCAGCCGACAAGACAGGTGGATGTGTGCCTGTGGATGTCATTTTTGTCACCTCAGGCCAGAGCAGAAATCTCCCTGAAAGTGCACATCCAGGAGATTTTAAACTCAAGCTCAGTGTCCACACGTAGCTTCATTATCAGCGGAGGCGGTTATAAATAGCTAATATACAGTGAAGCCTGCTGCAGTTTAATAAAACATCTTCACCTGTACGGTAGCCTGCTAAAAGGTGGATGTGTGACTTCAGGTTTATGAGTTATGAATGAAAAACTAAAGAGAAATTCAATTTAAGCTTCATTTCACTTTATACAGGGACAAAATCGTTAGCTTAGCCTAGCCTAGCCTATATGTTCCCATTCAAGCTAGTAGCTCTGTGTGGCTAAATGTACCCATTGGTGGTGCGAGCTAAATGCTAACATTATCACACTAACATGCTAACAACTACTGATGTTTCGCAGGGAAGCTAGAATAAAACAAAATGGCTGAAATATACCACAGTTAGCCTAGCCTAGCTTATATGTTTCCAGCAACTTCTGGCAGGAGTCTACATTCATGCTAGTAGCTCCATGCAGCTGGTCGTGCGAGCTAAATGCTAACATGCTCACAATTACAGTGTTAACGTCTACCAATGTTTAGCAGGGAGGCTAGATCATGTTTAGTTCATTAGCCATCTTAGTTAAAAGATGTTTAGTGAGTAACGCTCACCTGGTTCTGGCTGGCGCCATCTTGCCTCTGCCGCCTCTCGACTAATCTAAAAAAAAAAAAAATCATCAAAGAAGTGGATTTATTGAATAAAACAAAATGGCTGAAATCTACCACGGTTAGCCTAGCCTAGCCTTTATGTTTCCATTCAAGCTAGTAGCTCTGTGTGGCTAAATTTACCCATTGGTGGTGCAAGCTAAATGCTAACATTATCGCACTAACATGCTAACAATTACAGTGCTAATAGAGGCCTACTTATGTTTCGCAGGGAGGCTAGAATAAAACAAAATGGCTGAAATCTACCACAGTTAGCCTAGCCTAGCTTATATGTTTCCAGCAACTTCTGGCAGGAGTCTACATTCATGCTAGTAGCTCCATGCAGCTGGTCGTGTGAGCTAAATGCTAACATTATCACGCTAAACATACTCACAATTACAGTGTTAACGTCTACCGATGTTTAGCAGGGATGCTAGCTAATGTTTAGCTCATTAGCCATCTTAGTTAAAGGACGTTTAGTGGACCGCTCATCTTAGCAGTACTGCCTCTGCTGCCTCCTGGCTAATTAAAACAATTATCCAAGAGTCTAAAAGTGTCTGTGGAGCTGAGGCGGGCTGAATGAAGCCTGTGTAACGACACACACCTGTCAATCAAAGTTGTCATGAACGGGGAAATTAGCTATAGAGACAAAGACTGCCACGGAGGTTGCAGCTTGTATTTAGAGGCAGTGTTGAGTTTGTCTGTTCTGGGCTACTGTAGAAACATGGCGGTTCAACATGGTGAACTCCATGGAAGAGGACCTGCAGTGTCTGGAGGTATAAAAAGCTCATTCTTATTTTCAACTGATTATCCACTGATGAACACAGAGTTATGAAGATTATATTCTGTAAATAGACCCCACTGGACGTTTAAGCGTGTTAGCATGCTAAACTTCGTTAAAAGGAATTAAGCATGAATATACAGAATAACTGTATACAGAAATGTAATTAGTTCTAATTATTTAGCTGACCCTCTGAACACCATAAATGTCCATATACAAGATCCAACCAACAGTTGTTGAGATATTTCAGCCGTGGTGGACGTTCAGACAGACTGACATCATCATCGCTATGACGCTAACGTGACGCTCTTCAAAGGACAAGCTACCTTTTCTACTCAGTGAAATGAGTCTGATTCATCTTTCAGCTCGAGTGGAACAAAAATCTCTTCACATTTTTATCACTGGAGGAATAAATATCTATTTTTGGTTTGTAATGAAGAATAATTGGTGTCTAATTGATATGAACAAACGACTCGATATAAAAACGAAGCCAATTACATGATTGATATGTGCGGTCCTGTTGGGTTATTACCGTTCTGTGGAATATTCTGACCCTGAGATGGGACATGTGAGACTGATTCATCTACCTGCCCTTTCAGCAAATTGTCTGTCTGGCAACTCCCCTCCTCTCTATCGTTCTCTCTCTCTCACCTTCACTTCCTCTAACCGTCTGTGTGTGTGTCCCGGAAATATTGGAGACGAGAGTGCCCCCTGCAAATAAATGGTCATTACCATGACAACCACGCTACAAGCTGGAATGGGATGATGTTGATCATGGCAACAGTGGCAGGCAGCCAGACCAACAGCCCGGCTCTACCCCAGGGGCAAGCCAATGTGTGAACTCCAGGGTTTGATACAACTGTGTGTGTGTGTGCACAAACACACACTCCTCATTTTATTTTATTTCTATCCTCTGACAGCAGCTCAACATAAAAAGACAGCCCGTCTCAAAATTGCAGGTATCAGTGTGAGCTATGGCATTTCTCTCTGCACAGCGAGCATCTACACATACGCAACAAAGGGCTCAGGTCTTTGTGTGGTTTAAGATCCCAGACCACCTGTCCACTTTTCCAGCCTCCAGCTCTGCCAACACATGATGTTTATCACAAAGGTTAAACCCCACCATGTCAAAATCAATGATTTTAGCACATATTTAGCGATATATGTCATCAGTACACCAGTATGTGACCCAACAATGACAGTAAACAGATTTTGTGGGTACCTCTGGGTATTCTTAATGGTACTATGATAAAAACGTGTTGATGACTCATCCTGAACTCGGGGGCTGAGGGTTAAAATGGGTTACAGCTGGTGCTGTTCCTCATCAGAGATGAGGTTCTGACCTCACTGATTACTGTACAAAAACACACATAACACAAAAAACTCACAGATTTTGGTGAAACTGGATCAGATTTGATGGAGAAAACGGTTTCTGAAGTGCCTCAGCTGCTCAGCCTCAACTCTCATTTCCCGGTGAACTGATAGATAAAGTCGCTAATCAATATCTGTTGGCAACAGAACTGGGCTCACCACCAAACACAGCCCGAACGAGACCCAAACCATTAGCTTAGTTAGCCATGCAGCTAGGTTAGCTTTGCTGACTCAGCCCTAAGATGCCAGGAGCCAAACCTGGGAAGAGAACTACCTCAGTACTGTGTTTCCTGTCCTATCACACAAACAATATCCAGATTAAGTCCCAGGAAACATTAAATATGAGGAAGCAAAGTTTCATGAAAACTTTAAAAGGTTTGACATTTTTGTTTCCTGAGAATATCAACACCATTCTCATGTCTGTGTGACAACAACACACTGAACCACTGGTGTCAGTAACCACGACAGTTTATAGTCAGTCCAATTTGTGAGATATACGCACGCCTCTTCTACCTCTTCACTGCCATTGTGTCCATTAAAGGTGAAAAATATCTTTAAAAATGTCTTTCTGAGAACGACTGGCAGCGACCGGCTCTGAAGACTTCAGTTGAGACTCTTTACATATCAAACAGTTTTTTATCTGCCGACTGTCAACACAAACTGACCTGGACTGGAACAGATCCGGTCCAACTTGGTCCGATCTCTCAACAGGAAAGTGAATGAGCGTATCTCAAACTTTTCCTTTATAACGGACCCGTACAAAAATGTTTTATTCAGCGGGAACAGTTCAGCCATCAAACTGGAGAAGCTGCCAATGAGAGAAAAGAAGACTTTGTGCACACATACAATGTTTCTCTAAGTCTTATATGCACCACTGAAACAAACAACGACACAGCACTCCTCCACCATGGCTGCACAATGCTCAAACTCTGTCATGATGTTTAATCAGCATGTGGATCAGGCTCTGCGCGGTGAATCAGAAGATACACGTGCCAGATATTTTTAATTGAAGTACTTCATGAAAATGTTCAAAAAGGTCTCAAATAAATCCTTTGAACGTTCCTGGATCGTCACCAAGATCACATCACTTGTTCCTCAGCCAATAGACTAACAGTCACATTTTTTGACTCAAATCTGTGAAGACGTTTTGGAAATATGCTGCTAACGAGACACACATGACTGGAAACACGACCTCTTTTGGCAGAGGAGACAATGAAAGGCAGGAAGTGAAATCTAAACATTCAATCAGCAAAATGTAACCACAAATAACAGATTTATGATATATTCAATGTCCCATCGTGTAACATCTGTTGCCTCCTGTTGATCTGCACTGACCTGTGATCAGGTGAACGGTGTCTCTGTCATTCGTACGTCTGTTCTCACACTATGTAACTTTGGGCTCCGGGTCGGGAGAAGTACGTAACAAACTGTTAGGGGAGTGTTAGTGTTTGTACCACAGGCGGTTTGGACCACTGGGAAGAAGAAGAAGAAGAAGAAGAAGAAGAAGAAGAAGAAGAAGAAGAAGAAGAAGAAGAGGTTTACAGGCCCAGGGCAGAGCCGGTGTCATGCCAGAACAGGAGCTGGGCAATATATCAGTTAGTATCATGATCACATTAGCAGCTAAGCTCATTTCGAAAGCTATAAATCACATATCCACTCGTAGTGTTTTGCTAGTGATAACATTAGCAAGCATCAAGCTAAGGTTAGCCAGCCAACAAACGGCAAGACAGAATGCTGGACGGGGGGAGCGGAGCCAGCGTCGTACCAGAACTGGTGCTGGGAAAGCAGGCAATGTAACCAGGCTCAGCAGCCTTTACAGGCAGAAATGGCAGAGGTGAAAAGGTGACGATGGGAGCTCAGAAGAGAAAAGGAGAGCGTGACCTAAATCTCAAACGTTTCTACACAGAGAAACATTTGTTGATGATATTTGCAGTTTCTAAAATTAACTGCTTTGTTTCACACTAATGAAAAACATAGTTATGCATATTATATTATATTTCTGCAATATTCTGTAAATAGAGCACCTTCTATCTGACTTCTTTCCCTCATTACTCTGTTGTTGTCCAGCAGAAAACTCTTCACAGGACAAAAGGCTAATTAATTCTAAGAATTTAGTAATCAGAGTAAGCGTTTTCCTCCAGGCTCACATGACTCACCTTTCCAGATTCACACCCTCGTGCACCCTGTCCTGTACAGATGAAGTCAGACTGTATGTTGGACCTCAATGACAGTGAAGTAAACTGAATGTGCATTTAGACCCACAGCCTGTGGCCACAAGTCTGCACAAAGAGATGTGACGTTTTTCTCCTGACAGACAAAAATAAAATCCTCTGGATGTTTATAAATGGATAAATATGACAGAGTAAAAAAACGCTTCCGTTTTTACTCAAACACCTGCAGTCATTTCCTGTCATCTGGCTGCAGGTGTTCTGCTTGGGAGCGCTCCAAAACTTCATTGGTTTGTGCCGCATGGGCGGAGTGTCTTATTCAGTTTAACACCGAGCCAACCTGACACGACGTGCAAGGTGTCCAAGAAAGTTTAGAGCAAAAGCTGACACGTGATGACGTACATGCTAACATGTAGTTTAATGTAACTCCACCTGATGCTCACCTGTCTAAACTCTGACGCGCGGGAGACGCAGGGTGGTGTGCGCGCCGTGATTACGCACGGTTGGTTTGGTTTTACGCACAGGGCACGTACAGCTCCTCACAGTGAGCTGACTGTGGAGGCATGAGTGGTGAGCGTCTGTCTTTACTGGAACAATGTGTGGACTTTAGACTATTAGTCCAGTTCTGTTATGATGCAGTCACAAACTGAAGGAATGAGAACCGAGTAGCTCATTAAATTATTAAATACAAGATATTAATTCAGCAGTAAAGCATGTTTTCCCAGTGTAGGAAAGATAAGATGGCAGCGACCATCTGGGCTTCAAAACAGGGCTTTGAAAACTTGTGGGTGACACGTCTATTCTTCATACTGTCAGTGGTCCCGACACATAATTACATAATTTAAAAAATAAATATTAATTAAATATTAGTATTAGTAGTACAGTCATTTTAGTTGCACAGAAAATCATCTTCAGCTCAGCAGTACGTCTGGATATTTGATATCTTTCTTATAAGTGGGTGCCTGAGCTTCCCTCCCCACATCCTGAGCCACAGTAACATTCATCATACCTGTCTGCTGACGCCTTCCCTCCGTTTAAGTGGCTCTTCTGTCCCTGCTGCATGCAGCACAGCCGCTCAGCCAGATGGACCAAAGAAGCCCTGCTGTCGGCTCTCCGTGGCACGTCTTCTGACAGCTGTGAGCTGGCCTCTGGTCAACATTTTGGGGCTTCTCATGTAATGAAACTCATCTGTGGTTTGTGGTTTTTTTAATACTTTTATAATCCATTAACTGTCCATGGGATTTGGCCTGATGCTTGTTAGTGACATGTTCTGCAGTATTTTCATACTTTAACGATGACGTTTTGGTGAATTAAAACAGAATATGTTTGGGTGATCATGATCTGCAAAAACATGAACTGACATATTTAAATTGATTTCCTACAACAGCATCTGCTCACAGCAACTACAGCATGATTAGCTGTGTTCAGGCATCTCTTGGTTAAGGTTAAGAGGAAGACCATGTTCTTGGATGAATATTGAAGAAGGCAAAATAAAGCATGAGGCCGGATGTGTTTACTTTATTAATATTTAACCGAAACCACAATTTCTTCCTAACGCTAACCAAAGTGCTTTTGTTGTCAAACCTCTGGTCTACTTTTGGACATGAACTCAAAAGACATGAAAGAGTTTTTACATTATATCATAGTCTGATGTTCAAGCCACTAATCCCACTGTGGTAAATATGGACAGCTGTACTTGAGTATTTGTTCTGATGCAATAAGCTGATATTACTGACTAGTCCAGCAGCAGTCAGCCCAGCTCGGCGTCTGTCTTTCAGCCTTTTATTTCACCAAGCTCTCACCAACCACTAAAAGTCAGTCCCAGATTTACTCTTGTCCGGCGGCTTCTTGCTCACTCACTCTCTCCCGTCAACATCCTCTTCACTCTCTTCTCCTCTGCCATTATGTCCATAGAAGCTGCTGAGCCTGGTTATACTTTCCAGTCGCCCAGCGCCTGTGGTACAAACGCTAACACTCCCCCGGTGCTCTGAGATCACAGTCCAGGCAGCCCGGCTAACAAACTGACTAACTTTAGCTAACAGCAGCTACTTTAGACCACATACTTTTGGCCATTCAGTTTATGTTGTTCATCATGGCAGACAACAAAATAAATGTTTTTTCTTATGAATCTCTTCCATGGCAACACGACGCATGCCAGCCATTGTGAGCTGCCAAATAACAGCTCTGTAAAGGAGTCCATTGTTTATTCACCACTTTGTAAAAACATGCATTCACTTCCTGTCAAGAAAATTCTGGGAATTTGTTTGTGCAGTGGATGATTTCTGCATCATTAAAATCTAAAATGAGGACTGCAGTGTGTGTGTGTGTGTGTGTGTGTGTGTGAAAATCCGCCCTGTTAATGCAGACAGACAGCAATGCTCTTAACTAAAAGGTCACGGCCTTTGAAAAGCAGGAAAACACATAAACTAAAACTATAAGTGGAGATTTATTTCTATAGCACTAACCTTTGAACAACAGAAAACACAAAAACAGGTGAGATAATACGAGGCGTAAAGAATATATGAAACAGAAGAAAAGGAGCACTTGGTCAGCTGAGTTATTAATCCCCGCTCTGCACACTCGAACATGAATAAACAAGAATTGCTGGTACAAAGATGTCAAAAACACATAAAAACTTGAACTGCAGCAGCGAAATGAAGCCCACACTCCTGCAGCACTTCACGTCTGAGGAGCTCTGAGCTCTTTATTGCAGCTTTTGTGTTTAAAATGTATTCAGTGCTCATTATTCTTAAAGGCTGGAAACAAAATATCCCTTTGCTGTCGCTGAACGTGGATTCATCATCTTTTTTAACACGGGGAATTATCCTGCAGGGCAAATGAGCGAAACTGAGCCGACTTAATCTGAGGGAGAAATATGGCAATTAACAGAAGGATCTCCACCCAGCGAGGCTCTGCCCTGCATTCTGTCTTTGAAGCAGCTGATAAACGGAGTTTTTCTGGGTGCCTTCATCGCGATGTAAATAAACAATTAAGATCTGGAATGTGTGATGAAGAAAGAAACGTGCTTCCACTGCTGTGTTTTTCATACTGACACAACCTCGCCCTCTTCTTTTTATGTTCGCTCTCCATGCTCTTTTATCAGCACTTCACACACACACACACACACACACACTGTACGTGCACGAACACACAGTTATCTGCTATGAGATGCTGTAGATGATAGCATGTGTTTGTGTGCAGCTGATTTCTAGATGTGACACGAGCTAATATGAGTGTTGTTGGACCAATTTTTAAAATAAATTCATGGCACGGTAAATAATAATTCTTCAAGCTTTGTCGTAGGTCCATGCCCCAAATTAATCCTCTTCCACTGTTCCCACATGTTGATATGTATGTTAAAAGTTACATAATCATGATGAATATCTGTCTCTGCCTCAGTATAGCATCTTCATACTCACATACAGTGAGAAGGGTAGCTATCCACGGACTGAAGATGTCATAAAGAAAGTAAACGTCACAATGAATAACCCACTGACAGTTAAAATCAGTGTGAATGAATACAAAACTGTGCAGTTAGATACAAAAGTAACAATGATAAATGTCATAGAGAGAGTAAACATTGTATCTGATGTTTGTGATGTGATGAGAAGATGCTTCACCCGCTGACTTTATAACTTTCTATTAGCAACCAGGAGAGACAAGAGAGGACAGAGACAGACGACAGAAGTCGATCTGTGATGATTAAATCTACCGGCAGATTTTTGTCTCATGACTCTTTCCATATAGATGAACCATATATATACTTAATGACGTGGTGAGGAAAGACGTCCGTTAAGAGGCAGAAACACGGATCATGCTGTGTGATCCAAACACGGAAAGCTTGTGGAACTCCAAGGCTAAGTTTGGCGTGCATGGAGGATTCATCAGTGATATACAGGACTTAAACCAGCGAGGTCTCTGTAACAGGATGTGACGGTAACATCAGCACGAGTCCGTCTTATTACTTACAAGATTTTTCCTGCTGTAAGACATGAAGAACAAGAGAAGGCACTGTGTTAAAGACAGAACCTGATGAATACCACTCTCATAGTTAGCATAGCTTAGCATAAAGACTGGAAACAGTGGGGAAGCAGCTAGCCTGGCTCTATCCAAAGCTAACAAAAGGTGCATTTGGGCACTGCTAAAGCTGCAGCACTTTACATCTTTCTTTGTTTAAACTGTACAAAAATGGAAGTTGTGTGTTCATGCGGTTTCCAGGCAACCAGACCTCATCATTATCATACAGATGAAACAAACGAGATGCAGCGTGTTAATTAACGAGCTTTGGAGGTGTTGCTATGTGGAATTTTGTTGTCTTTGCACAGAGCGACTAGCTGTTCCCAAACTTTATATCTTTGTGCTAAATGGAGCTAAACCTCTGACGGCTGTAGCTTCATCTTTAGCATACAAACAGGGCGGTGTCAATCTGTCTCTCTTTGGGAGAGAAGTTTTCAAACACCCAAACGTACAGATACGGTGTTGGAGCAGTTGGAGTGTAGCGGATGGGGAAACAACAACCAGTTAGAGAATGCAGAGGAAGCAGACAAGAGAGAGGAAGGGAAGAGACTGGGAGAGAGACCGAGGTGGGTTTAACGTCCACGTCTCCCCTTATTGTCATTTTTGTTCTCTTCCAAGTCGGTGCATGTAATGTCTTTCTGTGTAGAGCAAACTTTTCTGAGGCAGTGTCCTCATGAAAAGTGCAGCAGCAGAGGAGCCTGTCTGTGTGGATCATCAGTGGTTTGTTGAGAATGTAGTCCAACGCTTAAAATATGAGGAAGGAGAGTCGACTCTCAGAGACCCAACCTGGAAACCTGAGATGAATCGCAGACAGATTGCAGCTCCTCCCGTGTTCAAAATGTTCATATTCCCATCAGGTTATGGTTCTTCACACAGCGTCCGTCACCGTGGTGTTAGCTGCTCTCTCTTTTTTTTTGTTGTTGTTGGTGACCGAGGCTCAATTACCAGCCAAGCAGAACAAATAGCTGCCCCGAGGCTGCAGAGCTCCAGCTGCAGGTTCAATGCTGGTTAATTGGTTTGTGGTCATTTGATTGATCTCTTTGTGTGGGAATATGCACCACCACAGCAACACACCATCAGCTGATGCTTTAAAGTGTGTAATGTGCTTGTTTTTGCCCCTTTAGCTTTGTGTTTTATCAAAATACCACAGCACAGAACATCTGCTCACCAGTGTCAGGAACAAGGGGTTAATCGAAGCCCTGCTCATTTGTTGCCCGGGGTTATAGATATGTTCAATGCTATCTGCAGGGAGGTGGTCAGGGTGGATAGTGTGTGCAAAGTGTGTCCTCTGCCTGCTCCGCCTCAGCTCTCTCTGTGAGTTTCCTGATGGACAGTAAAGTAAACTGCTGCCAACTGTAGCCGAGAGCCGGCTGACGGGCTCTGTGGAAGAGATGAGCAGGCAGGCAGATAGTCTTGAAACAGGGAAAATAAGCAGAAATCTCACAGAGCGGCAGACAAACAAACTCCTGCAAACATGGAAACAAACAAACATGATCCAGCGAGGACGAGGTTTGTCCAGAGCTGTTGTACACGACGATGGCAGGCATGTGTTGATGCTGTAGCCATGACAGACTTGTTTTATTGTGGGTTTACGTCGTGGTCAAACACTGACAGTATAAAGAATGGACGCCCCCCAACACGTTGTGATACTCGGTGTGGTGGCACCGCCATCTTTACAGTCCTGCTTCTTCAGCCTCTCGGTCTAAAAATCAGCAAATATTAAATATTATTTAAATAATATTAAATATTATTTGAATATGAGATTAAATATTAATAGTCAGTTTATTTTAAAATGTTTTTGTCTCCATGGTTAGAGCTGTTTTGTTGTAATGTGAATAATAAGTGTAGTTTAGTCACCCTCAAATGAATTGAGAGCATTTGATGACTAAATCCTCCCGTTAGTCGAGCGTGTCAACCAGCCAGTGACATATAAACACTACAGTGTTAATGTGATGTTTACCATGCAGCGCTCTGATGCTACAGTACCTTCACCGTTAGATAGATGGAGACGATACGTGACCCTGCACGCTCACAGCTTTCCATCAAATTCAGTAAACTGGGTTGGACTGGATGGAGTTCAAAATGTCCTCAGGACCAGTTCCAGCATGATTCATTAACAGGAGCGAGTCTCAAACTGGATGGAGACAGAAAAAGACAAAGTGTGTGAAAAGGCAGTAACTATAAATTCACCCAAACTAGAGTAAGATTGGTGAATGTTTAATGAAGCGACTCCTCTGAAATAGCAGCAGATGTATTCCCTGCTCCTCTCCCTGCTATTGGAGAAGTTAAGACAGACGATGATGTATGAGGAGACTTCACATTATCCCAAGACGTTTTCATCTCATTTAAATCTACACCGAGTGGACCTCTAACTCTGGTGTTTTACACACTGACCGCTCTGACACGGGACGATAGCCAGCGAGATTCAGTCCTTAACGAGGCTCTCACTTTTCATCATTTTCATTTAAAATGATCGCGATAAGAACGCTGGTTGTCAATCAATCGTTCACTTTGACCTACTTTGATTTCGCTCTAACTCGGACTTCAAGGACTAAAGAGGCGACTCTAACCTTCAGTTTACATTAATATGATCAAGAAAAATGAAAAGTTTATTAGTTCATCAGAGGAAAGTTACACAGCGTTGCTTTAACTGCGGAGTTCTGACCATTGGACATCACGCAGAACTGTTAAATGTTGGTGAATGCAGCTTTATAAAGGTTCGGAGACAGAGAGTGACTGTACTGCTGCACAGATTTAAAACAGCATCTTTACATCTTCCAAAATCCAAATTCAAAAAAAGCTCAGCGTTCCTCCAAATATAATAATATAAAGCTGCCACTGCACGGAGAGGACACAGAGAGAGAGGAGTCATCTGGACATGCTATATATATGGTCGAAGGAGTTGGGGGTCTTGTGCTGGTAGCCAGGGAAGACCTTGTTGCTATGGCAACAAATGAACCATGCAGGGATTGGGGAGGAGTGGGGGTCATGCATGTAGTACTAGATCTCGGGTAAAGCGTGTTTGTGAGGGGGAAGCACCTGATACAGGTAAAAGGAGTGAAAGAGCTGAATCTGAGTGAAACGTTGTTTAGATGATCGGGTGGTGGCATCCGCCCAGTGACGGAGGATGAGAGGGTGAAGCGGGAAGAAGAGGAGGAGGCTGACCCAGCTCTCGAGAAAATGAAGGGTGAGTGTCTGTCAGGACACGTCTGCTGCTGAACCCAATTCCAGAGGCGACGAAAGGCGGTCTGAAAAGTTGAGAACGTGTGTAAATGCTGGATCACAGAAGACTCCACACACACACACACACACACACTGCGAAGAATCTCCATCTTGCTGTTCCGCTCCGTACACACACCAGCAGCAGACCTAATTGCAAAGTGGGACATTATATAGGGCAGAGTGAAAAAATGTAGGGCTAAAAAGAGAATGGGAGGCAAGAGAGCGAGCGGCGGTGCGGTGAAGTCCTGCAGTGTCCAAACAACACAAACACACACACCCGGTGTGTGAAGTGTCACAAGGTTGTTCAAGGTACAGGCCCGTGATGTCATCGTCATCTGTGACATCACAGCAGTTTGATGTGATCAAAGTTTTCCTCGCTCGTTTAATATGCAGGTCACACTTCACACTCGACTTCATTAGATGAGCGCTGCTGTTGTTCCTGCTGTTTAACTTCATATGTAGTTGATTAATTTGATTGTCTGGCTGCAAGTTTCCTCTTCAGGAAATAAAAAAGTTTGAACGACAGATTACAAAGCATTTATATAAATATATATGATATATATATATTTTATTGATGATGCGTCTTTCTCTGTTTCTAGCTTCAGGACAGGAAGTAATTGTAATTTCTTTGTAATTTCACAGTAAAATCTCTTTAAATTGTCAAAAAAATGTGTTTAATATGTAAAGCTTTGAAGAAGAATAACTGTGAGAGCATCAGCGCTGGGTGACACAATATATACCTTTACATCAATGAATATTTAATGTACTACCTTCATGGTGAGGCTTCCCATGTGAGCTGTTGAACTGCTCCCCAGATTTGATTTAACTCATTAATTAATGCGCAGCATTGACTAAAATACTCAACAGAAACGATGTCAGGGTTTGAATCTTTGGGCATTCGTACATATTCGTTTTCTCCAATAATCAAATTACCACGTAACGCATGAAGAAGCTGCAGGTTTTAGGGCCAGCTGACCAGTTTGATCAGCCCTCAGCAAACTGAAGAATGAGATTTGTAAGAAATGCTTTTAGCTTAGTGAAATATCTTAAACAAACCCACCGTGATGCATTCGTCAGTTCGTAGACGACCGTTTTTAAGTTTGGCATCATGACCATGTTTGGACTGCGGAGTGTGGAGCTGATGTTCTGCAAACCAGTAACCACGGTAAGAATTAACGGAGACGGACTTGACTTAACTCGCCCAGGAAACACTTTCTGTGTCTCAGTTCGAATATTTCTGTTAGTACACTTCTTTGTAGTACACTGTGTACACTTTGTACTTCCTGGCATTGTGCAGTAATTTCAGAAAGGTTGTGTTGTTAAAATGACATTTTACTGTCTTTGTATTTTGCACCAACAATTGATTGATTTGATTTGTATATTGAAATATTCACTGCAACCTCTTCAGCTCCTCTGTTGCCAAAATGACCACTGACGACGAGAAGTGTTGAGCGTTCAGCTCTTTCTTTGACCGTTGCGAGTGCACCATCCGGTACTGATGGTACTCTGGAGGTATCAGCGAATGACTTGTTTTGAAGCACCATCTGGCAGCTGAAGATCCAGGAGTTGGTCGAGACCAAACCAGAGCTAAAAGCAGAGTGAATATGGCACTTAGATTTGTCTGGTGGACACAAACACGACTCTAAATTAATTCTGCTTCGTGTCTGCTGGATTCAAGAGAATGAGAATCGAACAGTCCTCCTCGTTTGTGGCGAGAAGGAGGTCACTGCCGTCGATTCCCCAGTGTCAGGAGAATCAAAGTGGCATGACTGATGATCGCATCCTGGCTGATTTATCTGAAAAGAGTCCCGCCTGCTTCCCTGGAGAGATAAAATCATTGACTCTAACTGCACTGTCGGAGAAACTTGAGTGATTTGGCCAAAAACTGAACCCCCCTCTGATGCAGTCAGCGGTCTGCTGTTTGCAGAGATAATTGCTGGAGTGTTTCAGGCTGATGCATTAAGATGCATTCATTTGTTGTGTGCACCTTTACTACTCGCACTCTTCCCACCACCACCACCACTACCACACATCACAGCAGCCTTGTTCACTGCTCCCTATCTCCCTCACTCACTCCATCTCTGAAAGCACATTAATCATTGCAGACTCCCACATGTTTTCACCTCTACCAACTCCCCGCCCATTTTCTCCTACTCCTCCGGTTCTCTTCCTCTGGTGTTGGAGGCAAGTGGGTCACCGGCAACTGGGAGGACTGTTTTCACTCCAGTTGAGAGAGAGAGGAAGAGAAAGAGAGAGCTGAAGGCTGCAGGAGAGAAACGACATGCAGGTTTCAAGACAAAGACGGCTTCTTTTATTAGAACCAAGTCTTGAGCGGTTTCCTTCCAGTAACCACGAGATCCAAAACCGAGTTGACTTCATGTCAGTGCGAAGTGTAAAAATGTGCAGTTCCGGCATATAAATGTGGAAATGGGTGATTCAGACTCTGTCAGCAACAAAAAAGACAAGTCTCCTCTTGGACTGTGGCACATTTCCACAGATAAAAAAAGACAAACTGACGGTTCACTCCAACGTGTGATTGTTCAGTAATGAAAAATGAAGGCGGAGACACGTTTGATCGATCGACCGTTACGGAGGACGGAACATAACAGCAGCTACAGATGGAGGAAACACAGAGAACTCCCTCTTCATATCTGCCCCTCTGCCTTTTCACAAAACATGAGAGGAGATCATAAAGGAGAACGTCCTCATTAATATTCATGAGGTTGAAGACAGAGAGGCAGAATCTAAAACTAAAAAAAGGGAACAGTAGTTCAAACAGAGGAATGAGACACTTCATGAACCGTCCTCTCATTCATGATTATCTAAAAGGTTTGCTCTCTGTGTTTCTGCTTCTGCTGGTTAATGAGTGGACTTTGCCATCTACTGTCTTCATGTGCACATTACACCCTCTCCACATTTAAACATCAGGTCAGGCTGGCTCAGGTGAGTCCTGAACTTTTCCTTAGTTATGCTGCTATAGGCCGAGACTGTGCACCGAGCTCTTTTCCTCTCTCCATCTGTAAACATTCATGTCCCATTAATGCGTGTTAATAACTTAACCTCTAACGAACGAGAGTTTTTCTGTCTCTCGTCTGGCAGGTTGTTGTTGGGTGTACGGCCTGGACCTGCTCTACATGGAAAGTGTCATGAGATAACACATGTATGTTTATTCATAGAGTTATACTTCTTCAGTCTTAGTTCAATAATACATTTTTACACACGATCCTTTCATTACTACATTTCATTGTTCTGCTGACCTACAAATGACAGAATAACTCAAATACTGACGTCCTTATCCTGTCTGTTGTATCATTTGTTGACGCATACTGAGGTTTTCTTTACTGATGTATTTTCTGTGCAGTCAGTGCGTCCTCGTAACAACTCAGCTCAACTTCACTTAACAAATACAGACCTTTCAGACAGCTCTGTCTTCTGTGCAGTGACATCAGGCTGGACAAAATAACAGTAAAACACTTCAAGCCGACAAATCCTGCCGTAGAGCTTAATGATAAGCTTCATAAAGGATCTTGGGTAGAATACGCACCACCTGAACTTGAAATAAACGTCCATGAAACAAACAGAAACCTGAAGTTGGTGATGCGCCTGCTGATGAAGATGGTGAGATATTAAACAGATACTTCATGGACTTTGTTTCCTAACTGATCTGATCTGAGTCCGACTAAAGGAGGCCGGCGTGCAGCTTAACAACAAGATGAGAAAAGATGATGTGAAACTTTAATGATCCCTGAGAGTCGTCTGCAGCAGAAGACACTAACAGGACATGAAAAAGAAATAAAGGAGACTTCAAAGTGTGCACTTCTCTGGGGATGAGGCTGAATTTCAGTGTTTAGAAACACTCAGCTCAATTATGAATTCAGCTTCATGATTCAATCTCAGCTCTTTTCTCATTCTTAGCTATTAGAAATGATCTTTAGCCTCTGAAATATTCAAATGCTAATATGTCTCATCAGACTGTAGTATTCAGTTCACAGTGAGATTACACAATAGTGTGAAATTACAGCACTTTAAACCTTCAAAGACGTCGAGCCGCCTCTGTTCTCAGGCTGCAGGCGGCCTGAGAGGTCTTTATTCTTCCAAATACAACCAAAACACAACCAAAATACAACCAACACAGAACCCAAATGGACACAGAAAAGCGTCGCTGCAGCCTTTTGTATGCAGGAGGCGTCGCCCTACAAGTTGAGCCACCAGGGCGCCCTGCGAGCTGCTTCCTGTGGACGTGCTGGTGTTGCTGCAGAGGGTCAACAGCAAACTGCCAAACCCTCCAGAAAGCTTCTTGGAGCTCACGGCTGGCTCTCTCTCCTTCCTCAGACAGTTTCTGGTAACATTTGGTTTGTGTTGGTGCACTCACACACAGACACACAGCTAACAGTGGCATGTGTAATCAGTAAGGTCGGCAGCGTGGGTGGATGCATGAGTAAGGAAATGTCTGTGTGATGTAGCAGCAACACCAACCAAATGTTGACTGAGAGAACGAGCTGAGAGCTACAGAGCAGTTTGCTGATGACACAACTTCCCCTCTGACGCCATCATCAGGTCAACATGTTGACATGAAACAGTAAACGAGGCGTTTCCACTGATACTAATTAAGGCTCTGTTCCATTTAGTGTAGCAGAGACTTTCCAGTGAACCAACATGCGTCACGAGTGAAGGACCTGTGGTAGAGCTCCTTCTTACATGGTGGGAGTAGCAGTCTGCTGTTGAAGGAGCTTCTTCAGGCCTCCACAGTCTCATGCAGGAGGTGAGAGGAGTTGTTCATGATGGATGTCAACTTTGCTAACATCCTCCTCTCCTCCACTTCCTCTGTGGAGTTTAAGAGGACAGTCCAGGACAGAGCTGGCCCGTCTTTTCTTGTCTCTCTCCGTGCTTCCTCCTCCCCAGCAGACGACCGTCACGGTCACAGAAGGTTTTAACAGAGTCCTGCACACTCCGAAGGAGCTCAGTGTCCTCAAGTGGAGACGACTTTGACCCTTATTGTACAGGACGTCTGTGTCAGACCAGTCCAGTTTGTTGTTGAGGTGAACAAACAGGTATTTGTATGTTCCATCTCCATCCACCGGTCTTCCTCCGTAAGTCGATCACCATCCAGCGATGGCTGTGTCATCAGGGAACTTGTGGAGGTGTCAGCTGTCGTGTTGAGAGAGCACCATACCACTTCTTCTAAGTGTATTAGTATTAGTCTGTGTCCTTCATGACTGAAGTGACCTTGTGTCATCGAAGTACGAGGATCAGACTGCAGCCTGAATATTTCTCTGATCATTCAGTATGTGCTGCTCCGTAACTAGATCTGCCTGCACAAAGCATCAGTGCAGCCTCACAGACTGTCAGTACATTTATGAACAGTGTGTCTTTACAACACGAGCAGGCTGCAGCTGAGCTCAGCCGGGACGACACATAAAACGTCGTGAAATATTGAATATTGTGAGAAACTAAACAGATCTACACGAGGACAAAGTGAAGCAGGTCTCATCATCAGCGTGCTCACAGTTTTTAATAATTATCCTGCTGCCACATTCAGATTATTCAGATGAAATGAAGTCAGACTCTGACTGAAGGAACCACAGACTGTTTTTTATTAAATGACATCATGTGGGCAGAATGAAGAAAAGTTCAGGAAGCTTTATTAAATTTCTCTGCAGATGGTTGAAGGTGATCTGAAAAGGTTCACCTCTGACAGTTATTGCACCAAGTTAAGCGTCACTATCTCTTAAAAATAGAGGCAGTAGAGAAAAATAGACCATCTTATCAGTAGTTCACCTTTGTTTGTTTTTTCATAAATAGATTCAGCTCATTGTTTCTTCGACCAATCACACCTTTATGTACAGATCGTCAGGACGACATACCACAAACTCACCAGCAACCATCAGAGCGTTTCTACAAAGCATCAACGAACGAGCCGGAGACGTTTTTCACGTGCTCGTCTCGTTAATCGACCTTTTTAAGAAAACACAAACAATCAAGAAGAAATGTACAATCATCAGACATCAGGCAGAGAGGATAGAAATGTATATCTACATACATACAGTCCATAACAGATACTGTACAGCATACTTTGAGGATGCACACATAAATAGAGAAAACTTTAAATACAGTATGTACGTTAAACCCTCTGCTCGTCCAACCAGCGTCTCCGTCCAGTTTTAACGGGCGTCAGAGCTTCAAACTGCCGCGGTGAGAATACACACACACCTTTGGCTTTACAGTTAAAGGGAACAGGTGGGAACAGGTGGGGGAGGTGTAGTGCTTCTGAGCTTATATGAGATGATTATATACACATTTGGAGTTTCAGTGCATAGTTTGAACTCAGCATCACGATTAATGTGCAAAGGATGAAAGCAGGCGGGCGAGGAGCAGCAGCTGGTGCTGATATCTGTGACGCAGACGGATGTTTGCATGTTTGTCCCCATCGCAGCGACGGGAGGAGGAGGTTCAAAACTAGATTCATACGGTCGCGTTAACCCAGAGTGGATATGGCTTTCTGCACCTTCTCAGGTGGAGTTACATGGAGGTTCATCTTGAACTCCATCAGCTCGAGGATTTGTGTGATTTTCTTTTGGATCTGAAAACAAACTGGAGGCGACTCGCCTGAATAATTAAGGAACTGAGTGAGGAAAGACGAGAATCATGCTTTAAGGCTCGAGTTACAACGCTTCAGGAAAAAGAGATAAAAGTCACATCCTGTAGAGGACGCTCTGCACAACTTTACTGTGAAAATCTCACAGGACTCACTTCCTGTCCACATTAAGGACAGCTGTTGTAGTGTTGGATGCTTTAAATACAGACATGATAGAAATAAACGCGGTGCGACCTTCCTACAGGGCACCGGTGAGGCACATGAGGACCAGCACGTGTATCGTGAGCAAGTAGGCCAGGAACAAGTATCGAGAGCGGGCGCGGCTCGTCAGCAGCCTGGAGAAGTAGAGGCTCCGCCCTCTGAGCCACCGTCGGCAGGCCGCCATGCCGCCCTTCACCTGGAGGAGCCAACAGACAGCACACGGTCAGAGAACAGACAAGATACATACGGGACTGTCTGATCTGACTCACAAGAATGTTTTGTTGTTGCCAATCAGTGATCGGTGTCTGCAGGACCTTTTCTCTAACATGTCATCAGAAATACTTTAATAATCCCAGGAGGAAATATTTAGCTGTTCTCGTCATCTGACTAACGACTTTACTGTTGTCTCTATTCTGACAGCTGCTAAATGAAGTGACGTTCTACTGCGAGCAGAGATGAAGAAGTTCATTGTGTGAATTATTCAGGTTAAACTGTCCTCTGCTCTCAGTGGACAGACTCCATCCTCCTAAAAACAGCTGTTTATGGTCTAAAAACTTCACTAAGACACTTTTCTGACTCACTCTGATCTACAGCCACAAACAGCACACGTCATTTACTCATCTAACCATGTGATAAACGTGTTAGCTGACTTTTATCCAGATCTCTCTGGGGAAGTAAAGAAATAAACTGTTGCTGGCACAGTGTCTGAAGGTGACGTTTGGTTTTACTTACACATGCAGTGGTGACATTAACTAAACGAATAACGACTAAATGAACAAAGAAATGAAGTCCTTTGTTGCCTGCGTACCTTTCGTGTTAACAGAGGCTGGTTTGGGTTCAGACTGAGCGCCTCCCACTCCTCTTCTGTTTCCATCTCGATGCTGAAGTCTCTCTGGTTGTCTCTGGACAGACTGGAAGCAACACTGCGAAACAAAGACCGTTAAAAAGGTTCTGCACTGTTGAATATACAGTATGTATGCACGTCACAGATATGTGACTGTCTCACCTCTTTGCTCTGTCTTCAGAAAGACGCAGAGCCTCCTCAGCTGTTTCTCTTCGGGCTTGTTCATCTGCCAGACTCTGCTCCACCTCCAGCAGCCTGAACACACACACACGCACACACACACACGCACACACACACACACACACACGTTAGTGTATCCACAAGCTGTTCATACGAACAAACATCTGCGCGAGGACACAAACGTTGTCTCTTCACCTTTCTCGGAGCTGAGCAGCTTCAGCACCTTCAGAGATCATTGACTCGTTGCTCCTCTCCTGGGGCGCTCCGGGTGCAACCTCAGTATATACTGACCCCTGGTGGTGGAGACACGGTGTGACAGGATTAGATTAGCATACAGCAGGACACAGGGACAAGAAAGGCTCATACATGCTTAAGAAACGTTTGATGCTGATGCTGCTTTCTCACCTGAGCCTGGCCTTGGACTTGTCCTTCCAGCCAGTGGCAGCGGTTCTGGGTGTCCCTCAGGGTTTGTGAAACGGCCCTCAGCTGAGCTGCAACCGCACCTTTCTCCTCAGCGACCTGCTGCAGCTGAGAGGGGGAATGTAAACACAGATGATGATGCACGGGTCATTTTATCCGCTCACAAACCGATGGACAGAAAGGTCTTGTTATCAGACTTCTCACAAGAACGAGAAAAAGGTCACGCAGACGTTTGTACACAGTCTGCTCTTCATACCTTCACGTTGAGCTGCTGGAAGTACTGGTCTCGTTGTTGGATCTCATACATGCAGCGCTGCAGGTCTCTGTGGAGCTGCACCCTCTCCGCCTCCAACCGACTCACCACCTCGTCTGTTCCACTCCGACCTGCCAAGACGACCGTTTCCTGTTCAGGAGGAAAAAATGAAATGAAATATTGCAAAACAGGACTTTGATACAGATCACAGGCAGAAAGTCCAGATGCATAACTCACCTTCGCTGGCAGCGTGTCCTTCCTCTCAGTGTCAGACCTACATAACACAAACACCAAAAACAGAGTATCATCAGCAAAACGTTTGAGTTTCTCATTGAACAATAATACAGAGACGATACATGAACTCAGCAGATTCTTCTGACAGTTTGGGAAAATATCGAACCTTCTACCTGTTGTCATGGTATGTGACATCTTTTCTCGTTTCTGTTGATGTGGAAAATCATTTAAGCCAAGAAGTTTTAGGAAAGGCCAAACTTTTAAGGACTAGCTGTGGTTATAAACATTAAACATGCATTGACACGTGACCAACAAGGTAGAAGGTTGATCCAACAACAGACTTCAACAGCAGGTCAGTGACTGACGTTCAGTTAGTTTATAACTTTACTCGTCACATTGCCACTGTGTTTACCTTAGATTTGCTGTTTCTTCCTGGTAGCTGCTAGTTTCTTTTTCAGGTGGCACTGCATAAGTTTGCATCTTCTTTACTGTTTGTTGTACTTCATCCACCCTCTGCCTCGGCTCCTGAAAAAATAAATAAAAAAAATAACAGAAGAAAGTCGTCAGCGACAAAGATAAAACAATTTATCCATCAAAATGTTATCAACAGAGACTTTCAGAGACAGCAGCTCATGTGCATCCCAACAAAAAAACGATATACCATGCAAGTCAAAGCAATGGTACGTATGAAAACAAAACTTGACCCTGCATGCTACCCACCAAATGAAACAGCAGAGAGATGAAGTGCAAGCAGCAGCCAAACTCAAACTACAGCTGATGGACTTGACTTACCGGCCCATCTTTCTCATCGAGGGCACTGACACCACTTCCATTTGACTTTTCCACACTCATGGATGGGACAGTCTCTGGACTTGAGCTTTGTCTGGACTCTCTTTTGGCCCCGCTCAACTCATCGATCAACCTGTCACGATCATTCTGGAGGCTGGCCATGGATCTGGAGAATGCCGTCAGCTGCCTGCTGTATGTGTTATTTTCCAGGACGACCTGCTTCAGTTCCCTCTCCTTCTCTGACAAAGCCTTCGACAGCTCGTCGAACAACTTGTTCAGCTCTGTGTGTGCGTCTTTGCTCTCTAAAGCTTTTAATTTATGAACCAGGATGTCCTTCTCTTTGGCGAACATCGCCAAGTCAGAGGTGGCATCCTGCAGACTGCGCTCAACCTTGTTCAAGGCTGCCTGAGTCTGTCTAAGCTCGTCATCGTATCTGTTTCTCAGGGTCTTGAAGTCTTCAATGAGCTGGTCTCGGTCGTTCTGCAGAGCAGCCATGGCTTTGCACAGGGACTCATTCTGAGCCTTCATGTCTTTGTTTTGCGTTTTGGCCTCTGACAACTGTTGTTCCAGTTCGAGTTGGTCTTTTGCAAGCTCTGCCACCCTTTGATCAGCTGTCTCCCGCTCGTTCCTCATCAGCTCCACCTCGCGCTCGAAGGCGTCCAGCTCGCTGTTGTATTTGTCCTCAGCTTCGGACAGTTTTTTGTCCGTTTCATTTTCCACCAGCTGCATTTTTTCCTTGAGCTCATCGGTTAGAACTTTCTGAGACAGAAGTTTTTGCTGGAGGTCATTACATTCAGCAGCTTTAGCTGCCACAGCTTCCTGCAAGTCAGCAATCACTTTGCCTTCATTCGTTGTGGCTCTCTCCTTTTTCAGAGTCAATATATCGGCCTCCTGCGTTGACACCTGGGCTTTGAGTTTAGAAAGCTCTGCTTTTAAAGCGTTGCTTGCCTCTTCTTCCTTTTGGAGCTCCAATCGAAACTCTCTGAGCTGCTTTTCAGCTGCGGCCTTTTGGGTTTCAAGGTTTTTGATCACATCCTGCTGTTTCTTCAGCAGCACCTTCAACTGGTTGTCCTTCAGGGATAAAACCTGATTCAAATCCTCTCTGTACCGAACCAGCTGTGCCCTGAGCATGGCGTTCTCTGAATTGAGATCATCCATTTGATGTAACAATTTCCTTATTTCGTGTTTAAGGCCTTTGGCGGCACCACCTTCCCCGTCAGAAGAACCCTCTTTACCCGTTAAACCCAACTGACTCTTTGCTTCAAGTATTCTGTACTCTGACATCAGACGCTCACGTTCACTTTGTAAAGACACCATCGAATTCTTGAACGACTCCATCTTAGCTGCCATCTGCTCCTTTTCTTGGGTGGACCTGTTCACTTTAATTTGCAGATTCTTGACCTTGGCTTCAAGCCCTCTCAGCTCTTTGTCAGCCTTTTCCCTTTGGTAGCGTGACGATGTTAACCTGTCCTCATACACTGCTACCTGGGTACGATAGTTAGCCTGGAGTTGCTCCAGATATCCTGACATCTGTCCGTCTCTACAGGACAACAAAGAGGAGATCTCTGCGTCTTTGCTCTGGAGGAGTGCTTTCAGTTGCAGAGAAATTCCCTCCTGTTTCTCAAAGTCACCTTGCAGTTTGTCATTTTGTGACTGCAAAAGCAGCAGCTGAGCATCAGAGTCCGCATTTATTTTCTCTATTTGCTGGAGATTTAGCTGCATTTGGGAAATCACATCTTCTTTGTCAGCAAGCTGTCGGGTCAGTGCGTTTTTATCTTGCTCTGTTCTTTCACCGTGAACTCTCAGTTCCTTCACCTGCACACTCAGAAGCTCTGCAGTCTCATTCAGTTCAGCGTTGCTTGCGCTCATGACAAACAGCTGCCTCTGCTGTGCGGCGGCAGCAACAGAGTATTCATTGAGTGTCCTCTCCAGTCTTGACTTAGTCACTCGTAGCTCATTCACCTCTTTGTCTTTCACCCTCATGTCTTCGAGGAATCGTTTGATCATGAAGCCCTGTTCGAGGAGCTGGTTGTCCTTCTCATGTAACGTCTTCTGGTACAAACTATTCCAAAGTTTGGTGGCCTCTGCACCTTGAGGAGTGGCGGATAAAGCAGCCAGCTTGGCTTCGTTCGTCTCGGCAGCTCTTTTAAGAGTTTTCATCTGTAGATCTTGCGAGTCCAGTTGCTGCCTCAGTTCATTAACTTTTTGACTTTCTTTATCGTTTAAGCCCTTCAGGTCATCTACTTGTTGCTGTAACAAAAACTGATTCTCCATGTAAGAGTTGAATTGTTTCTCATCTATATTTTGTGGTGATTTCTCCATGACCTGATCCTCAGACTTTTTACTTTGCTGTGATATGTTGAGAGCCAGCTGGTCTCTTTCAGACTCGACCTTTAAAATCTTTTCTGTAGCTTGCTGAAGGAGATTCTTCTGTGTAATCAATTCAGCTTTAACTTGTTTACTTCGCTCCTCTAAAGCAAATATTTTCTCTGAGCTTTTCTTCAGGTCTTTCTCCAAAAGTTCTGAGGCTGACCGTGAGGTCTTCAAAGAGCTCTCTAAATCTAAAATCAGCTCGTGGTATTTAATGCAGTTTTGCTGCAGCTGATTTATCTCCTGATGCTTTTCCTTTAGCAGCTCTTGCAATTCTTTCTTCACATTCTTGGAGCCCTCGTTGCCTCTCTGAACCGTCTTGAGTTTCTCTTCAAACTCTCTGACTAATTTGAGCTGTTCATCCTCCTTTTCTTGACGAACTTGATTACTCATGTCTTTACTAGCCGCCAGTTGAGAGGACAGCTGCTTGTTTTGGGCTTGCAAAGCTGCGACGGACTCGGTCAGTTCGTCAATCCTTTCAGAGTTTTTCAGGATCACAGTTTCCAAATATTCGTTTTCATTTTTCACTTTATCTGAAATCTCTTGAACATTTTCAAGCTCCTCTTGCAGAAGAGACTTATCATCCTCTAAGATTCTCACCTTCTCATTCAGGCTGATAGTCTCTTGGCTGTGTCTGTTAATGATGTCTCTGAGCTCTTTAATGGAATCGTCTTTCTTTCCTAACTGCGATTCGTGATCGTTCTGTATCTTCTCAATTCTTTCGGAAAGATTTTGCTTCTCCTTTTGTAACAAGTTGTTGATTTCCAATTGAGCACCGAGTTCTGTTTTCTGGGACTCGATCTGGGCAGTCAGTGAATTATTCAAACTGAGTGCTTCATCGAGTTTAAGCTGCATGTTGCTTGTGTACGTATTTGATTCCAAGTGCTTCTTTTCCAACGAACAGCTCGATTCTTCAAGCTTCTCTGCCAGTTGGTTATTTTCCGCCTGTAATTCAGTCAGCTTCTCTCTGAGATCCTCTGATGACCCTTTAAGTTTGCAAATCTCAGCCTCCAACTGCTGCTTTTTATCAGTCAGCTCGCACACTGTCATTTTGTGGTTTTCTTCGAGCTCAGTCAGCTCTCGTCTAGCTTTCTGATTCTCTTCCTCCAGCTCCTCAATCTTCTGCCGTTTCTCTTTGGAAAATTTGTGCATCTTCTCTTTAATTCTTCCGTTTTCTTCCTCCATCTCTCGAGCCTGCTTCTCCAGAATCTCCATCTCAGTCTCATGCTTGTGGATTTTTCTGAGGGCTTCTTGTCTCTCTCTTTTGGCGCCCTCCAGAATCTGTCTCATCTTATCCATTTCGCTGCTAACATTTTCATAAGCTTGTAAAAGAGACTCATACTCTTGTTTCAGTTCAGCGTGCTTTGACTTCCACTTAGACAGCTCGTCTGTTTGAGAGTCCTTGAGAGATTCAAGCTGGCAGGAAAATGCTTGTTTCTGTTGAGTGATGCTTTCTATGGTTAGTTTCAAGCTGTCACAGGCTGCTGATAGGCTGCGATTATCATTGAGGACGCCATCAACTTCAGTGCAGAGCTTGTCCTTCTCCTTATTCAGAGATGACACAGAGCTTTCCAGGTCAATATTTTGTTGTTTCAACCTCTGCACTAATGACTCCAGAGCAAAGTACTCGGCTTCTTTAGCTTCATGGTTGGCTGACAGCTTTTCTACTTCTTCCTTTAGCGTTGAATTTTCCTTCAACAGTTCTTTCCTTGAAACTAAAGCTGCTTGAAGCTTCCTGGTTAAAAGAGCAATTTTGCCTTGGTTGTCCTGATCACTCGTTTTGTGCCGTCTTCTTGAGTTCTCTGAAGCTCAACAGCCTCAGTTTTCATCCTTTCAACAGCAATTTCATGCATTTTAATTTGCTGCTGTAGTTGCAGTTCAAGTGCAGCAATTAGTGCTTCCTTTTCTGAAACTTGAGCCTGAGAAACTGACAAGGCATCATCTTTCTCCTTTAGCTTCACTTCAAAGTTTTCGGCACATTTGACTACTTCCTTGTTAACTTCTTCCTCTTTGATGCACATTTCAGACATCTTTACTTTCTCTGACTCCTTCAGTTGCTCATTCAGCGTGGTTATCTCATCTTTGAGTTCATCGATGAATCTGAGAGCGTTTTCTTTTTCTTGGTTTAATAAATCCAAATTCCTTCGTTGCTCTGTATACAGCAGTTGTGCTTTTTCAAGCTCCTCAGTCAACACACCTTTGTCGTCACTGAGCTGCTGCTGTGTTTCTGCTAATGTCCTTTGGATGGTTGAAACCTCCAAGGATTTCTGTGAAACTAAAATAACTGCTTTCTCAAGTTCCACTTTCATCTGATTACTTTGCTCCAAGGCAGCCTTGTTTTCTTCTATCAAAAGTTGTTTTTCTTCATTTGCTTGTATCTGTTCCTGCAGTGCAGACTCAGAGATGCTCAGCCGAGTTTCCAAATCCATGTTTTCATTAAATAAAGCTTGTTTCTGCTGTTGGATCTGAAGCTCAACAACTTTAATTGTTTCGTGATATTTCTCAACTTCTTCCGTTTTCTCTTTTACTTCTGCGTGAGCTTTCTCCAAGTCATTCTCCACCATCTGAAGTTTTGAGGACAAAGCTTCTGCTCTCTGCTCCATGACAACGAGAGCCTCATCTTTATTTGTCATCTCAAGAGACATGCTCTCGAATTTGGATTTAATATTTTCTAGTTCTGTTTGCAAGTTTGATAGAGAATGGCACTGGCTCTCCTTCTCAGCCAGAGACATCTTCAAATCTTGTAGAGTTTTGTCCCTCTCCTCAACAAGCTGCCTTAAAGTGGCCAGTTCGTCTAGGTCGGACAAAGAGGTTTTACGAAGGTCCTCGAGTTCCCTGACCTTCTCGTCGAAGTTTAACTGGACGGCGTTTAACTCATTCGTCTGCTGACAGCGTTGTTCCAAGAGAGCCTTGTAGTCGTCTTTCAGTTCAGCTAGTTCTTGATTTAACTTCTTTTCATTTTCTTGAGCTTTCTTCATTGTCTCTTTGCGCGCCAGCAAGGCAGCCTGGGCCTTTTTCTGTAGCATCGCCTTTTCAAGCTTCATCTGTGCAAGCTCATTTTCTAAATCGACAGCAGTAGCAGTGGAGGAAGATTTGTCCTTCAGCTCATCTTTACATGTCCTGATTTCATTTTGAAGCTCATCTAATTTCTGCTGCCATCCATTTCTGTCTCGCTCAAATGCTTCTTCTTTCTCTGCAGCACTGGACTGCAGCTGCTCGATAAAGGAGCTTTTTCACTCAGTGTCTGCAAAGTTTCTGACAAGCATGCTTCTTTCTCATGTAGTGTAGCTTGTAAAAGGTGTTTTTCCGACTCTAACTGTTCAACAAGTCTTTCACTTTCTGTTCTACGTTCGAGAATCTCTCCTTCTTTCTCAAGAATTTTCCTTTCAAGAAGGGAAACATTCTCTTCATGCATTTTTGCAGCAGCTTGAGCTTGATTCGTTACTTCCTGTAACTGATCCTGCAAAAGTGAAATCTCAGTTTTATTGTTTACACTCTCTTCTTTTTGGTTTTCATATTGTTCAATTTTTTTCAGAAGCTCCTTTCTTACAATGAGAGCAGCTTGAAGCTTCTTCTTCAATGCATCTCTTTCTTTAGATACCTTGGCTAGCTCGCTCTTTGTAGCATCCTTTTCTTTAATAACCTCGAGCTTCTCTGCATTCTTGGACTCCATTTCACTTTGAGAGCGTGAAACGTGTTCCTCTAATTGCTGAGAAACCTCTTCAAGCCTCTTCATGGAGGTTTGGTGTTCTTGCTCCACACTTTCTAATTGCACCATTAGAGATGTTTTTTCCTCACTAAGTTTCATTCTTTCATTTGAGGCAGATTCTATGACTTGGGTGATGGATGTATCTTTATCCCTCAACTGCTGACTCAGTCCAGCAAGTAACTCCTTCTGCTGACTTATCTGAATGCTCATGCAGTTGATTTGTTCATCTTTTGCTTGCACTTCAAAGTTTAAAGACGAGTGTTTGGCTGTAGCTTCTTTCACTTTCTCTAATTCAGCAATGAGCTGAGTCTGAAGATGCTCTACCATCTCTTGCAAAAGAACAACTTGTTGACCCTTCTCATTGTTACTCCTCTCGCCTTCATTAAGTGTTTTCTGTGTTCTTTGTAACTGTGCGACGGTTTTATCCAACTCATTCTGTAAAGTATCTACCTCAGACTGATGCTTTTCCTGTAACTGTCTTATCATGTCCTGTAATGAGGCCTTTTCTTTGTTCAAAGCAGCTGATTTCTCAGATGCGGCTAATAGCGAGACAGAGGAATCTTTATCAGAACCACTTTTTCTCGCTACAAGACTTTGTAACTCATGTTCTGCGGCTTTAAGAGCCTGTTGCAAATTATAGTTGTCATGATCCTTTTCCTGGACGGACGCTAACACCTTCTCGAGTTGAATCCTGGATGCTGATGCCTCCAACTCTTTGGCGCTCAGTTGATCAGAACCCTGACTAACTGCAGAGGAAGCCTCTGCTAGTTTCTCCTGCAAACTGTCCAAGTCTCGCTTCAAAGCATCAACTTTAACATCTTTAGATTTCATTTCAGTTTCAACACTTTTCAATTGTTCTGCAAGGAGATTCTTATCATGTTTTTCTCTATCCAGAACTAACAGCCACTCTTTCTCAGAGTCCTGCAGAATTTGCTCTATCTTGTGAATGTTTTCTTTTAATTGATTAAGTTCTTCATCTTTGGCACTAACCTTTGCTTGAAGGCTCTCCTTCTCGGACATCATTTTCGCCATTGTTTCGTTCATGCTGCTGGACTGCTGCTCCATTTCAACCTGCAATGCCCGTATTTCATGATGTCTCCTTTCCAGCTCCTCCTTCTCTGCTAGAACTTTTCTAACTTCCTCTTGCAAATGTGTGTTTTCATTACTGACAGCACTAAGAAGCTTCTGGTGCTCTTCCTTTGACAAACTAATCTCCTCATTTAGTCTCTTATTTTGCTCTTCTAATCTCTGCATTTCTGAAACCAGCTGAGATGTGTGTTTGGCCTGGGATGTGTACTGACTGTTAATTGCGTGGAGAGCCATTTCTCTCTGCTCAAGGTTTTCTGTCAGCGCGTTCATTTGTGCCACGACTTGAAGATGTTGTGATTTGAGTCGTTCTATTTCAACTGTCAGCAGTGACACGCTTGACTGATGAGAAGCAAAAGCTTCATCCTTTTCCTTTGAAAGACTCGAGTTCAAGTCTTCAGTTTTCTCAAGTTTGTGATGGATCGCAGATAACTCATTTCTCAGTGTTTCTATAGTGGTCTTTGCTGTCTGATGTTCGTTATTGGTATCATCCAATAGTTTCCGAAGGTTGGACACATCATCATTCCTTTGGGACAGTTGCTTTCTTATATCTTGCAACTCCTCCAAGTTAGCTGCATATTTCTCTTGAAGGTTGTTAAAGGCACTTTGCGTTTCTTCTGCTGACTTTTTGAGGTTTTCAGACTCAGTAGACAGTAACTGAATTTGACTCTGTAGCTGTGACACCAACTCTGTGCTTTCCATGAACTGAGTTTTGAAGAGTGACGCCTCATCTGCTCTTCTTTGAATATCCTGAAGGGACTTTGATTGATCCAAAAGAGCTGTATCTTTTTCTTCAAAGGCCTTTTTCAGATTTTCCATTTCAGATATCTGCACTTGGAGGGTGTTACTGAGCTTTGTGACCGATTCTTCAAGGTGTGAAATCTGTTCTTTCAAGCTCTCACACTCGGCCTCTTTGGCTTGTAGGTTTGAACTGAGATTTTCAACAGCGGCTGAAGACTGACTTTGATATTCAAGACTCGACTGTTCTTTTTCCTGCACAGTATTTTTGAGTATGGATGACTCTGAGGTAAGACTGTCAACTTGACCTCTGAGTTCACCCACCAAATTTTCAAGCTCTGATACCTTTGCACTTAAACTGACATTGTGGTCTGCTTTCTGTTTCAGCTCCTCCTCCTGCTCAGCAATCCTGCTGTTGAGTTGCAGAATCAAAGTCTCCTGCTGTTTCAGGGAATCGTCTTTTCCTTGCAAGTTCAAATGAAGCTTCTCATTCTCTGAGCATGCCATTTTGAGATGTGTGACTTCTTTTTGTGCTTTGGACAGCACTGTCACCGTTTTCTGATATTCAGATTTTAATTTTATATTCTGCTCATCCAGTGCCTGAATGTTATCTTTAAAATCGATTATCTCCACCTTCCTCTGCTCCTCCTCCTGGATTAGCTGAGAGTTCTCTGTCGTGAGTTTCTGCACGGCAGCCTTTAGGTTGGTAATTTCAGCCTCCATCTCTGCAGCATTCTCATTGATGGCGCCAAGCTGACTGCTGAGTGAAATCACTGATTCGTTTCGTTTATTCAGCTCATCTTTGTGGTTCTGAAACTCATTTGTCACTTCTTTTAATGTCTGTTCTTTTTGCTCTATCTGCTGTTTTGCCTCTAAGCACTCTTGCCGCAGTGACTCTACCTCACCCTGCATCTGTGATATGAGGGTTTTCTGTAGCGTGACTTCATTCTGATAAACACTACATTCCTCTGCTTTCTGCTGAAACATTGTGTCTTTCTCCATTAGCCCTGACTTGAGGACAGATCCTTGTTCCTGAAGCATGGACACTGTATCCTGAAGTTGAAGCATTTGGTTCTGCTGAGCTTCCAACTGTGAACTCTGTTCTAACACAGTTTGTTCTTTCTCATTCAAGGACATGCTGAGTTGACTAACTTGCTTTTAAGGCCATCGACTTCCTCTTGAAGACTTTGAAGTTGCTCTTCTCGCTCCGTTAACGTTTTTGACAGATTAGCACATTCAGTTGTTTTCTCGAGCAAACCTGCAGAGTTCGACAGTTCGCTTTCTTTGAGGATCTTTTGTAATTCATCTGCTCTAAAAGTGAGCGTGTCCATTTCCTCTTGGAGGGAACTCTTCTCCATGGTTAGTTCGGAAACTGATTTAATGTTCTGTGCTAACTCCTCTTGTAGTCTCTGATTATCTTCCGTTAGGCTGCTAATCTTCATGCTAAAACTGGAGTTCTGTTCAAGAGTCGCTTTAAGCTGTCCATCAAGATCGGATAGAACTTGTGTTCGCAGAACAAGTTCCTTTTCTCTGGACTCACAAGCAGCACGAAGTTGGAGGTTTTCTTCAGTTACTTTCTGAATGTAGCCGTTTAAGTTAGCCAACTCTGTCTGCCTGATCTCTACTTCAGACTCAAGCTTTCTGGAATTGTCTTCCATGACACTGATTTGGTCACTCAGAAACTTAATCCTCTTGTTTGAGTCATTCAGTTTTTCTTTGTGTTTTTGACACTGTTCTTTGACACTCTTTAACGTTTCTTCTTTGTCTTCGATTTGCTGGCGAAGTTTTGAGTGTTCTTCGTTGAGCGATTCGGCCTCTGCTTGAAGTTTGGATACAATGTTCTTCTGCTGTGTAACTTCATTCTGCAAACTGTGGTTGTCTTTCAACGCCGTGTCCTTCTCCACTAACTCAGACTTCAGACTGGATTCCTGTTCTCGAAGCAGAGACAGTGTTTCCTGAAGGTACATTTGCTGGTTTTGTTGGGCCTCCGTTTGTGCTCGGAGATCGTTGACAGCCTGCTCTTTTTCTGCCACGTCATGCTGGAGCTGGTCTGCCTTCAAAGTGAAGCTTTGCACTTGCTCCTGCAGCTGTGTCACCCTTTCTTCTCTTTCCCTGAGTAACTGGTTGAGATTACTACATTCATTGGTCTTTTCCAGCAAAATCTCTGAGTTTGAGTGTGCGCTTTGCTCAAGAACTCGATTTAACTCATTAGTCCGAAGAGTCAGTTCCTCTTTATCTTTTTGTAGCCCTTCAATTATTGTGTTGTTTTGTGTTTCTAACATGGATATTTTGGCTTGCAATGATTCATTTTCAACTCTAACTTCTGAGATAGTTTTTATGCTTTCAGCTACTTCCAGTTCAAGTGTCTCTTTCTCTTTTGTAAGGCGGTGTACTTGATCTTCAAGACTGCTGTTTAGTTCAAGAGCAGACGCAACCTTTTCACTGAGTTGACTCACATTCTGCTTCTGCAGCTCGCGCTCCTCAGTCAGCCCTGTAAGCTTTTCTTGCAGCTGCTTTTTCTCAGTCTTCATGTTTTTTAACAGGTTTTTGAGTTTGGAGATATTTTCAGATTTGCTCTGAAGTTCATTGCTCAATTTCTCATTTTCTGAATCCCTGACTTTTAATTCTGTGTTGAATTTCTGCCTCTCGTCCTCGGCCTGTTTATCAGTTGCCTTCAGTTGGTTTTCCAGTGAAGCTATGCTTTCCAGTTTCTCTTCCATCTCCTTTTTAACGTGCTCCTCACTCTGTACTTGCTCCTCTAATTCTTTGGCCATTTTTTCCACCTGTGCCAGAAGCTTGTTCTGTTCATCCTTGACAGATTTCAGTTCTGTCGCATACATCTGTTCTTTATCGTTGAGCTGTTGCTGTAGTTGCTCGTTGCTGGTATTTTTGTCCTTGAGTTGCAGAACGAGTCCTTCTGACTCCTGGAGCTTTTGGGTGGATGAAGTCAGCTGTTCCTTTAGCGACGTGATGTGTGATTCACATTCAGAAAGATGATTGCGTTGGCTCACAATCTGTTTCTGGATCTCCCCTCGAAGGTCCTGAAGAGTTTTCTTGTCCTCTTCAGCCTGCTTGATCAGAAGTTCCACCTCAGCCACTTTAGACTCTCTTTCTTCTTTGGCCTTGACCAACTCCATCTCAGTATCCTTGAGGTTCCCCACCAGCTCTGCCATCTTGCTATCCAGGGCTTGTTGGTCTGAAGTCTTTGACTCTCTGATGATCATGGCCTCCCGCTCTGCCTTACTCAGTGCATTTTCTACATGAACCAGGTTCTCTTCTTTGAGTTTGAGCTCCTGCTTCAGCGCTGTGACCTGCTCTGCATATTCTGCCATGTGACCAGAGAGGGTCGAGATCTCCTTGTCCTTTTCCAACAGGACATCTTTCAGACTATCTATTTCCCGCTCACAGCTTTGAAGGTCATGAATGAGTTGGGCTCTTTCTTCCAAGTAGGCCGTGTTCAGTTTGTCCAGCTCTTCGTTTGTCTGATCAAGGTCCGCTTGTAAAGTTTCTATGGTGACCTCCTGCTTTTGTGTCTGAAAACAAGGAAATAAAAACACAACAATGAAGCATCGAGTGAGGCAGGTGCAAAGATTACAGCGTCATGTCAAGGAGAATTAACTGATTTACTGCACTCCATGTACACAGTGCAATGAACGGATAGAAGACAATAAACAGAGGACACTATGTGAAACAGTTCTGAAGTTCTTGAGACTGAAGATGTATTCATAAAATCACACCTTCTCCTTCAGCGAGCTCAGCTTCTGTGTGAGGTCGACAACTTCTGTCTTCAGCTCGGAGCACTGCTTCTCTGAACTACTGCATTTCTTGGAAACGTTCTCAAGCTGCAGAAGAAAAAACAACAAAGTGAACTATTGCTGAAAATCTATATCTAACTGAACAGAAACAACAAAAAGGAGTTTAAACTCTCACAGTGTGCTCGGTCTGAAGCAGCTTGTCGGACACGTCTTTGCACTGAGTTTCTTTTTCACTCAAAGATTCTCGGAGGCTGTTGATGAGCTCGAGTTTCTCAGACGTCTTGGCCAACGTATTCTCCTTCTCGATGAGTGAGCTCTCCAGACACTCCTGTGTGTTACTCAGCCTAAAAAACACAATCAGAACAGATACAATAAACTCTTAATGAATGATCTGCAGTCATGAGAACATTCGAGACAAAAAAACTGCATAAGATGTCGATAGATTTCCTTTTTTTAAGCTTGATCTATGCAAATTCAGGCTCAATTAGTGAATTAGCTTGTTGATAGGATGAAGAGTGGATCAGAAGCAAAAACTGAATGACTGAAACTGATCAGATGTCTGTCACTCTGTGTTGACATATTTCAAAGTAATGTCTGATTTCTGCTGTGTATGAGCAGCTTACCCTTTGAGCTGTTCGTTGAGGCTGGTAACGAGCAGCTGATGCTTCTCTGCATCTCTGCTCTGTTGACTTCGGACACTGGCGAGTTGGCTCTGGAGTTTCTCCGACTCGTTCTGTGGTGGCAGAAAAACAAAAAGTTCAATATGCAAAGATTAAATTCTTAAAGCATCGGGTAAAGAAACTCGCACTGCACACAGACGTCGACGACAGCAGACGCGCCGGAGAAAAGGCTTATAAATGTCAAAGTAACCTAAATCGTTGATATTATCAGATATTTATTTACCCATTCACGTGCTAATAATGAACTCTGACATTCATCATTTCGACAGTTAAGCAGTGAAGTGTGACTTACGACACCCAGTGAGTCTGCGACAACAAAACATTATATGAAACCAAGATTAAACAAACACACCACACCATTAGCCGTCACCGCCAGAGGTGCTCTCTAGCGCACACGCATGAGAGACCCAACACACCTGAGAGACCCAAAATGGCTGTTCATCTTCATTTACATCAAACGTCACCTGTGTTAGAAGGGTTTGTTACAAAATCCCAGTCCACGGGAGGGAAAACATGCAATTCACTCATCGTTCTCACTCATCAGTATGTCAGTAATGACTGCAAGTTAAACAACTTGAGTGTAAGTCAATATTTAACAAGACAAAGACTGGTCTGACTTCACCCTGGGGCTATCAGATAGTGTGTAATTTTGGGTACAGTGAGTTTTACCTGTAATGTCTCGATGCGAGCCTGCAGCTGCAGTCGATCCTCCAGATCTTGACAGCGCTCCTCCAGGCTCAGGATCTGCTCCTGCAGCTGGTTCCTTTCCAGCTCCAGCTCCTCCACAACAGACCGCAAACCATCTGGAAACATCGGGGAAGAGTTCAGGATGTAACACGAACAAATAGAAGCCAGTCACATATAAAGGCCTTTGAGGGAAGGTGGAAATAACTCTATAAATTCAACATAATAACATTTCTACTAAACTAACGACATCAGGAGAGCCACAGAGTCGTGTAATACACACCACTCTGCTGCTCTAACTTTCTCTCTCTGATATTAAGTTACCATTTATGAGACACTTCCTGCGCAGATGTTTCAGATTAAAAGCCTTTCTGTGGCTCAAAGGGAATAACTATTTCATAATTTACTGCATTGTAGGGCTGTCATGTTTTATTCAAAAGTTGAACAAATAACTTTAGATTCTATTTTTTTTAAATGTCAAATCAAAATTCTTTCAGAGATCGATGTGTTTGTTGGTGCATCTGTACGCATACGTACACCACACCACTCTTTTGATGGCAACATAAATCTGTCCTCAAATTTTCAATTCAAACACAGACAAATCTGAACTATTTAGGGAAAGCTAATCTCAGGGACTGGCTGCGTAGGGAGAACGCGGCGGCCTGCACAAAGATTTCCATAAATAGGCCTCCTGTGGCAAAATGTTCATATCATGACGGCACATTCTTCAGACTTCTTCAAGCCAAAGAGGAGCAATGAATCACACACGCTGTGTTCAGGATGTTTTGCAAAGGTCTGAGGTTACACTCTTTATTTTTATGCAGGCTTTGACCTGTGGTGACTTTGTTTTAATGCTAAGCTAACACGAAACGCACAGCGTCAATGTGCCATCCTGTGTGCCTCGTCTTGTGTGTACAAACAGGCTGGGCCTTGTCCTCCAGTCAGTCTGACCCTGATCTGATCAGGCCATTGTTTTTTTCTTTGTTAACACTATTGATGGAAACTAGCCAGTCAAGCTAAGTCGATAATCAGGACACTAAATCATCTGAGACGTAATGTGAGAAAGCTTTTTGAAATCAGCACCACTACTACGACTTGTGTGGAGGCTGAACGACTTCAACCCTTTAAAATCTGTGTAAAGTCAGAATAAATACGTGTTCTGAGTTTGCCAGCCAAAAGAAGAACGTGTTATTAACCACACAACCAAATTTGAATGATTAAAAATATCAACACGTTTATGAAATCAGGTGTAAAAATCAGGTAAAAATGAATTCTCAGCACCAGGACTGTGGGGGCGTGTCCGGGGGTGGCCTCAACGTGTCATCGAGCCACCATTTAAGGACCGCCCACAAAATCCTGGACTGAAAACTGGTGAAAAACTGTTTGAACCTCCAACTCCACATTTCAGTAATATATCGTTCAAAGTCTTTTCACGTGTTTTCAGCAACTACTTTACAATATATTTATTGTGTTTTGAAAGAAATCTCAGAATTGCCTTTACACGGACTTTAACACAGTTTATAATTAAACTATGCAGGCTGCATTACCTCAAACAAACTGCGTGTTACTTCTCATCAATTAAGACGTGACTTTTAAAAAACGGACAGCCCTACTGTTCTGGTACAGATGGAAAGAAGTAGGTAAAAATCTTTAGGAAAGGTGAATCAGTGGGAAGCCACAATGACAGGATGTGCATCTCTTCTGAGCACGCACCAACTAATTAAAAAGCAGATTAACTGGCAGACTAATTCATTAACAGACAGGGTGTGAAATACAGTTCCAGAGCTCAAAGTTTGGCTGCAAACAACCACAAAATACATCAGCCAGTTTTCCATGTCAAACACAACTCCCCCAATTATAATTTCTATTTTCAGTTTTTAGATAATTGCTGATGTGTTTTCTGGTGTCATGACATGCAGCAGCGTAAAAGACAGGATGAGAGGAAATTAAGAAAAAAGGAGCAGAACATGCAAACGATGAAAAAACAAAACTTACCACAGATGGAGTCTGGTCACCTACATTTATATCACCTCACGAGAGTTCAGTGCATTCAGTGGATTAATCCCAACAAACACTAGCCAGCTCAACCAGCATGCACGTGTCCAAAGAAAAAAAACTGTCAACTGATGAACATGGAAACCGATGAGTGAGTTCAACTCGTGGGATTATGTCCAATGTCCCAGAGTTATTTTGAATTTTATACATGAGATGAGCTTCAATTCAGCAGAAATGAAGGCGGCTGAACCAAGTTAATCCCTCCAGTGTGTTAAACACAATAACTCACAATATCAGCAAGACAAAACCAACCAACAGCCACAGTCCAACACATAATTTTGGAGTGTTATGGTGAAAACAACAAAATATCAACCCAAAGGCAACTGAAGTCTCCCAAAGGAATGTGCAGATGACCGTGTGCATGCCGGTGTAAACTGTCTAGCGGGTCTCACACCTGTGTCAGGAGTACTGTACTCGGGCCACCAACCTCCCATGTTCTCTCCCTCCATCGGGGTCGTGCTCTCGGATGTGCTCCGTGGGTCCTGGAACGAGGCCTGCCCGTCAAACTCAAAGTCATCCTGCAAGCGGGATAAACTTGTTTTAAGCAGGTGACATTATAAAGCATCGATTCTTTAAAGATAAGACAACCAGCTCCTGATCCAGCTCCGTACTTCATGCACACACGAGGAAAAACTTCCCAAAACACTGAACTACTCTTTTAATAAGAGTATTAGTCTGCAGCAAGATTATTATAGTCAACAAAGCTAAATGACATTTTAGTTATCTGAAATAAAAACTAGACTTTTGTACTTACAAAACTAAACAAATGAAACCAAAATAAGTGTAAATATGTGTTGTTTTAATTTAATCTGATTATTTCTTGCAGCAAAGGGCAGTCGTAGGGCAGATAAAATGTTTTCACAACTAACAAAAGATGAGTTTGCGTTAAGTGGTGTAGTTCAGATGTGGAGAAGATGCTGCTCAGCTCAAACATCACAAAACATTTAACAGAAAGCATGCTGACATTACCACGGCACCACCACCACGGTAATGTCAGCCCGTCCACCTACCTGCAGGCTTCGCTGGGCTGGAGCTGCCAGCTTCTTGGCCCTGTGTTGGCCGAGCCCCCGAGCTTGAGCCAGCTCCTCCTCCAACTCCTGCTGCCGAGTGGCCATAGCTGGATCGGAGCAGCCAGGAAAGAACCAGTCATCCTCAATCAGTTTTGTGCCACAGGGAAAAGGGGAAGGTCGGTTGGATTGGGGGGGGTATTTATGGATGGGAGGTGGGTATACGATAGGTAGGACAGAATGATTGCAGAGTGAAAGAAGACACTTTTTGAAGACAGGATGAGTGTTGGTGTTTTCGATGGAGAGGGAGATGAGGCACTTTAACACCACACATGGACTTTGTAACATAGAAAACAGTTTCATCCAGAAATGAACAGAGACAGACTGAGAGAATAAAGGACGAGGAAAGAGAAACTCCAGATCTGTACTGTGCTCTCTGGTATTTACATAAAGTATGTGGACCTGAGGAACACTTCAAAAGCAACATTCTGATCAGAGCCATGCACACCTGATTTGCATAGCAAAGGAAAACAGCATTCAAACACGTGGGAGACGGAGAGTAAAAGTGGCTGTGGGAGGAAGAAGAGGAGCTGTTTGTCATGAGTCACACTGTTTCTTCAACAGGGAGACCAGACAGTTATTTGGAGTAACACAGGGCCGAGGGGGCGCTTGAGGTGCTCTCATTTAGGCAGCATAGGATGCAAGCAGGACAGCGCCAAATTAATAAGGCTGAACAAAACATGTTCCCATCTGTTTTGTGACAACAGGCTGATTTTGATGTGTATGGGAGGGAAAGGGTGGAGGGGGGGCAGCTCAAAGCAAAGGGTGGGGCAGGAAAAGGAAAGGAGTTGAGTGGGTGAGGCGGTGGTCAGTGTGGGTGAAGTTTATAAGCAGAGATGGGCTCCAGATTGTTACTGAGAAATACTATATATGAATGTAATTTAGAACATGCATCAGGAGGGGACGTCATCCTCATGAATCATGTGGAATAAAGTGTGAAGCAGAATAGAGCCTGTCTGCCTCATGCTGAGCGTTTCACCTATACTGACCACAGCAGCAGGGATTATACATGGAGGATGTAGGAAGAGGAGAGACGTGATTATTATTCATGAAGCCAAAACAGTTAGTCTGCTATAATATGTCACATAATCCTGGTGGTTTCTTCTTTTGGAGCAGCAGAGGTGTCTGACAGCTGATGCTTTTGGAGAGAAAACTCTGTTCATACGAGGGATGTGAACTGAGAACGGTTTTAAATTGTCTGAACCATCCAAATCTACCGAGCTAATCAATTCCTTTAATTGATGCAGGGGTGTTTTTTTCTGTCAGTGTGCTGCAAAACAATAACATCAAACTGCGCGGTCCAAAGCACAGGAAGCACAAATGAATGTCCTGTTAATAAATAAATAAATAAATAAATAACGTTAGCACCATGCATGCAAGTTTAAGGCCACTTCAGACCAAATCAAAAAATTTGATAATGGCATTTGTATCGATAAAACCTTTGGTCTGATTGGCCACCGCAATGTAACACTGGGTTGCGTTTCTTCAAAATCGACATCCTCTGCAACAATGAATAGGAGGGTGGCCAATCCGGCAATCGATCGATCAAACTGCTCCACAGTCAGCCTGAAATCTAACTGGAACCGGCCGCTATGCAGGCGGAGTTCATGGACTAAACTTGCGGTTGTGTCCTCGCTTGGTTTGTTTGGTGTACGCGACTTCAACTTCTGTGTCTGGCTTGCAAAATATCATCAACACAAAGAAGCTTAAAACTGAAGCTAAATTCAGACAGCAGTGGTTGAGCGACACTGAGGATGAATGAGGAGGGGGGAGCACGAATCACAGAAATGAAGAGCTGGTTTATTTTGTTTTACAGCGGTTACAATCCTGTGCTAATCATTACAATACGTCCTCAGAATAAGTGAAAATGGTATTAGTATCAATAAAATCTTATCAATTCACATCCCTGGTTCACCTGGAGGTGATTTATTGGTCAAAATGATTAGAAATTGAGATGTCAGCACCTCTGTTGTCCTGAGAGCTAACTCCTTTAAAGTTATGGCTTTATAAATAATTGAACTGACACTGTAACAAAGAGTTCTTGCCGCCTGTTGCAGCAGCAGAAAGCAACAGCTCAGCAGGTATTAATGTTTTTAGATATTGATTATTGCAACTGTTAAACTCCAACTTAGATACCGTTTGACTCAATGAAACAGCATGCATGCTACTGTCTACAAAGCCACATGAGAGCAACTTGTGTATCACAAAGAAACAGTTCCCACCTCAGCAATAAACTCATAATTACATCAACAACATAAGCCAGTTAGTGGTTATGCTTCCCAAAGTCACCATGATTAAATCACCACAAATAGCCCTGTTAGGATTGATTGGGTTTAGTTGGATTGAATACAAAAGACAGAAACCTGAACTGTTTCTACTAACGAGCTCTGAGTGAGGACATAATGTTTGCAGACAGGTTTGTGGTCGAGACGCACGGCTTGATAAAACTCTGGCGACAAATTAACTGCAGCAGCCTTTCAGGAAAAGTGTTAATTACCACGATGGCTCTGAGTTGAGTTGTGAGGCATTGGAGTCTCATTATTCAGACGGGGTTCATTAATGTCTACTCCACTTCATTGATCCAGTAATTTAACAGTCGGTAGCACACACAGCTCATCAAAATCAACAGCCATAATTAATGTAAAAGGGACCATTAGCCATTTTGATTTGAGCATGACTTTGGTTTTATTTCACTTAAATTAATGAAGAATGTATTTTGTGCTTTTATTTCTAGAGGGACGATCGCAGTTTGTTTGGGTAATCAATCAAAGTTAGTCTCACACCAGTTAGCTCTCACGAAATATCCCAGATACCTTAACAAAATATCCTGATCCTAAAGGAAGCCACAGACCACCACAAGACAACAGTACATCTAAAAACATCTTATGTAATGAATAAGATTACTTTTAGACCTCAGGGCAGCTTTTCACACTGTAGATCACTATTTTAATTAACTTGGTGTGCACTTAATTGGTTTTCCTCTCACCTCTTAGAAAGAAGCTTCTCGGTCACCACTCATCCTCTACAGCTCACATTACCTGTGGTGTACCTCAGGGCTCAATTTTAGGTCCAATTTTATTTTCTGTTTACATGTTCCAACTTCACTGTTACGCAGACGACACACAGCTATACCTCCCTGTGAGATCTGGTGACCCAAGAAGCCGAGCTGCTGTTTTAGGCTGTTTTAGTGCCGTCAGCTGTTGGATGGCACAAAACTTCCTGCGACTCAAAATCTGAAATCAGCTTGTTCAGTCGTCCAAACCACTCCAGCTCCATTCAAACCGGCCTTGGTCCCTTTTCTGCTTGTGTGATGCTCACTGCCTGAAATTTAACTTACATGATGTCGTCTGTTTATTAGAAAGTGGTATGTGTATGTGCATGTTTGAGTTTTCTACTTATTTTTTATTTATTACTATTTTTTATATATTATTTCTTTGTTGTCTTATTTATTTTATGTATAATTTATTCTTAATCTTCATATAAATTTCTTTATATGGTCATGTTTTTTAAACCATGTTCTTAAATCTGATTTTTATCCTGCTTTGTTTGGTTCTTTGTTGCTATTTCATGTTTATGTTTGTCTGCCAAAGCACTTCTTAAACTCTGTTTTTAAAAGTTAATATTATTATCATCATTACTTATCCTCCACCTTTTGCATTATTTGCCTACAAACTAAAACATTCTGCATTAACGGTATCGAATATGTGGAGCATCTGATGCCACATGAGGCTCATAAACACACATTCGTCCTCTTCCCAGAGTTAGTGCAAATCGAGCCACCACAAAACAAAAATGCTGTCGATTATATTTGATACCAGGGAGTTATTTTTGATTATTCCAGAATATTTTAGTGTGGCCACACCAGAAATCAAAAGATGGAAGGAAGAAACTGGAGGACAGAAGAACAGAAAGGGGTGAAGGAAAGGAAAAGAGGAAACAACACAGGAGAAACAAAATGGCAGACTCTAAAGTGAAGCCCCGTCACTGCACTGCCTGAAGCTCGGCCCAGCAGAGCTGAAATTCAAAGGCGAGCCGCAGGCAGTGCAGTGAGCGAGAGCTGCACGGGAGGTTTGGAGGAGCCTGCATGCACAAAACTGATGGGAAACTGTTCAGTGTGGCTGCTCCCATCCCTGGAGCAGGAGCTGGAGGGGGAGAGTGTGGGGGGGCGGAGGGAGGGTGGAGGTCCACGAGATGGGAGGCAGCACAGGGTAAAAACCAAATGCTCCCCATTAACAACGGTGAGGAAACAAAAAATAAGAAAAAGAAAGTGATGTTCAGTCAGACAACAGAGGACACGGGGTCAACAGTAAAACACACTCTGAATATCTGCACTACAAAACATGGTGTCGTCTTTGTGCTGATGGTGGAGGTGGAGGTGGTGGGGACAAAATAACACAACTAACTCAACTTTACAGTCAGTCCCCAGATGATTAGGTTGATTACTGTCCACTGCATTTATATCAGTTAGTGTAGACTAAATCTTAGAAACATCTAACGCAGTATAATTAAACTACAGCCTGCAAAGCCAAGTTACTTTTAGACCCCAGTATCATAACACTCACTATCCTTCGACTCAGATGAGGAAGAACTCCCCAACAAAAGAAATTCCTTAACAAAGAAAACAATGGAAGAAACCTCAGGAGGAGCAACAGAGGAGGGACCCTTTTCTAGGACGGACAGACAGGAAATAGATGTGTTCATGTGACTGATGTAAAAACACACAATGGAGGATGAAGTCAAACAAACACTCCTCCCCTCTAAAGCAACAAAACTAAACATTTAAACCTTCATGAAGGAAGTTTGTTACACGCTGTTGTGTCAGACTGCATGAATGAATAAAGTAGCTGTGCCTAACAAACTGGTTACTGAGTGTTTTTCTTGCCACTTTTCTTTGCAGTTAAATTAAATTAAATTAAAATTAATGCTGCTTGAAATTTGGAGTCTTTGGTCTGTTCACTGGAACTGTGTCGTAACACTGGAATCAGCATGTCTTGATAATTATTGTAAACCACACCATCATTTTGAAGCTTTCTTAGTTCGTAGTAAGTTTCTTTGTAGAAGCCGAAACTGAAACTTTGAGATGAAAATAATAATGACTTGTTGTTGACTTTGGAAGTGATGCTGCGACACTGACAGGAGTCACGTTAACCAAATATTCTCAGTCACTGCCGATGACATTAAAACCTGAAGGCTGTAAACACTGAGGGCCATCTACCATAACATCTATTCACACAGACACATGTAGACCATCTAGCTGGTGGCCAGTTTGCATGATGAGCTATTGTCTTTGACCTCACATGCATCAGCTTGTTGTCTAGCTGCTTGTAGCCCTCGCTTCGTGGCTATGTAGGTGAGTATCTGAAGTTTCTTTAGAAAGCCTGATAATTGTGAAGTAAACGAGGTGAAAAAAGAGGCATCGATGAGGAGGAGGATGAAGGACAAGGAAGTAAGTGATGACGTTGATCAGCAAGCAGCAGCTCATGTTACAGGCTTCATGAAACGTGACCAGTCGGTGTCTGTTCATCTATAAGTTCTGTGTATTAAATGTTTTTCTGATCGAGTTGAATTTGATGCTTTAAAATCAGCTGTATGTTTCACTAATGCCGGTTTAATTTCAGACATTCAGGCCTCAGGATAGAAAATCTGTTTGTTTCACGTGCTGCATCATTTAAAGAAATGTTTTCACTCACATGTGGATTACTTTCTGTATTTCCTCGTTCACTATCTGGCGGTGTGTGAGACGCCTAAGCAGATCAGATTAGATCAGGCAGGAATGTGCACATGACCGTGATGGTTACTCCTGTTCATCCTGCGATGATAAACAGCCTTCATTCAGACTGTGAAAGAGTTTGAGTCACCCTCCAGCAGCCCCTTACCCTCTCTTTCCTCCTCCATGTGGCTGATGCGGAGCGCCATGGCAGCCTTCTCCTCTTTGACCCGGTCCCTGGTGCTGACCGCCTCGGCTACCATCTCCTGCCACTCCAGGACCTGGCTCTGAGTGTCGTCGGCACTGCCCGACTCGCTCGCCTGTGACCAGAAGGACCAACGGTGAGCTGCTTTCATCGAGGGGACGACAAAAGCTGGAACATTTAGAGAAAAACCTGGACCCGACCTGTGAGGCTGCCCTCTTTGTGAACTGCTCCAGGTCTGCTTGTAGCGTCCTCTGCTGCTCCTCATAGAGCACCAGCTTAGCCTCCAGCATTCCTAGCAGAGAGCATCAAACACACAGCGTTCATTTTGGCATCAGAGATGCTAATGACATCACACAGTTGACTCTGCTTTGATTTTGGTACCGTTCTTTGCTTTGAGCTCCTCGTACTGCTCCACTTTCCACAGGTTTTCCTCTCTCTCTTCTTCCAGTGCCGTGATCTGACTCCGCAGGGCGGTCAGCTCCGGCGGGGCACCTCCAGCCTAAAGAGGGGCAACGTAAACGTAACGTAAACCTCGAAAGTCTTTTTTTACCTCACAGCCTCGCTCAGAAGAGAACAATAGTTTTTCCTGCATTTCCTCTGGATAACAAGTCGACAAAATATCCTTTTGATGCCACATTAACATCTGTTTTCTGTCTGTCTGCTGAATTTAAATTAAATCTACACATTCTGTCATCCCACCTGGCTCTTCTTCAACTCCTCCTCCAGCTGTCTGATCCGATTTTTAGACCACGCTTTCATTTTCAGGAACTTGGCCTCCGATTTGCTGGCTTCGTCCGTTTTTTGCTTCGCTTGAGCTGCAAAAAGATGAAAAATGATTTCAGGAGGACTCCCACAGACGTACGATAAATACAGCTCATTATGTTAACAACCACCAACCTTCCAGCTCAGCTATCCTTTGGACGGAGGCTGAATCCTCGCGCATGTTTCCACTCCCTGAGGAGGCCTCCTGACCGGCAGGTGGCGCTGGTGCCGATGCCCTCCTCAGCTCCTCCAGCTGCCCCAGCAGATCCTGCTGTGTTTGGGCCATCTGTGCCTGATGCTGCTCCGTCATTCGCTGCACCTCCGCCCGCTGCTTTTCCATCAGGTCGCGAAGCTGCGCTCGCATCACGTGCTTCTCTGCCTCCATCTTGGACTCGAGGCTCTCTCGTTCCACTTGTAGCCGACGTAGTCGCTCTGTGAGCTCCTGCGTGGAGAGAAGGCGACCAGAACGTAAGAAAAAAGTCAAGAAAAAGTCAAAGGAGGAAACGATTGTTTGTTCCTGACCTTTATCTGCTGGTCCCTGCCGTCCACCTCTCCCTGCAGAACATCGATGACCTGAGTTTTACCCAGCAGCACCTCCTCCTTCTCATGAAGCTTCTGTTTCAGAGCCTTCAGAAGCTGAGGCAACAAAAGAGATGTGTTCATATCCATGGTGCACCGCCTGAACATCAGTACAGTCACACGTGCTGCGTGTTGTCTCTACCTGTTCTAAGTCTGCACTGGCATCAGACTTTGCTGCCAGCTTGAAGAGCTCCTGTTCGTGCATCTGGTTGATCTCCATCAGCTGGTTGTCTTTCTGAATGATGATGTCTTTGAATGTCTGGATCTGAAAAACAAACACAGGACGCATCATCAGACACGCGACAGCGCCGCTCGTATCAAATTGTACAACAGAAGCTGCTTCCACGCACACAGATATGAAAGAGAAACCGCGTACGTTCTGTTTGTACATGCTCTCCTTCTGGCTGTACTGCTCCTTCTCTGTGACCAGCAGCTCTTTGAAGCTCTCCGCCTGCTCCTGCAGGAGACTGTAACGCTCCTCGGACTCTCCCACCTTCTTGGTCAGACTCTGCACCAGCAGCTGCAGCTCCTGCATCGCTCCACCGTCCTCCTGAGGAGGTGTAGCACAGTTAAATATCAATGAGTGGATACATGATAAACTACAGAGAGAGCAGGATACTTTTACCTTCTGCAGCGGTGCAGGAGTGATGGGCTGATCTCCAGCCAGTGCTGTCTGCAGGTGGACGATGTACGCCTCTTTTTCTGCCAGCTTCTTGTCTCTCTCTGCCAGCATCGCGTCCATTTCCTCGCCTCGCTGCCGCTGTGACTCGACCTCTTTCCTCTGGAAGAAAGAAGAGTCAGACTGTAAATGTAAACCTGTCCACCTCGGCCGATCAAAGCTTACAAACCATGCAGCATTTGAAAACGGCAACTCAAGGTGCTTCACGTAAGACAGAAGAAAAATGACATGAATAAACAGTCCAAGGATAAATGCTGATTTAAAAGAACTGAGAGCAGCATGTTTATCTTCAGCTCTGTGGACAGTTAGCAGATGAACTCAGATGATCTGAGAAGGTCTGGATGCGTCATAACATCCTGATACATCAACCATACCGACGACGGACAGGAAGCTGGAAAGTCTGCAGCCCGTCTCAGGTGACGTCACATTCTTGCTGTGAGACTTGAAGGTTCTTTACCTTGTTTTCCAGTTCCTCCACTCTCTGTGCGAGCTGCTGTTCGAGTTCTTCAACCTTCTTCTTCAGCAGCACAATCTTCCCCCGACTGGCCTGTTCTCCTTCGGACGAGCCCTGCAGGGAAACAAAGAGACAAAAATCATCAGTCAGCTCTGAGATCACGAACACACGGGACACGACTCGAACAGGACGCTCACATCGCTCCGTGTCTGCTGGAAAATATTTTATAAAATATATATAAGATAACACCTTCATAACGCTCACAGTGTGTGTGTGTGTGTGAGTCACAGTGACTCTGCACTGGAGCCTGTGTGCCCTCCAGTGGTAGAAAACACTCACTGCACAAATCTGATTTATAATGTGGATTAAAATAAAGTTTAGAGGATTAAAGTATCAACTGTATTATTACTTATTCACATGTTGTCATACGTGTGTGTGTGTGTGTGTGTGTGTGTGAGCACCTTTTTGCTGTGTGTCGGCGTGCCCTGGCCCCCCTGTTGTCTCCTCAGCTCCTCCAGCTGTGTGTTGAGGGAGGTCACCTTGGCTTTGTTCTGCAGACGCAGCTTGGACAGTTTGGCCTCACACGTCTCCTTCTCCACCTGAGAGACAGACAGGTACGTTTGTTACCTCGCATGTGAGTGACGTGTTACAGTTACTGCAGACACAGTGTGTATTATAAACATGCTACATGTTGGTGTTGGAGTGGATGTTCCTGCTGGCTTCTAATGCAAACACTGAGCGTGTCACGGCTCAGCTCTAATCTCACATTCCTGTCTTTATTGTCGTAGTAGACTTTGACTCGGGAGTTTAATAGTTAACTAGATCCTGGATTCCTCCTGAATGAGTCTCAGTCAGTGACTAACAGACTATTTTAAAAGAACTCATGTGACCAACCGGCTCAGTCAGAAAGGCCCCAGAGCGTGTTATTGTGTTCAGCACGAGGAATATTAAATATTAGAAACACACAGAGAGTGAAGTAAACAGACTAAAACCCACAAGAATCAGCTACTGTTTGTATTTTAATGCCAATATCTGAGGCTGGCTGCAGAAGTGAGTCAGTCTCCATAAGTCCCCATGTTCAAATGTCCAACTTCACAGCAGAAATAAACATGTTTACAGCCTGGTACAAAAAACAGTTTTGGTCTCTGTAGCTAATTTCCCCGTTCATGACAACTGTACTGAGGGTGAATTTATATACAACTCACCTGTTCAGGTTATATTAAGGCTTAAAGTTATGCAGGATTAAGAGCGTGGACGCTTTGATTGACAGGTGGTACTACGTCCATGTTTGACTGTCTGTGGCTTTAACCGGTCTCATATGACGCTGACCTCTTCAGCTGTGTTAATAATTACTCATAAATCAGCCTGCAGTGAGGTCGTCCTCACCTTAAATTCGTCGTCTTTGGAGCGGAGTGCTGCGTCCTTCTCCCGGATCATCTCCTTCAGCTGAGAGACGAGCTGCTCGGTTTGAGTGAGCCGCTCTGCCATCTCTTCTACAGCTACCTCTCCACCAACGCCGGCGGCGGCGCAGCAGCAGCAGCGTGGGGAGAGCCTGGACCCTGAGGGGGGAGAGACGAGGGAGACGACAAAGAAACGTCTTTTAAATCACTTCCTGACTAGACAACAAAACAACACACCTGGTGCTGGAATGAGGACATGGGTGTCTGTTTGCAGCAACATTTTAGAGAGCGTGCCATATGCTGTTTCATCTGGAGCGTGTGTGTGAGTAGCACAGGACCGACCTGAAACAGAGGAGTCATCCCACTTTCTCTGTTTCTTTCTACATTGATACTCATTTCCAACACCTCGTATGAATGAGCTGGTTGAAGGGAGTTTATGAAAGTGTGTTGTTGGACAGAAATGTGGATTTAGTGTAAGTCAGTCATGTGCAGCTGATCTAATAAGGCCAGGCGGACGGAGAGGGCAGAGCAGTGGAAAGGAATTCAAGAGAACAGGATGGAGGCCAACAGATGGAGGAGAAATGCTGCTCCTGTACCGCCTCAGATTATGAAATATAAATTATTTTGAGGTGTTTTTATTCACTGCTAAGACCTAACACAGAGATGAGCATGTCGGCTGTAGAGTAAATATGTTTGGGGGGATTTAAGCCGGAGCAGCGGTCACCCCCTCACAGGAAGTGTGAGCTCTGAATGTCGGAGTCAAAGCGCCGTGCTCAGCAGTCCACTTAATTCCAGTCTATCTGCTCTGCAAAGCCTTCGCCGGGTTTCCTTTCAGCCCGTTACACTGTTGGTCACGGTGAGGCTGCACAAGATGAACATGAAGTGATTCAGACAGCTGCTGTCCAAGAAAAGAAACGTGTGTGTGGAAACACTCCGACTAATGTCTGAACAAGACCTCAGCTTCAGGTCTGCGATGATGACACACACTCAGACACAAACGATGTAACACACGAGTCAGCAGACACAGATGACAACGTGACCACTGAAGGACAGAAAGAAGCACATGTTACTTACCAAAGAGCCCGACTCTCCCTCCTCGCCGGAAAACCATTTCAGCATGGTTCAGATCAGACCTAAAACACACACACACACACACACACACACACAGATAATTAATAATTCAGAATCTACAAAGAGGTCCTCACACTCCGTCTGCTGTCTGACACAGTCTCATCCTCCACCCTAAACCCTGCACGTTATATTAACGTTATATTAACGTTAAATTAACGCACTCTTTTTATTTTACTGTTTTGGACTTCTTTGTTACGTTAAAATATTTGATTTTTGTGTCTTCCTCGTATTTTCTTAACACAGAGACAGATCTAGCTGGTAATAAACCTGATTCTGAGTCTTCAGTTTCTGACTGTGAACGGTGATAAGCTAAACTAAGCCACGATCGACCTTATCGATCCACACCGGGGTACTCGCTTGTCACAGCAGCTCACAGAACACAAGGTGGACGGGAAAAACACTCAAACCAATGAAGTCGCCACAGAATATTTAACAACCTGAACGGACGGTTTGAGAGAACGAGCATGTCAGCCTTCATCGAGCTGCAGGCAAAGCAAGACTCTAAATTATTTACGCATCCTAGAATAGCAGAGAATAGATTAGGAGGAGTTCAGGCGTCCTGACAGAGCAGCCTGAGGGAGAAAGACAAGCTCATCCACAAGCAGACAGACAGGTGCGGCTCTTTTCTAACTAGTGCCAGGAGGCTGAGCCGGGCCAGGCCAGGACCTGAGGCCTGCTCTGCGGCACTGATCGGACAGGGTGCACGATGAGCTGATGAGCCAGCTTCATTCAGTCCAGCCTCATGTGACGCAGGACAAAATCAGGTCAAACTGGTTCTCACACTCCTGCAACAAGAGGACAGCGAAGATGATACCGTGGAAGTTTTATTCTCTCTCTCACACACACACACACACACACACACACACACAGTCCATAATGAGACACACAGGTGCAGAGAGCAGGTGCAGCTGAAGTTATTCTAACTTAACATGTTGCAGGTAAAGACAGATGCTAACGTTATTAGCTGAATATAATCTTTAATTTTCAGACAGCTGAAGCTCAGAGACGCTCTCTGAGTCTGACAGGAGACTCACGTCCAGACTCCATGTTAAAAACAGGCTTCTGACATCAGCTAGCTCGTTAGCTTCAACGTTAACTACCTGACCGAACACGTCAGCTCACCTGAGCCCCAGAGGCTCCACACCTCGCCCCGCAGCAGGCCTCTGTGACCCGGGGTGACCGCCTGGAAGTCGGTCAGTTATCTAATCAAAGCCCGGTCACAGCAAACATTTATCCAGCTGGCTAACTTTATCTTAGCTCTACGTGCTAACAGTCAGCTAGCACTCGGTGAGTTAGCTTCCGTTCAGCGGCTCGTTAGCCGGTAAAACGTTACTCTGACGTCATTACCGGATTCACAGCTTCATGAAGAGTCTCCCGGTAACGTCTCAGCGTCGACACAGTCCCGCCAAGTTACATTTTTATTCCACTTTAACGACGGAGGAGAATCAGCAGAGAGACGCGTCGGTCACGTTTGTCAACAGACAACCGGGGAGGGACCTGCGCATGCGCGACTCGTGTCATGTTTTGACAGGTCTACTACGTGTTTATTTAATTATAATCACAAAAATATGAATATTTAATGACTTCTGAATTAATTATATGACCTGACCTGCTCGTGCTACAGGAAGGAAACTCCTCCACGAGCTCATTCCGTGTTTTTACTCCATCAAAGAGGAAACAAACACCAAGATACACATCCACGTCATTTCCGGTTTTCGTCTTTGATAATTATGTTATTAACATTTAATCTAGACAATATTAATAATAATAATAATAATAATAATAATAATACATTTGGAAATTATGGAATTTAATGGGAATTTATGGGATTTTCACTGGAAATTAAGGGTAAGTTAGCATCATGATAAGTTAGCCTCATAAATGGTCAATGAAATGATGCTAGCTATATCTTATTTAGCATCTAACCTATCAGCTAGCTATGCATGTGCATGTCATGGAGGAAGGTACTGTGCAGGTAGGGGGCGTGGCCTCAATAGCCCTGCAGTAAGCAGTGTGCTATGTGCATGTGAAGTGTACCTGCATGAAATCTGCTTGTTTTAGTCAAGATTATGCTAAAATATGTTTAGCATAACAACTATATTTAAGTTCCCCCGTTAAAGGGCCAATCTTCAATTTAGTCAAATCCCGGTTTATTCCCGCTCATTCCCATAAATTCCCGTTAATTCCCATGGAATTATAACTTTGAAAATTCCCAGATTTTTGCCACGCTCTTCCTGCTGCACATTATAAACTAACTGTACTCTGGTAATTATTCTGAAACGTGACAAAATAAAGTACAACTAAATGCCTGAAGCCTTAAATGCGTACTAAAATCACTTAATTTATGGATGTGTTAATATCTATTATATAATTATAATGAAGTGCAACCTACAATTAAAGAGAGGCGCGTCTCAGAGCTACAACAACACCTGCAGAAACACACAGACCAGAAACTGAATGAGCTCCTGCTCTCCGTGTCACAGACAGTTCATCATTTCTGCAGTTTATTGGCTCCTATTTACAAATTTTCACTTAACGAAGCCTCCAGAAACAATCTAAGACACGGTGAAACTCTTTGGAGGACCTCAAGGTCTGCGGCCCTCAGGGAAGGAGAAAGGTAGTGGACTTGATCAGACAAAGGGAATGTGCAGTGCAGGTGGGGGAGCTAGTTGCAGGGTGGTGTCGGTCTGGTGGTGACAGAGCTGGCTGTAGAGCTTGTTACTACGAGGAAGACCTCGTAGTAACAAGCTCTGTGGTGTAGTCTGGGAGGATTCATGCAGCAAGGGTCAGTTGGTTAATGAGGCGCAAGTGTGAGCTGATCAGACAGGTGACTCACAAACACAGAGAGAGAGCCAGAGACAAGAGAAGTCTTTAGCAGTATTCTCCATTTCATAAATAACCAGCCGGTGGTGCATCACACGTGTGCAGAGACGCCGTCACCTCCTCTCACTGGTCACTGTGTGGAGACCCTAAAGGACCTTTAACACTGAAGACTTAGCCTGTGTTGCTAATCTTAGCCTTTAAGGCTCTTCGCCTAACAGTATGATATCCATGGCCTCACACTCACACACCCTCACACACACTGCAGACTCTCTGCAAAACTACGTATACAAGTTAAACAACTGGTTTATTATCAGCAAGTTTTTGTGAGTTGATCTTTCCACCGCAAGAAAACAAATTAAAGTTAACGGTCTTGGAAAATAGGAACGTCATTTGAAATGTGATTGGTGTGTGTTTGTGTGGTTTTCATTAGTGTCTCTGAAGCCAAAGGATATCATACTGTTAGGTAAAGAGCCTTAAAGGCTAAGAGCAGTAAGTCAGGCTAAATCCATATCGTAAAAGCTGTCAGAGCTCCCGCGAGGCGACTAAAGAGCCGCGTCGACAGAGTGTGTTTGTCTGGATTCTTCTGTATGATACAAGAATGAAGCTACTGTAGGAAAACACACACACACACACACACACTGATGTGTCTTTTGTTTATTTTACTCATTAACAGCAGACATAAAGGGTTAACTAGTTCACACACTGGTCTGACACACTCCTGTTATCATTGTTTTTCTGTATCAGTCACATTCAGATGACCTCTAAAACATCAGATTATAAAATAACATATGAGTTGGTATTCTGGCTGTTAAACCAGGCACACAGTGATTAGAGAAGTTACAGTAAAGCTGAGATTTACTTTACATGCGCTGATCTCTGTACTGACATCAAGACAACAGGCTGAAATATCACCATCGCTAGGCCAAAGATAAGGAGAGTTTTACTGTTTTTCTGTGGTCTTGCCTGTTGAGCATGAGAAGACTCTCTTATGAGTCCATGAAATATAAAACTACAGCCAGGAGACGGTTAGCTTAGCTTAGCATAAAGACTGAAAGCAGGGGGAAACAGCTAGCCTGGGCATATGAAACCACAACAAACCATTTTCACACTGTGAACTTTAGAGATGATGGTAGGAGCAGCCTTTTTGACTGACTGACTGACTTTGGCTAGCTGTTTCCCCCTGCTTCCAGTCTTTATGCTAAGCTAAGCTAACTGTTTCAAGACTGTAAATTTAGCGTACAGAAGCAGAACTTCAAATAAATTAATCAAACCATTTATCGTGAGGTAATTAACATGCTGAAAACAAATTAAGAACAAAGTCCCACATCAGCGACAGAGTGAAGCTTCTCAGACAAACCAATGGCTGCTTAGCGTCACGCTCATGTTGAATATTTGCACGTGGGGAGGCGAGCCGTGGTGTTAAAATGGCTAAATCCCTGCAAAAGGAAAGCTAACAGCTGCCAGCTTGTTTAAGTTTGTGCTGTTAGTGAGTGTGAGTTTGAAAACTTGGCGATGCCTCGACCGTTTTAATTTCCTCAAACTGTGTGAAACTTTCTCTGATGTAAACAATAGAGGGGCTGAACACCAAAGGCAGATTGTTACTGTCACTCAGCGTCCAATCATTTATCATAAAAATACAGGCTGTACATGACGACGTCACGGGTTCTTCTCCTGCTGCTCAATGAACCAATCACAGGGCCCAATGTCCAGTTTGAGCTGATCCATCAACCACGGGTCCTTTTCAGCCCCCTCGATGAATTCCTCCAAAGAAATCTGACCTGGACGAGTCATGAGAGGAAGTCACAGAGAGTCACAATCCAAAGAGAAGACAATGATCATCATCAAGTATAAGAGCACATCATCAACGCTGAACTTACTGTCTTTGTTTTTGTCCACCAGTTCAAATATTCGGTCACAAATGTCGTCAGTGTTCGCCGTGATGCTCGGATCGTTGTGCTTCTTGATCTTATAGATGATCTGAGAGGATGGGAAACAAAAAAAGGACAAACTGAGACGGTAAAACTCTGAAGATCTTTGCACCTCTAACATATAATTAGAAGAAAAATATAGAAGATACACAAAGGCCTGAAATACAACCACACAAACGCACAAAGGGCTTATGGACGTGCGAATAAAGAGAGATGGTGGAGAGATGGGCAAAAAAACTGACATCATGTATTTCAATGATTTAATCAGGATTTATCAATGTTTGAATCAATATCTGATGACAGGTGTCAAATCACTGTCAGTCAAACCCAACCACACCCACACAGTCCTGATTTTCAAGTGTTAAACTCTTAATATTTAATACCTGATGATGTTTACTTTCTAACTTAAATTTAGATTCATCAATACTTCATCAGGAGCGGAAAAGTGTCCAGTTACAGCCTCAAATCAAAAAATGTCTTTATATTCCGAAGTAACTGGAGCAAATCTGATTTTTAATTAGGAATAAAATTAGTGAATACTTACTCTGATGATGTGTTTCACTTCCTGTCTGTCCAGACAGCCGTTTCCATCCCTGTCGAAAACTTTAAAAGACCATCTCAGTTTGTCTTCGAGTTTTCCACGCAGAATAAGATGAACCGCCGCCACGTACTCCATGAAGTCTATCTGACCGTCCTGAGAAGCAAACAGGCGGTGCACACATCAGTCAGTCATAACACTGATATAAGCACGATGCTGAGGCAGGCATGTCAAATACTGAAGCACGTTAATCATGCTTTATAAACTCTGTATTCATTCAGCATCTCACAGAAAAGAGTTTTACCTTATTGGCATCAAAGGATCGGAACACGTTGTCCATGTATGCAGACTCTTCTTCTGTGGAGTTGCTGTTGATTCCAAAGATTTTCTTGAATTCATGTAAATGCAGATTTCCACTCGGACATTCACTCGCAAACTTGCGGTACAGTTCCTGGATGTTTTGCAGAGTCACTTCCCTTTCTTCGCCGCTCTGTCCTTGGCCCATAATTATCAACACAAAAAGGGAAAAGACGAGTTCCTAAAATGATAAAAAAGCTACAGAGAGACCGTCAAACACCTTCATCTCTGTCAGAGTCCATGGCTTCTGACTGCAGCAGTCTATTTCAAGTTAACCTCAGGAACAAATCCAATTGACTTTTCAGTGATCTTTTTCAAATCCCTCTTTGAATTCCCTTTTTCCTTCAATATCTGTATTTCCTCAGATCTGACGAAGCCATCGCTCTGAAGAAAGTAGTCATTAACTCACTGCTGAGCATTAATGAATCTGCTCATCTCAGCAAAGAGAGCAACGAGTGGATCGCCCCCGTAAACAAAAGGCCACCATGGAGCTCTCAGCGAGATTAAAAGACGCATGACGTAAAATCCTGAGAGTGGTCTCTGTAAAACTGTTGATCCACTGAAGATTCTCTGAGCACATTTACCCAACCTCAGCTGTCTGCTGCATGCAGAACAAACCATAAAACTGACTGTTGTTGACCACATCTGAGAAAAGAGATTCAGGTTTGCACTGTAACAGTGTGTTTGTGGATGATTATGTGCCTAATAAATGTTATTTACATCTCATTGACACTGCAGTCAGATGTTAAGTGTGAATTATAAGATGATCAATGGGTCAAAATGTCTCATATCTGTCTTCTAAAAGGGATCTGCGATGGTCTTTGACGCCGGGTAAAGGGTTACTTCAGTAACATTTTAGGATTCAGTGACATCTAGTGAGGTAGTTGCTGATTGTAACCCTCTGTCCTCCCTAGTAGGAAGGAGATACTGTGTTGGTTCAACGTGGCAGACTCCATAGAAGAGTCCATCCGCCCGCATTAGACATGTAATCACAAATTGTTGTGACATTTTAAAACAGGTAGTTATTGTTTGTGACTGCAGGTATCACTGTCGTGAAGAATACACGCTGTATGAAGGTCAGGTAGATCTGTCTGCTTCAGTGAACAGGCATCCTACTCCACAGTGTTTGAAATGTCAGGTTCTTATTTTTCATTAAACTCCGTGTGATGTGTGTTCGTCTTCTCTACTCATACACTTTAGATCAATCACCTGAACTCCTGCAGACAAACTGACTGGCAGCTAAGACTTAAGTGTGTACACTAAGCCTCCGAGGATTATGTTTAAACCCCGAGTGTCGGATTAGTCGGATTTAAACGTTACTGATGAGAGTGACACCACGTGGAAGAATCATGAAAGAGTCTAAAAGCAATCCAAGACAACAACACGAGGTATATAAAAATGATTTTTATTAACAAAATAAATGCACATCTGAAACAGAAACATTACATTAAGTACAAAAAACAAACAAATAAAGCTGCATCATGTTCTCTTACGTTGTTTTAGGGTTCATGGTGTCTCTGAAACTGAGGTGACAGATTGCAAAAACACCATTTGTATCATTGTTTTGGTTGAATCCCACCGTTCTCATCGTCAGCAACAACAACAGCCCTTCACCAAATATCAGGCAAAGTCAGAGACCAGACCAGACCAGAGACCAAAGACCAGAGAATCTGGTGAAGAAAGTGGAACATTTAGCAGAGACGGTGGAGACCAAACCAGAGCTAAAAGAAGAGTTGATATCGGGTGGACAGAAACACAATTTCAAGTGAAATGTTTGCTCCACGTCAGCTGTAAAAAGGCAACTGTTTGCTAACGCAGTCATTACAGCATCTTAACGCAGGGCTGCAAGCTGCTCATAAATAAATCCTAACAGTTAACCTGTTTTTATTTTTGGCATTCTGGATGTTTTGGATTTACGTCTTTGATATTTGCTCTATATATCAGCTGCAACAATTTACCTCAGAATAAATAAAGTTCTATCTTATCTAACACAACTGTCACATTACGTTGATTCTCATGTAACAATCTCTTGTTGTGTTTGTCCATTTTAAAGGCACCCTGTGGAGTTTTCCTGCAAACAAACAAAAGCTATGTAGTTGCACATTGCTGCATATATTGCTGTGTTACAGCCACCTGTAGATCAGTGTGAAACCACTGTTAGCTCATGGACAAGCCGCTCTGTAGTAAAACTCCACAGGGAACCTTTGAATGAACTAAATGACATGTCAGTTTGTGTTTTTAGTTTGTTTTTCTGTCCAAAGTCTGTTCACTGGTTTGATATATTAGCATAATAAGTGTTCTACCAATGTATTTGTATATTATCATAACTACAAAACATTAATAAATATTAAATTAAGCCTCATTTCAGCCTCATTGTAACAAGTTAAATCACATAAATACAGCGTGGGTTGATTTTTGTTGATATTTAAACTTTGTGCGTTTTTACTTTTCTATTAAATCGACTATCCTCGACAATAATCAGTGTAAATACACAATAACTGCCTGTACTGCATTTACAGTAAATGTTCTCTGTTTGGTGAGTTTGGCTTTTCTTAGATGAAGATGCCCAAACAGACCACAGACACACAGCAAGGACTCGGATCTTCGGACCAGCAGGCGAAATCCTGGCAGAACTGTAGCCGTGAAAAAAGTGAACTGAGCTCCAACTCCAAATCACAGGAAGCTCAACGTGGCGAGACCCAACGTATGAAGACAGCACCTCTGTGTCTGCCTCAAACAACAAAAAAAACCTGTAGGCGCTGAACTCATTCAGTGACGCCTCAGGGTAATTTCCCACAGTTCTGGATGACCCAGCCCGTGGCGTTGACGTCCAACTTCAGCAGGTTCATGACCCATTCGTCCTTCTGAGCTCCCTCCATGAACTCAGACAAAGTTATCTGACCTGTGAGGTACAAAAACACGAAAACATGACGTGAAATGTGCTCATCAGAAGCTGAAAGTTAAACAGAGCCAAACAGAAAAGCACACAAAGTACGTGTTGGATTATAACACACTTCAAACGTTGTACTTCTCATGTATTTGACCATAATTTAGTCTCCAGGTGAAGATTTGGAGCCACACATATAAAACTAATAGAAATCACATCATGAATCAGGTGGATTGAATGCTCACTTATAAACATTTCCAGAACATAAGTATGAACATTCGATAAAATCATGTTGTTGACGTGTTAAAGGTTTTTGCAGAGGGGAGTTTGGATATCAGTCCATAAATCCATGTTCTCCATGTTTTTATGAATCAGATGTTGTAAAAATCAGGCTCTGGTCTATGAAAAAGCCCTCTATAAAAACATTCAGAATATAGAAGTGATATAGAAAAACTCATTTAAAGATCTGGATTGTGAGTTTAACCGACAAGGAATATTCTAGGACTGTGGATTTTGTCCCTCGTCTCTCTCTGGAGTCGCTCCACAGCCAGTTATGAACGATGACAGTGACGACTGACGACTATATTTAGCGTGTTACAAATGTTTTTTTTCTGTCAGAAGTGGAAACAAAAGTTGCCGTCAACACACGAGGCTACACATGACAAAATACAACATTTTCATGTCACATATTTCTGACGCTTTAATTGGTCGACAGAGTTGATTTTCTTTGAAAAATGGCAAAAAAAAAAAAAAATCACATAAATTTAAAACTTATTTGACATTTTAAATATATTTTTTACTCTGACATCTTATTAAAAATGAAGTTGTTTTTGATATAATAACATTTTAAATAAGCTCTTGTTGTTTTTGAAATGCTGCCACACTGTTTGTTAAATGTGTCTTAAAATAAATATGAATCTGTATCTGAAACAGTCCAAATTATGTGTGTATCAAAAATAACTAACTAATAACCGACTGTATATATCTTAGCTTATTTATACAGTATCTCCACTGTTATTTATAAATCTCCATACGTATGTGCATCACTCCGGTTTGATGTTAAACTGCATTTCATTGTCTCAGTACTTTTATGTGTAACATTTAAAAATACAGTTAAAACAAAATCCTAACAAATCAATAAATCTCTTGTTATTTTCCTTTTTCCTCACTTACCGTCGTTATTCTGGTCGACCAGCTGAAAGATTCGGTCACAGATTTCAGACAGCGTCATGCTGACGTCACTCTTCTGGAGCTTGATTTTGTAAATTATCTGTGTGAGATACACAAAGAGCACACTGACATACTGTCACTGCTCCTGTAGGCACTGCCTCGTCTGGAAATTCATTAAACTCTGTGAAAACAGATTCAGCTGTAGGATGTTTATCTCTCTTGAGGTTCCCAAATGTCTTCCATAAACACAAACACTATCTTATGGTGGTAATACTAATATTAAAGTCCTGTACCAAACAATATGCTGCTTTTGGATTACTGTAAGAAATATTACCCAGTTCCTGTCAAGCCAATCAGACCACGTGGACAGTGGGCTAATTTTACGGCTCTGCTTTTAGAAGCTTACCGTTAAGAACACTAAAGATGTTCACCGCCCTTTCTCTAATGCCCTGTGAACCTGCAATACATAACCCCAACCCTAAGCCTTGCCACTGGAACAGAACTATAATCTGTCTTTAGAGGATCTGTGTTATGAAACATCATTCGAATATCTCTTTGTTCAGATTCTTCTTCACTCATAACGCGCCATATAAGTTATAGAAACAGTTCACAGATGACTGACATGCTGTCTCTTACCCGTATGATCCGTTTCACCTCCTGTCTGTCCAACTTGCCGTTCCCGTCTTTGTCGTACATCTTGAAGGACCACTTGAGTCTATCTTCAAGATTCCCCCGTAAGATCAAGTGAAGCGCTGCTACATACTCGAGGAAATCCAGTGTGTTGTCCTGTGAGTAAATAACACAGAGTTGCTTTGACGACACACTTGACTAAAAATCTAATTCTATAATTCAAACTGCTGCTTCTTTTACCTTGTTTGTGTCAAAGGAGTGGAATATAGTCTCCATGTAGAGGGACTCCTCTGGAGAGCTGCTCGGCACCCCGAAGATCCTCTTGAACTCGTGCAGGTGAAGGGCGCCGCTCGGACACTCCTTCATGAAAATGATGCACAGCTCCTGAATCTTTTCCAAATCCATCTCCTCGCTGTGGCTCTCTTTTTGCCCCATGGCCTGCTGATTTTTGCGATGGAAGAACTCCCGATGTGACTGTTTGTTTGAGGGAAAGTTTGGCCTCTGACGGCCTGCAGGTCACTGAAGGTCAGGCATGTACTCACACACTCCAATCACACTGAAGAGCTTTGCAGCAGCCACTCAGAGCAGGCAGAGGAATGGCAGGCTACAAACAGGTCATCCAGATTAACTCGTTAATCACTTGATCTTTAGCCAACAAGTCTTCTACAGGTAGGTCTGAAGAACTGCCAATAAACAGCGCCAGAAACAGAGAAGACTGCGGTATCGCCTTAATTATAGAGTCAATTAAACAAACTGGCTTTGGTGTTAGCTGTTAGCCTGTTAGCCTGTCTGTCTGTCTGCAGATCATTTCCCAAAGCAAAATTTCCAGTTTTCCTAATGCTCATATGATAATGAGGTGGGTGTTTCCATGCATGTCCAGGACACGGATTGGTCCAGATTGTGTGTATGTGTGTATGTATGTTATTTTTACCAGCTGACTGGTGAACAAATATAGCAAAATCTGTTTTTAGCAACAATTTGAGGTTAAACAGATTATTTTTGAAGGATTTTGTTTTAATTTGGCCTGACAGGTGACTGATGAGATGATTTCTCCATGAACAGTTTGAGATGAATTATGTCATTCGGCACAGTGCAGTCTTCCAGTCGAATTAAAGATGGCTGCAACTTAAAGAGATATTACGTAGAAATTGGTATTTTTGCAATTTAGCACCTCCAGTTTCAGAGTGTAATCCCACCGTGGTAAATATGGATATGCTCGCTCACTCTCTCCTTTTCTCTTCTTAGCTTCCTCCGTCAACATCCTCTTCACTCTCTTCTCCTCTGCCATTATGTCCACTGCTGACTGCTGGGCCTGTAAACCTCTTCTACTACAAACACTAACACTCCCCCGGTGCTCTGAGCTCACAGTCCAGGCAGCCCGGCTAACAAACTGAGCTAACATGAGCTAACAGCAGCTACAGCTGTCAGCAGTTTACTTCACTGTCCATCATAAACTCTGTAAATCACAGAGAGTTGAGGCGGAGCAGCCGGAGGACATCAGAGGGAAAACCAGAAAACATTTTCTCCATAAAATATGATCCAGTTTCACCAGAATCAGTGAAATAGTTGGTGGTGTGTGACTTAGTGCCGTAAAGCGTTACGTACTTCTCCCGACCCGGAGCCCAAAGTTACATAGTGTGAGAACAGACGTACGAATGACAGAGACACCGTTCACCTGATCACAGGTCAGTGTGGATCAGCAGGAGGTAACAGACGTTATCAGAGGAAAGTTACACACTGGCAATGTAACTACAGTCTGAACACTTTTCTCATTGTGTTAATAAAGCGTTGACCTCTGCTCTTATGCAGCATTACCTCGTTCACACTCATGACAGATCCAGTTAAGTCGTGTTGTGCTGTGTTAAGTCACACGGTGATCTACGTGTGGGTTTAGGATTACATCGCCTGTTATAATTTAGGTCGTCAGGTGTGATCCGATCTAAACATGGACCTCCTCAACCAAAACACACTGCTGTCAGTACTGTCTGTCTGTAGTCTGTGGTCTCTGCTGTGGTGTGTGCCACGGTGCTCTAATCTATAGGCTCATCTAATTGCTTGTAATTTAATCTAATTCACTGGTTCTCAAACTGTGTACATGTGACACTGGTGATACACAACTCCCTCTGGTGGAATGAAATAAATTTAAAAGTATATCAAAATATCACAGAATTTCAAATGAAAACAAACTATGAGATAAATTTTGACTTTTTCTGCAATATTGTGTTTCAATATCAGCCTGACACGTCGTCACATTCATGCACATAACACACATACATCTGTTGACCTGTGCACAGTTTCTCCTTGTTCTAGTGCGTTACAGGTGATCTAGTTCTAGTAAGATTTTCTGATTCATGATTTCACATTTATTCATAACAGATAGATTTATTCAGCCTGCTCTGACCAGTAGGGGCCCACTGTAACTCTGTGCCTGTAAACCTGAGTGGATCCAAGCGAAGTCGTCATAGAAGAAAAATGTGTTTTTGGAAGCAGGATATGAACTGTAACGTGTTCTTTAACTGATGCAGCACCGTGTTTCTGCTCTTTGTTCGGATCTGTTTGACCAACCAGGAGACAAGACGAGGAAAATCTAAAATAAACAATTACTGGTGTTGACACCATACTCTTAAATGTCTGCAGTGAGATGTGACAGTCAATATCTGAATAATACATATTTTGCATATTTTGATAACTCAGACGTGTCCATTTTTGGGCATACAAAACTTATATAAATATGTAAACATTACATAATACAAAATCTGTGACAACATGCACGCCTTCACTCATCTGAGCAGGCTTAACCATAAGGCTGTCTCAAAATACACCCAACCATAGGACATCCACGATTGTATGACTGGATTATATACAAAGCTTAGTGACACATAAAAGGGAGGAGGAAGACGGAGAATTACTCTTTACTACACAAGTTGACAAACTCTCGGTTACGGTAAGAGTCTTCATTTTTTTAGAGAATATTAGGATGTGATTAACCTCTACATCAGTTTAATTTGTTTATGTATGAAAGTCCGAGCCAATTAGTTTTTTTGTGATGGGTAATTTAGTCAGCTTTCACTTTGTTAATAGATCTTCTGCTTCAACAAAATGCCACTGTGAGACATTTAAGGCAGTTATTTGGACTGAAATCAAACTTGGAGATAAAAGATCACATCATCAGCAAAATAAGAGAGTTTGCTGTTTGTCCTCATGAATCCATTTCCCCTACAGTTTGTGAATGGCCGGTAGGCACGTGCATTGGGCCACACCTTTAGGTAAGACTGTCAAGCGTAAAGAGTCATCATGAGTGAAAAGACAAAGAACAAAGAAGATGATTTTAAGAGTTGATGCATTTTGACACACATTGACGATCATTTGCAGCATTTTTACGAGCGTAGTGAGCTGAGGTTTTAACACTGCTGCATGTACCATGATGGAAAAAGACACATGAAGTGGACTAAAAGTTCAATTTGTCGACCAAGGTTCCTTCAGGTTCTCACATAGTTTGGGTTAAATTTAGATATATTCTTAACAGGTTTTAAAACAGTGATTTAGGGTTGAGTTTTGGTTGAATAAATGTGATCACATTTGCAGGTTTTTGTCTTGGGTTTGATTTGACAAAATTTCAGGAGACCAAACTTTAAATGTTTTCATACACCGCCTTATTAATCAGTCACACACAGAAGACTCTGACTCTTTCTCTGTGTGTCTCCTGCCATTTTTGTGTTTCATCTCTTCAACAGTGTCTGAAAACGTCTTTTCCTGCTGCGTCTGATAATTTTTGCAATTTTCCAAAACAGAAAAACAGTTTGTCACTTTCTCACTTTTCAATGATCACATCTCTTTTTGTGAGTACAATTGAAGGCATTAGGAACGCCTACAAAGGAGTCTGCACTGTTTGTATCTTGACAAGTTCTTGAAGAGAGATTTTAAACTTTTCCCTTTAGACATTGTTGAACGTTTGAAGCATACTGAGGTCTTTACAGTAAACAAATATAGAGGAGAGAGGACTGATTTCTTTTGTCTGAACCAGAAGACCTGACAGACAAAGTTAAATTATTTTTTATAATTTCTTACAGAAATGAACGCAGCAGCAGAAGGCACCAAGCTCGGTCCTCCAAAGTTCAAGCAGAAGGAGGCCAGACAGTTCAAGAGCAAAGCTCCCAAAGCTGGACAGAAGGGGTGAGACACACTCACTCATCTGGAAACAAACACATGAAGATATTCAGGAATAACACAAAAGATACAAGAATGTGGTACTCAATGAATAATGTGATGAGTGTATATTTATTTCACAGGTTTGACAATGATGTGCCAGGCATGGAGGGTCTTGGAGGTATGTGTTTTTAATTGAAAGGGTTTTTTTTTAGATTTAGAGACAAATTATTATTTTTATTTTCAAGTTCATCTTCTTCATTTGCTCATGACTCTTCGTCTTCCTCTCCTGCAGACTCCGCGGTGGTCTGCCCCTGGGAGGCGTTTGGTGACATGGAGCTCAGTGACCTGGCTCAGTTCGGCATTGTCTGAATCCGTTAGATCGTCTTCCTGCAGAGTCACATCTTTATATTTATTCTCCTGATGTGACAGTAGACACAAGTTATTGTAAATTACGTTATATTATATGTATAACCTGTTGGCTTATGAAACATCTTAGAACAGATGAGAAGAGTGACCGAGGAAGCGAAATGTGTCATTGATGGTTATGAGGATTATTCATGTTTTGGCCATTGTGAGATTTTTCCCGTCCTGCTATGTATTTGTAGAATAACAGACGACTGAATGTTGCACTCACATACAGCCGTCTGTTACTAACTGAAATGTTATTTTACTAAAATAAAATGTATTTTTTCTAACGCATCCTTTTTCCTTATGTAAAGTCTCTGCCTGTCTGTTTCTGACCTCCTCGATGTTTCTGATTTATTGTCTCGCCAAAAACAAAAAAATAAAGTGAGTGAAAGAAAACACTCTGTATACAAGTTCAAAAGAAAGAAAACAAAAGAGTTCTTCAATAAGTCCATCATAATCTAGCTGTTACCTGTAGAGCACAGGAAGCTCCTTATATAGTCGCAGCCCCTCCCACTATATTCCTAATAAATAACATAAACTTCTTTTTCTTATTATAACACATTTTCTCAACATGTGACCGTAACAAACATCATTTACCTTCCATACAAACACCACAGCACTCTCAAATTAACGTTATTAACAAAAACATTTTAATAAGAGTCACATGATCGATAAACCAAGCGCGCGTCATCATCTCATTTAATGACGACAATGATGACGCCCTGTTTCTCCGCCGGAAGCGGACAGGTACTTTGTGGCGGGCGCGTGTCCACACACCTGGTGAGTTTTCATGACCTGTGTGAGTGTATGCACACCTGAGCTACAGCTGCCACGTGTGCGCGCTATTGGACAGTGAAGAGTGTGTGTGTGTGTCATGACCATTTACCACGGAACGTGTGCGTGCGTGTGTGTGTGTGTGTGTGTGTGTGTCATTACAGTCAGTCTGCAGACACAATGAGCACAAACTGACCTTTGCGAAGCATCACAGTGAAAATATTCTGCACAGTCAGAGGAATGCAGGATCCTGAATATATTAATATATTAAAATATAATAAACAAAAGGCAGCATCATGAAGTCTACTCCACAGTAAACAGGTTTAAAGACTCACTAATAACAGATTCACAGCTCCGGTATTTTACTTTACTTATATAGACTTTTAATTACTTTTAATATAGACATAGTCAGAAATGATCAGATATGTCTCAAAATGCATTTTAATAAGGGATAAGGCTTTTTCAATAGTTTAGTGTTCGACTTAATAAATGTTAACTTCCCCACCTCTGACAGGGTGAGCACACTGCTGCCTCCCTCAGCTTTTCAATGAAACCACTACAGCTATCCTATTAAGAGAAAGAATACCTCCAGTCCCCATGAAGTCAAATCTGATGTTTAACAGTGACAAAAGGTCATTTTTGAGGTATTTTCTTTTCTTGTACACAAACAACGAACAGAAACAAAAACTATCGTGTAGTGTCTTTCTCCCTGCACTTGGTAAGTTCCTTCCGCTTGCTAACATAGTGTTAAGCAGTATCAGTCAATCAGAGAAACAACCAATCAAAACCACAGAACAAAGAGTAGTCCCGCCTTACTAAACATCATTTTTTGACATTATATCACTGTATACCTTCGTGTTACGTCACTGTGTCGGTCTGGCTGGACTTGTTTGTCTCTCTTTGTCTGGGCGTGGCCCTCCATCATCCAATCATCTTCTTCCTCCTGCTGCAACCTGCACACCTGGATCCAATAATCAAGACTCTGCATATACTGTATCAACCTGGCACTTCACTGTAGTCTTCTCCAGATCTCTAATGTGGCACTGACCAAGACTCTTTCTGAAGATTCTGAAGATTGTTTAAACCCTTACATATTTGTAAATCATGGATTAGTCATACTGTTCCTTATATTTATCATAAATAACCCAACAACCTGCAATCTGACTGAAATATCATGGACTTTAAATATTTTAATCTCTGAGATACAGTTGTGAATTTCCACAAAAGGAAGAATGACTGGAGAGACGGGGCAGAATTATGTGATTTTATTACAAGATAGACAGATTGAACCACACAGAACACAACGCTACTTGATGTGGATAGATAGATAGATAGATAGATAGATAGATAGATAGATAGATAGATAGATAGATAGATAGATAGATAGATAGATAGATAGATAGATAGATAGATAGATAGATATTCAAAATAAATATTTACACTGGTTGTAGTTTTGAGGTAATCTACATGTGTTGTTCCCAGTTGTTTACCGATCATCCCTTTAATTAAACCCAAGCAGCGGTACAATGAGTTACACTTTTACACAGGTGCTGGGCTACACAGGACAACAAGCCCACAACAGAGGCTTCCTGAGATCTCAGTCAGATGTAATCAGAGAAAATACAAAGCTCAGAGAGATGCTAAAACTTCCAGCTGGTGAGGTGTACCAGCCCAGGACAGAATCATTCTAGGGGGCTGCGGTCCAAGAGCTTCTTCCTCCACTTATCAAGGGAAGAGTAAAAAAACCTCTCTCCATCTATCAGACGTCCTTAAATGGTACCCATTCAAGCTCATCTCCACACCCGAAAGGAGAGGAGGGAGAACTCAAAAAGAAGCTGCTGGATTGCAGCCACCAGGAATAAATTGTTTCCGTTTGGCACGAGGTCTAGACGATGCCAAACTGGGCCAGATCACTCAGCTCCATGTCACCAAACGCCTCCCAGGGGCAGATGACCTCAGCGCCTGCAGGAGAGGAACCGCAGGTTAATGGGTGTTCAACTATTTCAGAATAATTACCTGCTCATCGGTTATTGCTTTGATTTATAATTACCTCCAAGGCCGTCCATCCCTGGAACATCATCAAATCTAAGAAAAAAGAACAGAGAGTGAAGCTTAGACATGCAATTAGACATCCATTATCTCACAGCTGTAGCTAACCCTTTGCAGTGGGGTTGTTCTCCTTTTCTTTTGCAGACTCACCCCTTCTGTCCAGCTTTAGGAGCCTTGCTCTTGAACTGCCTGGTCTCCTTCTGCTTGAACCTGGGAGGAGCGGCCTTGGAGCCTCCAGGTGCTGCTACTGCTGCTGCGGCGGCGTTCATTTCTAAAATAAAACAGCAAAGATTCAAGTATTCATTGAAAACTAAAAAACAGAAATATATTGAAATATGCCTGCGTGGTCCTTATGATAAACATATTTCAGGCTGTAATCCCTGCTCAACTAATCCTCCAGTTACCTAACCTTAAACCTCATCTTTAACCTCATGTTCTCGCAGAATTAGTCATAATCTGTGTCTAAATTTGAAGTCAGTTATGCAAGTAGCTAAAGTGGGACGTTAAGTTAAGTCAGTTAAGTTCGCCTTTCATAATTCCCTCCAAAACCTCAGATTACATTTCTCTTTGTGTATGGATTAAACAAACCGGGTACAACATGTTAATTATTAACTGTTCGAGGCGGAGAAATTTGGGCTTTTCAAATAATAATAACACAAATGTATCAAACGGCAATAAAAATACAAAATGAATCATTAAAGAATTAATCGTTTGCTCTGTTCTGATACTTTTTTTCTGATTGAATTAATGCAAAAATGTGCAATAAATGTCGGTGTTCAGAAAATGAAAAATATGCTAAATATGAATACATTCTGAGACTTCTCTCGTCTGATTAGTCAACTGTTTTTACAGTCAATATTTGATAATGACATCATGTCTATCTCACAGCAACATATTTAAAAGAAAGTCCAACGTGTGACTTCATCGCGTTCTTTACATGAGTTGAACATCTTGCACTACAAAAGCAAACACACATCAAATGTTCTAAAACGATTTCTTAGCAGCTGTGTGCACTTTTAAAAAGTCCCTTCATAAAGCAGATTAAATCTACCTGTTGACTTCAGGTGCGCTCTATGCCGTGGTGTGCTGAGAGTCTTACCTGCGAGGTAGTTTGGTGGGAGTTTAGATTGGTGAAGAGAAGCTGCCTGGAAGTGCTGCTGAGCAAAGGAAGAACTGCAAAACAAAGAGAAGGCTCTCTTTCTTTCTGCAGTCTCTCTGTCCTGTGTCCTCCTCCCTCAGTCACCCTCTTTATATACCTGCTCTCTGCTCATTAACAAAGCCGTTAATAGATTGAAGGTGTATTTTCAGGGATAATCTGATGACCACGAGAACAGCCCGTACCTGTGGTGCAACAGGTACTGTCGATGTTAAGTCGGTGATTGTTTACGTGTTTACCATCATGGGTCATCACGAGGGAGCTGATCCTTATGTTTATTAATCCCATAGGCTTTAGATCATTAAAACCTAAAGAGCATTTTCTTCAAGCAACAAACAGCTCGTCTCAAAAACAGAAAGAAGTCAGTTTCTTTCAGCTTCACACGTTTCCATTTAAAAAACAAACTTCCTCTTTCGTTTGATACCAAATATGTGACACTTGTAGCTTTATAGGCCAACTTTGATTCAAAAACATCAGAAAGAAAAAACAAATAATGAAATAACTGTAAATTAATATTTCCTTCATTTTTCCCTGAAGACAAACAGCCGAGTGAGAGCAGGTTATCTACAGCGGTTATGTGACAAAACCGACATTATAGTTGGAATAAACTGCAGTACTGTGGTAGCAGGTAGTGATTTTGGCAACAGTATGTGAAAAGATCCTCAAATTTCTGTGGAAAAGTGACGTCGAGCCGGTCAGTCCTCCCTGCCGACTCTTCGGTGAACTGTCCCCCAGAAAACAGCCTCCGTCTGGGCAGAGAGAGCCGGGTCCCTCTGTTTTTCTGAGGGTGATGATGAACTCATAATGTTGATATACTTTTAAATTTATTTCATTCCACCAGAGGGAAGTTATGTATCACCAGTGTCACATGTACACAGTTTGAGAACCAGTGAATTAGATTCAATTATAAGCAATTAGATGAGCCTATAGATTAGAGCACAGTGGCACACACCACAGCAGAGACCACAGACTACAGACAGACAGTACTGACAGCAGTGTGTTTTGGTTGAGGAGGTCCATGTTTAGATCGGATCACACCTGACGACCTAAATTATAACAGGCGATGTAATCCTACACCCACACGTAGATCACCGTGTGACTTAACACAGCACAACACGACTTAACTGGATCTGTCATGAGTGTGAACGAGGTAATGCTGCATAAGAGCAGAGGTCAACGCTTTATTAACACAATGAGAAAAGTGTTCAGACTGTAGTTACATTGCCAGTGTGTAACTTTCCTCTGATAATCTAACGTCTGTTACCTCCTGCTGATCCTCACTGACCTGTGATCAGGTGAACGGTGTCTCTGTCATTCGTACGTCTGTTCTCACACTATGTAACTTTGGGCTCCGGGTCGGGAGAAGTACGTAACGCTTTACGGCACTAAGTCACACACCACCAACTATTTCACTGAAAAATATTTCACTTTTTTATGTCCTGACTAACTAATGAAGGTATCTGAACTACATCCTTGGCTCGGCGCGATTGTGTGTGACGGCTTCCCCCTTTTTCTTCAAATATCTGTAAGATTTGGACTGTTGGATGGCCCTGACCTGAACCTGAACCTGTGAGGAGTATGGAAGTATGGACAGAGCAGTCTGCATGCATGTGTGTGCTTCTATGTAGAGTAAATACACTGGGCTGGAATACACACACACTGGAACAAGGAATACACACACTGTACTGAATAACATATGAGCCATATATCACAAAAACTTTATGTGACAAGTTCAACTATGAAATATTCAAACAAGCAAAGTAAAAAAAGGTTTTATTTATAGCATCAACATTTATTTTAAAGACACTTTACACATTTTTACAGAGAATCTGGCCGTGGTTAGCTTATTAGACACACACACATACACACTCGCACACACACTCACACACACTCACACATAGCACACAGTAGAGCCTGGACGGGCCTTTGACATTTTAGAGAACAATTTTACTTCCATGATTTCCTGCAGAGGAAACAAAGAAAATGCGTCAGACTTTTGGTTCATTGGAGCTCGAGGGACAGATAGAGTCCCTGTGTATTAAATATGGGATAACCTAAAATAAAATGTTTGTTGTTGGGTAAAAATATCACTAAAATTACCTTTCTTTCCTGTATTATTACACATTTCTACAGTACTTTTACTCAAGTAAAGGATCTGTAAACTTCTTGTACAGCTTTTAATAATCATTTCAAACCATCTGAGGACATACAGCGACTTGGACTACTCCATTATTCCAGCGTTGCTGAGGTAAACGTCAGTGACAGGCGGGGAGTTGGTCTGGTCTGCGTATGGACCGCCGGTCTGCTGGATAAACTGCTGCAGCTTACACTGTCGCAGCTCCTTGTTCAGCTCCTCAATCATCTCCCAACTGTCCTGGAGGATGCAGGGAAACATTTTATTACCAACAGCAACAAGTCTCCTCATTTTCCAGTGTTTCCTGTCATTCCACGTCTGTCTCGTCTGTGTGCTGCTGGGTGTGGCATTTAAGACAAGCTCGGCTTTCCATACTCATGGTAAAAATTTTATATATTATATATTTTTAAACCTTGTTTTTGGATGCTTTGTGAATAATCCTGATGTTCCTGATGCTACATTCAGCTCTGTCCACCATCAGACTCACCCTGCCATGCTGTCCCCTACATCTCTGCTTGTTTCAGTGAACCCTTTACCTGATTCTGGTCTCAAGGCTTGTGTTTGCACATTGGGTCCACTACCGTTCACCATACCACCCATCATCTATTCTTGTCCTCAGTATTGAAAACACTTTTTTTCTCCTCATCTCTTTAAAGAATAAGACTGGCAATATTATCTATTTTATATAGTCATCAAATCCTGATGAAAAGACCAAAACCAATAATGACTTTGCCTTTCTAATAAGTGTGTATCACAGCCTGATAAATCTTCTTCTAGTGGTGTCACAGAGCTCAATTATTGTCCAAAAACTAGACTATTAAAACGCATCAACGAGCCACACTGTTCCTTTATCACCATGAAAACACACTGTAGTTTATTTTGATTCAATCTCACATGCACCGTCCTGCCACTACAAATACTCACTAGAGCACCAAATGTGGATTAATCCGCTGCAGAAAATAGTCCCCAACAGAAACTCTATTTCCTGCTGTTAGTTTTTAGTTTTAGAGACTCGATTTTGTTAATCTTTAGTAGGAACCAACAGGCTACGAGTTTTTATCAACTTTGTTGGTTTGTCCTTCATTCACAGCAGCCTACAACAGTTTAACCATAGACGTAACCATGCGACTAATGTGCATCAAACATGACAGCTCTAATCTTCTCTGCACCATCAAGATTGCGTGTTTGCCACCATCAGGTGAATCCATTAATTGTTTCAGTTCTACTGAGTCTGTTGTAAATTCTGGTGACAGAGCCCTGAGAAGGATTAGTCGATGATGGAGGAGTTATACCTGCAGCCTCTCCTCTGCAGCTTGTAGTTCCCTCTGCGTCTCCCTCAGTGTTGCTTCCAGTTCCTCCCCCTGCTGCAGGCGGTGGTGGAGCTCCTGCTTCAGTGGCCTCAGGGCCTCGTCTGTCTGCTGTGGGCCCGTCTGAGAGCTCTGTCTGTGGGCTGTCTGCAGGTCCTGTTCTAGATGTGCAGAACGGACTTGGAGCTCCTTGATCTGATAGCTGTGGTGATCCACTGATGAGTGTATCTGATGTAGACGCCTGTGTATATCTGTTGAAAATCATGTTAAAGTAACATGATGTAACTTTTCTCTCAGTTTTTAAATCTGTTTGATCAATGTTGATGCTACGCTGAGTGTAACAAGTACATGTGTACAGCTGCCAAAAGAATGTTGCTTTAATATTTCCAGATTTGGAAATGTCAGAAAAGGATGTCGCTGCCAACTATGTAGAAAATCTGAAGAGATTTGAACCCGTACCTTGTTCTCGGTCCATCTCTGCCTGTAGCTGTTCTTGCCAGTGTCCTCTGTCCATCAGCTCTGCCTCGTTCTTCTTCAGCCGCTGCTCCAGTTCCTCCAGTTCCCCTGCATGGACCACAGCCACACTAGGAACTGCAGTGGATGACCTCTCCCGCTCCCACACCTCTGTCTCTCTCTCCAGAGCTTGAAGCTGAATCTCCAGGTCCTGAAGTCGCCTCTGTTGCTGCAAAATCTGCCTGAACACCTCCTCTTTGGAGGAGGAATGGGGAGCTGCCGTCACACGGTGAGGAGGCTCTGGGAAAGAGACGGGGGAAGCTCGTGGTTCTGGGGAGGCTCTGGGTGACGGAGACCAGGCCCTCTTTGGTTTATTCCTCCTGGGAAGTGTTGAGGGACCCAAACTGAAGGTGAGAGCCTTCTGTGGCCCCTTGCGTTTGAGGGTCTCTGGTTCTGATGGTCTGGGCAGGGGAAGACGTGTCTCTGTTGTGGGTGTCTCTGGACCATTACTTAGACTGGGACCGGTCTTGCGCAGAATGAACTGGACCTCTCCGGCCAGCTGTCCCAGCTGAGCCAGATGATAAAGAGGACACTCATCAGCAACTAGATGTCTCTCAGTCCCTCGTAACTTCAAGACGAGAATGTAACGGCCTGTTTGACCTGTGAAAAACACAAATCCACGAGGGGTTAATATCACAACAGACCAACAGCTGAATGTGGTGTAAGGTGGGCTGTTGTCTTTCAAGTACTTTTGGTTTATTCAAGTGTTTACACAAATTAAGATATAATACTAGTTATAAAAGATTAACACAGTTAAAAGCCAGAGAATAAAAGTGTGTCTTCATGAACAGATTCACCCTGAGGCGTCTGGTGGTTCTGTAGAGGGTGAGAAGGTCTGAGATATATGTAGGGGTGAGTCAGTGGAGAGATTTATAGACAATTAAAAGGATTCTGAATCGCAAGAATCGGGGTGATGTGGTCTTGTCAGTAACTGGGCTGCAGCGTTTTGAATTAGTTGTAGACAGGAAATGGTCGCCTGAGAGACGCCTTGCAGATATCAGTGCTTGAATGACTGTTTGTAGATCAGCAGGTGACAGGAAGCGCCTGATTTTGGAGATGGTTCTGGACCTGACAGCAGAATTAGGTCGCTGTCAAATATTAGTAAATAATAGTAAAGAAAAAAAGTATGTATGTTCATTAAAATGAAGCTTTAACTCAGTGAGTGTGCTCCTCTTCTTTACATTACAGTTGGAGCTGAGGGTTATGTTACAGAAAAGTTAATGCATTTTCTAAAATAGACAATGTGTAGCCATTTTTGTATTGGGTTCATTAATATGTATGTATGTTTGTGCTTCCTTGGTGTAATTCCCTTTGTGCACAGTAGGTGGTATGTGGAGTATGAGTAACAGGTGAACAGTGATCACACAGCAGGTGTGTTGGTACCAGAAGAAGCACACAGTTTTTGTGCGTCATGTGTAGCGCCCAGTAAGAAATTTGTTTGCTTGGTGTACAAATAAATACTGAATCTGCCTGTGCTGATGTTTTGGAGATGTTTTACATATTTTAATTGACATGCTCCACAAAGGTGACTCATCAATTAGGCCAGTACCAGTACAGCAGCTCCTCAGTGTCAGTTGTACAGGTCGTTCTCCTCTGGGGAGCATGAATGCAGTAAGTGATTTGTTTTTGTGAAAATAAAAAGTGAGAGGCTCACCAATCGCTTGTGCGAGAGCTATGACGACATCCTGGCAGGAAGTGTGTAGTGATAGGCCACACACCACTCTGACCACGCCATCCACCCACACCTTCAGCTCCATCACTCACCTTCAGCACCACCAGTGACCTGCAAGGAGACAACACGGGTTAACTTTAAAAATGAAATATAATCAATAAATGTAACACGGTTCGGTTGTCCTCCCAGAGGCTGCGTGTAGAAATGTGAAGGTGGAGCCGCACACCCCCACACCTACGTGTGTCAACTGTAAAACAAGAAAATATAAGATATACAAAAAGGGATGCACAATATTATTTTCAGCCTTTAATAAATGATAAATATTTACCATAATTTCACATTTTTTTAATTTTAACCTGTAATTTATACACGCTTGAAGGTAGGAAAGGATCAGATTTAATAATCCACAGCTCTGATTGGTTTGCAAATTCAAAATAAAGTATTATTTTTATTATATATTATTATTATTATTATTATTATTATTACAATAAATTATTGTTGACAGATCATTTCTTGGCTATCTTCTTGGTCTCTATAGATCAGTTCAATTGTTGCCAATATGACAATATACCCTGTATTTATGTATTTATGTATCTCTGCTTGTACTGCACCTTGCTGCTAATGTTGTACATCAACAGACTGATAAAAGACTGATAATTGGCCATATTAGTCTTTAATATGATTTTTACATTAACAAACTGTACCATCCTGACATATCAAACTATATTATGGTACTTGAATAGATGTACTTAGTTACTTTCAGACGCTGTTGATTTCTCACATTTAAATCACTGAGCTAGCAGTTACATTAGGAGTCATTTATTTTATAAATATACAGTTGGTTACATTTCTAGAACATGTGCAGTATCTTTGCTCATATGTTTTAATATCACAATATAACATTATATCAGATTAAATCCATGTTTCCCTCCCTGACGCACTGTGAGTTTAACCAGTGTACTGTCTCTTTAAGAGCGCGGCGGCGGGAACACGCTGCACAGAGACAGGTGCTAGCAGTGGAAGAGAAGCTAGGTAGCTAATGCTAATTAAAAAGTGGGGGAAGTTCAAAATAAAAATTGGGGAATATAAAGTTTTGACAAATGTAACTCGTTTTATTTCACAGTTTTAGGGCTGAGTTTGAGTTCTCCTCTTGTCTGTGCTGCTGAATGCTGCTTTCTGGATGACTTTCATGAGATGAGCATGTAAGTTTAGCATGTTTGTAGCTGTAAGTAGCCATTGCAGTGTATGTATGCAGTGTATGTGTATGCAGTGTATGCAGTGTATGTGTATGCAGTGTATGTGTATATGTATGTGTATGTGTATGCAGTGTATGCAGTGTATGTGTATGCAGTGTATGTGTATGCAGTGTATGTGTATATGTATATGTATGTGTATATCACAATCTAACATTATGTTTATATATTATTATAGATTATATCCATGTTTCCAACGCTGACTACTCAGGTTGAGTGTGTAACACTGGACACTTCTCACCATCAGTGGACGTAGCGGATGGAGAAACCACTGGCATTTAAAAATGGAAGCTGCTGGAGCTGAAGAGGCTGCAGTGAATACTGCACGACACAAATGTAAGTTGTACATATCTTTTATATTTATATTTTAGCAGTCAGATGTTGGTGCTCTGCTTGATTCTTTTGCAAAGAAGAAAAGGGAGAGCTAGATGTAAAATGTTACGTTCACCAAGCTCACAATGGCCATACTCAATCTGAGACAACACTACTTTAGGATTATAATAATAAGTAGTCATGTTATTGAGGGGTTGAAACAGGCAAGTTATTTTTTCAGATATTATTACTCATATATTTCAGTATCACAATACGACATTATATGAGATTATATCCATGTTTCCTCACTCAACTCTCTACTCGCGTTAAGTGTGGGACGCTGGACACCTCTCGCCCTCAGTGGTTGCCATTTTGTCTACGTAGTGGAAGGGAAAGAACCACCGACATTGTGAAGTTGTACATATGTTTCATATTTATATTTTGGCTGTCAAACGTTGGCGTTAATACTCCGCTCGGTTGCAACTGGACGAAGAAGAAGAAGAGGTCATCTGTTGTTCTGCTGAATGCAGAAGACTTTTTACCACGTTAACAGTAAGTTATTTTTATGTTTTTTGTGCTTTTCAATCCAAATGTGTAGCTAGCCAGACTTGTCAGTAATTAAACTAAGACATTATAAGTAGTGTAAGTACATTTCCTGTTTTTTTTTATGTAAACGAATTGTAAAGCTATCACTAGCCACAGTCATGCTCCACCGCTAGCTGCTATCAAGCTTGTGGCGTCGATTAATTTGCCAGTTAACCTGCATGTTTAAAATGTTAGACTGTCAGTGATGGGAATCATAATTGTCAGACAACATATCTGTCTCTGGGATTTTTGCCTCCAATGTCTGGTGGTGAAAATGTCTGTACAGAAAGTTATTTCTGTAGATTATCTGTTCATTTCCACTGTAATTCTGTAATTATCAGTGTCCATCCGATTCTGTAATTTATATACATCACCCCAAATGTGGTCTTTGCACGACAAAAACTCTTCTTTTGTTGAATTTATGACTTTTTAAAAACTGAGTTTCTTATTAATGGGTAATGTTAATTTTTATATAAAGCAACACTGCGTAACTTTTCTACCATATAGAAATTTATACCATCTGCCACCAACAGATGTTATGGACTGATCATTTTGGTTATCCATCTGACGTCCTCCGGCTGCTCTTTTCCACAAAACATATTTTTCTAATCCTACGTAGTCATATGAACATAATTCTTAAAGATATCTAGTTGTTGACAGAAACAAAGGATTATACAACATTATAGTTGTTTGTAGTTGAATTTAAGTAAATATAATAGACTAAAGCACCTGGATTCTCTCAGATTAGAGCTGTGCTTGTTTCTGTCATGGGAATACAGTGACTTTCTCACCATACGATACTGTGTCCTTCCTCCAGGGTGATGCATGAAAGTTGAACCAGGCTGACAGTGAAGTATAACATATCATTCTCTCATGGTTTCAGTATTCAGGTGGGTGAACTGACACTAAGCACACAGACATTTCTCACATACTGAATTCCACAGGGGAAAAATGTGCTAAAAACCAACATGGAACTGTAAGACAATCAACTGAGCTCTCAGTAAATAAGTTTTCTTTACTGTTGCCCCCTTTTTTCTTATTATATTCAGAAGTCTCCGGAGAGACAAAGGTAGAAAGCCACCGAACACATTTACTCAAGATTTACGTTTCTATATTACTTGAACGTCTACATTTTTTCTCTTATTGACTGTATTTTTTGAATTCCACATTTATCTGATCCCACTCTCACTCTGCCTTTGTGAAAATACAAACAAAGAGCTGATAACAAGTACAGTACACGCTGAACTTGATAATCTGACTGCCTGTGTTTGTTGCCCAGTTGGATATGTTTTTAGAGAAGCCAAGAATCCATAAATTCCTGAGACGAATGCAGTGTTATCATGACCAATGGAACCAAGGCATTAAACACCACATTACTCTGACCAAGTTAAAAGTCAGATCCAGAATTTACTTCCAACAGGAGATACCTCACCGCCTGTACTGCCTGTTACACCTGACAAAATTTAAACCACATTGTGAAACTTTTCTGCCGTAAACTGATTTTAAAACTGAATGGATGTTACCTCCTGTTGATCTGCACTGACCTGTGATCAGGTGAACGGTGTCTCTGTCATTCGTACGTCTGTTCTCACACTATGTAACTTTGGGCTCCGGGTCGGGAGAAGTACGTAACGCTTTACGGCACTAAGTCACACACCACCAACTATTTCACTGATTTTGGTGAAACTGGATCATATTTTATGGAGAAAATGTTTCAGCTGCTCCGTCTCAGCTCTCTGTGTTTTACAGAGTTTATGATGGACAGTGGTTGGTGAGAGCTTGGTGAAATAAAAGGCTGAAAGACAGACGCCGAGCTGGGCTGACTGCTGTTGGACTAGTCAGTAATATTAGCTGCTGCTGTGTCTGCTGTTGTGGATGATTGGATGTTAGCAAAGTTGTCGACTGGCTAGTTTTTGATCATAAATAAGTAAGTTTTATTAAAACTTGTTTTATTTCTGTTGTGCAGTAAAGATGATAATTAGCTGCATCACAGCTGCATCTGTTTATTTAACCTCGTGCCTCTAAATTAAGTTCAGATGTTACTTGGTCTAAACTAGTAATATTGCCAAGTGACTTACATGACGACATGTACGATTGCTGCACAATTACACAACACCAACAACAACCCTGCAAGTGAGCTTTCTGTCTGACTGAACTCAAAGTGACACACCAGGCAGGTTTAAATTTTGCACAAGGAGATGAGGTGTTTGACAGTGAAGTGAATGAAGGATAATGTGTGTGTGTGTGTGTGCCAGTGTTTGCAGAGGACACACAGGTTTACTGAGCGCAGGAATGTGGCAGAACATGCTGACATTCCTGGAGGATTCAGGCTCCACCCACACATACCTCCACTCTCTGTTTACTAACTTCCACTGTTCAAAACTTCACATTGATTGGACACTGATTGGAAAATTAATTTGTTGATTTAAGAACTGCATTTCCCCCCATGAGACCTTTTTAAGTATCTATCTACCCACATTTATCAAAATCTACAATTTCTAAACTCTTAACTCAGTTTCTGCTGGATTTTTGGTTCTTTTTTTCTAGATTATTTTTAGGTTTGAAGAATTGTCTGAAATATCTGTACTATTCTCTGCACTGCAACTCAAGTTGTATATTTGATTTCTTCAGTGCATCACTTCTAAACCAAACTCACTATGATTGATTGATTATATCTGCATCTTTTCCTTGGTCTGTATTTGACTTTTCTTGAGCTGATTAAAGAATTGTGACAGTTACAATATAATACTGGGGATGAATGAAGACAAATGACCGTGAAGACTAATGAAAGATAAAAGGTGAGTTTAAATTAATAGACCGACAAACGAGTCAACTGCTGTTCACATTAGAAACAAAAATCACAAATGAAACTTTTTCCCTCTTGAAGAAGTCATTCAGATTTTTTACAACACAATAATTAGTGTCACTCCAGCTCAGGTTACAGAGGCCCATTAGAGAGAGAGAGAGGAATTTTAACTCACTCACCTGTTAGTTCAAGCTTATCTCAGTTTCATTGATGGTCCTTGTTGTTACTCGCTGCTCTGTGTTCAGGCTGGTTGGCGGATGTGACCCAAACACTCACCTACAGACACACTTCAGCCGGGGAGGAGGAGGAGGAGGAGGAGGAGGAGTGAAGCTGTGGAATGCAGCCTTTCTGGATGTGCTGCATGAAAAGTGATGTCACTCTGAAAGTGGTGGGAGGTAATTAAATACATTTACCCAAGTACAATTTTGGGCTTTCTACCACTTTGATCTCAGAGGAAAATATTCTACTTTTCACTCCTCCACATTTATCTTTGGTGCTGAATTTACTTTTGCACATTTAGATTTTTAGTTTGTGAGGTAAGATCTTAAAATATCACAAATGCCATCTCTTTCTTCTTTTGGACTTTTCTTCTTTCATTTGTTCATGAAAATCCCCAAAACTTGAAACACAAAGTTTTAACCTGACAGCCAACTAACCTGCTTCACTCTCAGAGGTTTCGCTTTTGTTAGCCTGTAAATGTTTACCAACTCTTGTTTATTGTCACTGAAGAACAGACTTTTATTTTATGACTTATTACTTAAGTAAAAGGTGTGAGTACTCCTTCCACTACTGCCTCTGTCTGTCTAAACAGTGATGTCACTGTGAGACTGAAACTGGGCCCTCCCACCGTGAGTAAGATAAAAAACTCAGAGGAGTGGCTCTCTGACGCCGCCCTGTTCTTTCTCCAAACATCCAGCATTCCTCTTATGTGTACATGTTTGTGTGCGTGTGAATATCTGCCGAGCAGTAACAGCTCTGCTCATCTGCTTTTTCTCAGCAATGTTTAATTACAGCAGCAAACAAAGACAAGCAGACACACACAAGTTTTGAGGAGAGGTGTCAGCCAGCAGCAGACGTCTATGTTAGGATGCTGTTGCAGTGGATGATGTGCATGAATGAAACTAGCATTTAATTTACTTTACTCATATTCAAACTCTAGCTTGGCTGAATAAAACCCACTGCATGTAGAGGTTAGGGGTCAGTCTGTTAGATAGAAAGCTGTGACCAGCGATCATTTTTGTTACTGATAAATCTGCACATTGTTTTTGAACTAATCAGTTTGGTTCATAAAATGTGAAACCAGTGAAATTACATATTATATTCATTTCACTGCAGATTCACTGCAACAGCTGATTGCTAAACGTCCAAGTAAAAACACTTAAGTTTTCATAGAAACGTGGCACACGGTCAATGATATTATTTCTCTGGGTCGTGGATGGTTCTTTGTCCAAACAGTCATTGAGGCTGATTCTGATCCTGTAGTGGTGTGATTAAACAACTAAGCAGATGTGTTTATTGAATACATTGGAGTCATGTCCTGATAGGAAAGAGCAGAAGTTGACCAAAACTGAAATTATCGTAATTTAAATTTTATCTGACAAAGTCATAACTGGTGTAGGTGTTGTATTCTTCTCTGTCATTGTGCTCTTCATGTGTTTTCAGTGCCACCTTGTGGTTGTTTTTCCAAGTGGTAAATAAGTGTTGTGTAAGTGCAGATTGTACAGTACAGTATGTTCTGAAGAGTATGTGGTTCAGACTAAACTTTGCATCTTATCAAGTTTTTTTTTTTTCTGCTTATTATTCATGTCATTGTTCTGATTTATTGTGCTTTCAAATGGCTGAATTGCACATCACTATCCTATTTAACATGAAATATCTTGTTAGTAATGTGTTCAGTTGAGTATAGTTGAGTATAGTAAATACAGTGTTTTCACTAGTGTTGTAATAGTGTCTAATATTAGATTAGATTAAACTTTATTGTCGTTGCACAAAGTACTTAGACAATGAAATGCTGTCTAGTATCTAACCAGAAGTTCAGAGTAGTACAGCAATGTTAACCTGCAAGGCAGTGCACAATCGAAAGAAAGATAACTACTCAAAGTTACAAAATGTGCTTGGTGACAGTAGTGCAATGCCTTTGGTTACAGCTAGAGAAATGAAACTGTAGAAACAAATTCATTCCCGATATTTAATATATTTATTTCAACAGTTTTTACACATGATCTTTGTGCATATATCATCATTGTTAAAATAAACATTTGTAGTCAACGAAAAAATCCAACAACAAAAATATTTCGTAGCTTCCATCTTTTCGACGTCCTTGGAGCTTGTTTAATTCGTCATCTCTCTCTTCAACATGATCAACAGACAAAATGATGCCACCTGACTTTGGCTTAGACCATAAGAGACCATATTTGATCATGAACATCAATGTCAGTTACAGTAACATACATTTTAAATTCACCGACTTTTATCAAATATACATCAAAAGATAAAACATGTTTTTGTAGCTAATAGAAATAAAACATGACAAATATTTTATAGTGATGACAAAACATGACCACTGTACTGCATAATTATCTTCAGCACAAACCATTATGTACAGAGCTGTGTGGCAAAATGAACGAAAACACAAAAATATAATAATTATAACAGTAATAATAAGAAGAAGAACATCTTAAAGTCAGAGATGACAAAAATCTAAGTTTTCTTGTTCAATGTAAAATCAACAGCATCAATATAATTATCATTAGCACAATTCACTAGAGACAAAGCTGTGGAGCAATTTGAATGAGGGAAAAACCTTTGTAATTATCAAAACACATACAAACAAACAAGAGCATGTCTATTTAAGTCAAAGATAACAACTATTCCCAGCATTTCAACTTATTTGTTACCTGTTTAACATATCATAGCATATCAACATATGAAAGGGTGCCACAGTATTTGTGCATGAAGTAAAAAAAACTTTGACATCAACAAGCAAACATTTCAGTTAATGCTGATTCATCTACTGTCTAAGAAGACATCGATAACTTCTTGAGGTTATGTTGAGAAATAAAACAATAAAAATGTAAATACTTAATTAAGTTACATCACATAATCTCAGCACATGGTCTTTGTAGTACATAGGCCTACATCATCATCATCATCATCATCATCATCGTCATGTTAGTTTGATAAACATAATAAAAAAAGAAACAATAAGATAAAAATAACAAAAGTAAAACATAAAAGACAAAACAGTCAGCATTGTATCATTATTTGTTCATTACTGACCAAAAACATCATTTTTGCTTTCTTGTTTTTGTATTTGTGATTATTACGAGCCAACTATGAAGCAATAAATGAACCATGCTTTTTTCTTTATAGTAAATAATCATTATCATTGTCATCATCATTATTGTGCACACTGGCTTTAGTGTGCATGGCCATATGTCAATATGAACAAAAAAAAAAGATAAAAACAAAGAGCTGTAATCAAATAACACATTTTTTTTATCAATCTTTTTCTTCAATTATTGTTTTCATCACAATATTCGTGCATAACAGTCACACACATAGGCACGAAGGAAGGAAAATGAACATAAGTTCACAAAAACAAAACATGATCTCTTTTTTAATGCTCTTTGCTGTACATCACTTCCCTTATCATTGACAACGTCAATATTGTGCACAGCAGTCATTATGTATAAAGGCCTATAGAAAACTGATAAAAGAAAACAAAACAAAAAGGCGTGGTACAGAAAACTATTTCCAGCTTTTCATCTTCTCTGCAATTTGTTTATCTCATGTTTAAGCTCATGATCATGTTCACAGTTCACAGTGCCCACAGTTTTCACTGTCAAGTCAGTTACATTAACAAATCAACATACACTTAAAAATAAAACATAAAATCTTGTATTTGGTTATTATTAAATTATTTCATACACAAAATATTTGAGTTGTTTATATTGCACTGATTACGCTGAAGACTTCAGTCTCCATATGCTTTTGATCTTCTCTGGAGTACATTTGTGTATGAAAAATTCTCGTATGCTTAAACTTGATTGAAGATATTTGTCTAGATTGTTCACTTTATGTTGAAAGCGTCTTTTAATCCTTTCAGTGCTTGTTCCTTTGTGATTGTCCTCCAGGCCTCTGGAACATCAGCTGGCTTGGCTTTGTATTCTTGAGCAAATCTGTCATTGTACTGAACCAGGACAAACTTCCAGTAGTCAGATGCCTCTATGGTGGGGTCTGGAGGAATGAGCCAGTCAGGATAGTAGTCAGTGTACTTCTTGTAAGGATGCCACTCCCATTTAGTGTCTGTGTTTTGGAATTTAAGTTCACTGTGCACATCTGTTGTACACAGTGTTTCAGTCAGCTTCTGCGTGTCCATATACCTATAATGACCAAGTCCTTGTGGCCGATGAACAGCTGCATGATGTTGCTTGTGTTCTTTGCCTCCAGCTTCACATGGAACTTTACAAAATGGACATTGTTGTCCACAGCCAAACATCCGCTTGAAAAGCACATCTTGTGGTTTGATTGGGAGTTTGTTCAGAGTTTCAGTGATGTCTTCAGAGTTTGAGAATTCCTCCTGCAGTTGTTCCTTCAGTTCACTCAGTGATTTAATGAGGCTCTTTTTAAATGGATGGCATGTGCTTTGGATTTGGAACAGGGTGGTTTTTTCATCCTCCACTGAAATTGAGATGTCTTTTTTCAAATATTTGCGCATGTTGTTGATGAGCTCTGTGATGCTTTCCTTGTCATCTGGCAGCAGAACCCCATCCTCTCCTTTTGAGGCCTGTTCTATTGCTTCTCTTATTTTGTCAACTATAACCAGCAGGTTCCTATTTTGCAGTTTGCACAGAGTTTGCTCCTTTGACATATTTTGTTTGATGTGCTCCAATATCCAATCCTTAACATATATCTCATAGTTACAGATGTACTTGACAAAACTTTTAAAGTCTTCCTTTTGCAGCAGCTCTTGCTGAATGTTGTAATGGAAAAGGGAACGGGAACTGTACTCTGCTGAATGGGAACTTGTCAAAATTTCATCCACAATGTCTATTCCCAGAGATCTACTGATGTACTCTTCAACAGCAGGTCTGATACAACATCTGATAAAATCAGTTGATTTGCGTTGGCAATCATCTCTCTGTTTGTATAAACCAATGAAGTCTGACAGGTACTGAGGCTTGTACTTCTCCAACTGAATTTTGGGATCCCTATCTGACAAGAATTTTCTGTGCATGTAAAGAAACTCTCTTGAGGCAATGCCACAAATGTGAAGTTTCAAGTCAATCTCAAACTCGGGTGTGTAATCCTTGCCTTGTTTAAGGGATTTATCTATTTTTTCTAGAAGCTCCTTTGTAAAACAGTCATTGTAGTCTCCGTCTGGTTTTGCAGTATCATGTATAAACCGTGTACAAGACTCAATGACACGGTCTGCACGGTCCTGCAAGTCTTCCTTCATGTGTTTTTTCAAGATCGTATTTATTACTTTTTTAAAGATGTTTTTCTTTTTGATATGTTCTGTTTTGACCTGAAATGGACCCCTTGCAATTTCATTAAGGTCTGTAATGTTCTGAAATTCCTCATTGACATTGCGATTTAGGAAATTCTCTCTCAAGTGTTCAAGGATTTTAGCAGGTATATTTTTTTCTTTCAGACCAGACACATTTACAGTGACTTCAGTCCACGTCTTTTCAAACTCATCTACCAATTGGTCTTCAGACAGTGTGGAGTGTTTGCAGTCACTCAAGAGTCTCATAACTTTTTCTTCAATCACTTCTCTGTGTTTTCTTTGAATTTCCTGAGCCTCTTTTGAACTGTTTCTTAGCGCAAGTGCACAATCCAAACCATTGTTAGCTGAACACTGGATTTCTTTTGCAAGGCTCTTGATACTATTGCGAAAGTCAGTGTTGTATTTCTCGATCAGATGCACATGTCTGTTTTTCCTTTTATAGTATTCCTTTAGTTTCTGATTCATTATTTTTTCTTGTTCTGTTATTTTTTTCAACGCCTGCGATTTCTTTGATTCAACCAATGTAGTCAAATGATGGAGATCATATTTGTTGTCAGTTTTTGAGATTTCTAACTCTGCTTCTCCCTGCCAAATAAAAATCTCCCTTTTGAACTCCCATTCCCATTGACTGAACTCTTTGCAAAGATTGTCATATGCATGAGCCACAAGAGTGTTTCTGAAACTAAAGATGAAGTTCTCATATTTGACTGCTTTCCAGAGACTTCTTATCCATTCTAGAAACTCTGGGATCTGTGAAACATTGTTGCTTTCATCTCTTGTCACTGTCTCCAAAATATTTCTCTTGAAATCTGCGACAGCTTCACTGTAACCTGTGTTCACTGATGCCATTGGTGGGGTCCCGTGCCAGAGTCCTGGGATGTTCCAGTTGTTTTTTTCTATGTCATAGTCCAGCACGTCTGTGAATGCCTTTATAGAAGGCTGCTTTTCCATCTCAGCTGCGATTTGTGTCATTTCATTAAGTTGGTCCAAGAGATGTTTTCTTTCAGTCATGTTCTTTGCATGAGCAGAAACTCCAGCAACATTCTGGTGCACAAAATGACAAACTGGCTTTTTTCCAATTTCCTTCATTCTCAAGAAAGCATGAGCTGCAATTTGCAGGACATCTTTCATTTCTGTTGAATTCTCCATTGCAACATTGATGATGGTGACATCACTCAAACCAATGACAAAAGTTGCCAGCTGGTTATCATGCTCATAACTGTCCTCTAATTGTGCCAGCTGAGGAGCCTTAAGACCCTCTGTGTCAATGAGGACTATGAAGTCACAGTTCAGCTTGGATTGCATATCCTCACCTACTTTGAGGAAGAGCATGAAAGCTCCTCTTGTGCATCTGCCACTGCTGACAGGAAACTGCACACCAAACATGGTGTTGAGGAGTGTTGACTTCCCGGTGCTTTGAACACCCAACACAGTCAGTACCAACAGTCTGCTCTTCTCTCCAACCTTCTTGTGAAGTTCCATTAGCACATCTGTCACCCATCTCTCTGGGATGTTGGAAGCATCTCCATCCAAGAGCTCTAAAGGATGTCCATCCAACATCATCTCAGCAGCCAAACTAGGGAGGTGAGAGATTTTATCAGGACTGTCTTGTGACTGTGAGGAAACCTCATAGATCAGTCCCATCTCTCTCATGTAATGCTCTATTCCTAAAGAGCTATCTAGCAAAGCCTGATCCAACTCTGCAATCTCTTTAACATCTTTCTCCTTTTTGTTTTGCTGCTCTGACAGTTTCTGACGCAGTAAAGATCGTTGAATGATTGGCCGAATTTTTGAATTTAGTTTAAGTTTCAACCACTTAAGGAAAAAATCTCTTTTCTCTTTGTCACCTTCACATAAGTTTTCAATGAAACACTTCATGGCTCTGGATAGTTTGTGTTTGCCAAGCTCTACCTTAATCAGTGTTTTTTCTGCCTGTAGCTGACATTTATATTCTTCCAGGCCTTGTTCACCAGCTTTTTTAAACCTGCATTCTTCCATTTCTAACTGTGATAATCTTTTCCAGTTAATGCCTTGTAAAGGAAGTTGTCGTCTCTTGTAGTCTGGTATACTCTGCACCCCAATTCCTTTCACAATCTCCTCAGCTGCCTTCTTTTGGTCTTCACTTGTGCGTTCATCCACAGACAGACCAAGTTCAACAGCTTTGTCAAGCATATTTTCAATGTTTGTTGTGGTTTTTACATCTGTCAAAGATTTTCTGATGGCTCCACAAAGTGTTTTAGAAAACTTTGCAACATTAATTTTTGGCTCTTTAGTTTTTACATTGGTGTTTGGTAAATCTAATTCTTTCAGTGTTGTCTTGATGGACATCATGTCCTCTTTAGTTAAGTCCTTGAAGTTAACAACCAAGAACAGTTTGGATCTCACATCTTGGAGAGAAGTCAGAATCTTGTGCTCATCTTCTTCAACTTTGTCCAGGAATACAAAAGTAGCAGCTGACACATGAAAAAGAAAGCTGAACTGTGCGGGTGACTCACAAATGTCTCCTCTCAGATTGGCAAACGCAACTGGTTTTGGAAGTATGTCAAGATTTTCTTTCCCACAGGGAAGGTACCAGCAAACCTCTACCAGACCATTGGCAATTTTTCTTTGAACTGCTCCTCCTTCCATCTCTCTGTGTATGAACATATTGTTATTGTACTGGCCAAGGCTAAGAATGTGATTTAGAAACTCTGACTTGGATAGACTAGAATTTTTCAGCCTCACAAAGGAATACAATGGTATATCTGCTTGGACAATGCTCTCTTCAACAAACCCTCTTGATTCAGAAAGCTCATGTGGACGCCACTCTTTGACGATGTCTCTCAGAGCCCACAGCATCAGTGTACACTGACTGTTATGGCCATGGGGCAACACGAGTGGGACAGAAAACTGACACATTGACATCTTGAGGGCCATTTCCTGTTGCAAGAACCTGTCAGCACAAAGGAAGAGTGCTGTTATGAGGTCAAGAGGGTTAACGTCATTATCCTCTGTGGAGTCATTTGTGTAAATTTTAAATGGATCATTGTTCTCCTCTTCATCTTCTTCATCATCATTGTTTGAAAATTGTGTACAGTTCCTGCATTCTGCATTGATTTTAAATAATTTTCTGAGAAAGCACCATGGTATGTCTTCCACTGACTGAGCAGTTTCATCAGATATGCTGTTTTTGTTTATCTCCAAGAGAGATCGAAGTGTGATCTTGTTAGGATAAAACTTCTTCAGACCCACTTTGGAGAGAAAGTTCAAAAGGTCTATAGGAGACAAAGGAAAGGGAAAAAAAAGAAATAAATTTAGACTGTTGGGACCTTTTCTTTACTAGAATGTAGTTCAAGAACTGTCCACAGTGAGATCTGTCATTAAATATGTTTCAGTTTTTTTCATTCATGCAATTCCCTCATCAGCCATGTCTGCAGGTTGGATTTGAACCCTTGGTCGCTGCGGAACCCCCAAATTCCAGCGTGTGCACCACGGTCGCTGTAGTATACGCGGCTGTTTTATTTTTGAGGGACGAGCAGCCCGCGTCAATTTACACAGAGCACCTCGAGCTGACAGGAAGCCAGACACAGAAACAGAATAGAGAAGCTGGTGGATTTTCAAAATAAAATATCCTGTGCAAACTGCCAGTCGTAAAAACAGACAAAAGAGAAACAAATGAAGTACGTAGCATATTTACACATGTAGAAGCATATTTAGAAGAACATAAACCAGGTAAATGACCAAATCTGAGCAAGTAAACAAAGTCTGGCGGGATAAACGCTTCTGAAACGCTCCCATCGGGGTTTCAGGGGTAAGCCTTCGTCCATGGGTGCACACGCTACCTACTGAGCTAACCAGTGCCCCATGTTTTGATATTTTAATGCATTTTCTACAGGGATGTCCAATGTACGGCCCGGTGGGCAATCACAGCCTGCGGTCAGATTTCATGCGGCCCGAAGCTTCATTTTTATAATATATTATTCATGGCCTGTTAGGATTGTCAGATACTATATGGCTGGAAGATTTGTCTTTTTTGGTTGACATAACGAAGCATTTGAACCTTTAAGGACATAACTGCTGCTGTTATATATCTGTAGATGTGACACAAAATATTCCTTTCTGAATGATTTTGTGAAAGACAAGAGCAAGAGTGATACAATTTAAACTTAAATGTTGTATTACTCATAAGTCATGTTTTCATGCAAGTAAACTATTATATTTATACTATGAATATATATCTTATTATAACTTTCATATTTAGGTTTGATATTCTGTAAGCACTAGGGATTTGATTATACTTTAAAGATCCTCTTTGGGCTTCTGACAATTGCATTTAAAATACATTTTGACTGTAAAAGTATCATGTGTAGGGCTGTGTACCTGAGTCGTCTTCTCTGTCCATTATTTGAGGTCAGACGTTCCTCTGGTTCCTTTTCATAAACCTAAAGGCAAAATAAATTTAATAAATAAAATAAAATAAATAAATTTAGTAAATAATTTTGTAGTATATAAAGTTGTACCTCGAAATCCATTCAAATCAATCAGTCATATAAACAAACAAAAGCTACAAACTTTCACCTTCATCTTCCATAAAGTACATACAAAAACTTCACAACAACACCTGTTCTCTTTCATCCAGGTGATGGAATATTGAGATGTGCAATAACACATTTAAGCAACTGGGGAAAGTGATGTTAGCATATTAAGCTATGACTTACCAGATAGCAGGCTACAGGTGGCTATAGCATCTCAAATCTTGAATCTTGAATTCCTTCTGTACATCTGGTGACAACATCCCCAGGATTTATAACCAGGTGATGCCACGCCTCCTGATAGATGACAGTGTGTTGACTCATCATGTCATAAAACACCTTCATAGCTTTCAGCAACTCCTCCACGTGATGCCAATTGATTCCTGGACTTTTTCAGTAGGGGTGTTACAGAAATGCCAGGGTGGAGATGTTACAGCTTGCTGTAATTGGTTTAAGCTTCCTTTTGTTGTTCTGACAAATAACTTCTTACTATAAAGACATACAGATACATTCACAGTTTCATCCTTGCCTCCATACTGTCTCTATCTAGCCTGTGCACCCGAACATTAGTAACATCAACGTGCATCTTTCCATCAAGTGTGCTTCCCACTTTTTGAGCAATCTGTCTGTCCTTTGTATTCTGATTCTGCCTGATATTTATTTATTGATAGGTTTTACTTAAAGTATTCATATGAAAAGTACTAAGGCCATTCAGTTTAATGAAATACTTAATCATACTATTAATGTTACGTCATATTAGAAAATGAAAGTACTGTCTTATATTGTTTAGAGCAGCACAGGGAATTCATTTTTTTTTTGATAGGTGTTTGTGACACTTTGTGAGGATAAGAGAAGTAATGTACTAGTAGTACTAATGTACTATTACTGAAAGTGTAGATGACAGATGCTGTTGTTCATATGGTTCTTTTTATCGTTTTGTGGAGCTTGTTTTGTTTGTTTTTTTTAGATTTTTTTTGGCCTTTTCAAGCTTTATTTTGACAGAAACAGCTGGAGAGTGACAGGAATGTGGAGAGAGAGAGACGGGGAATGACATGCGGAAGGAGCCACAGGTCGGATTCGAACCCTGGGCTTCCACAGCAAAGACTGAGCCTTCGCAACTCCTCCGCTTGTTTTGTTTTGTATAAATACTTGTGTACATTTATTTAAGTGTGTGGCATTATATCATGAGGGAATTTTAATTTGACATCCTTTATTTGTCTTTTTATCATCTTTGGAAACACTGAAAGTTTAAATTATTTTATAGATCCAAAAAAAGAACCTTTAACCTTAAATCCTGCTGTTTCATTGCCATCTATTTCATCTTCCAGCAGGAAGAAGGAATCATTATTGTTTTTGGCAAGTGGTTAAGAAGTGATTTGTAAAGAAGGGGATAAAGTCTAAAGTCTAAAAAACTTGCAGCACTAAACAGTGGATGAGTTATGATATGGTGTTTTATTTATCACTTCAGAGTTCTCTTCACTGCCTCTCTACTCATACATGGGTGGAAATTTTAAGGTCTTTTTTTTCTTTAATTGCATACTTCTGATTCATATAACTCCATAAATGGGAGAATGCTCTGCTTTTATCCACAGAACCAAAAAAGTCTGTCTGACGCATCTTCAATATAAACTACTGAATTGTGATAGGTGGAATTTTTTAACACATTAGAGAACAAAACTTCTTGATTATGACTGTATTGTCTTTCTTTATTCTCTCTTGTTACTTTCTGAATGAAAATGTTTCCTGTAAAAACAAATAATTTGACAGTAAGTTTGCAAGAGTTTTGTTGAACTTGTGCTCATTTATTCATTACACTGAAATGATCTGATATTATCTAGCACCATTGGTATCTGATGTGTACGTGAATCATGAGGGATTACGGAAAAACAATATTACACTATATTACTGAAGAAATAAGCATTTTCCAGTATCTCACTTCCTTGTGACTTAACAAGCATCATTTGGTTATAGATTAAACAGTCAGCAGGTTATAATCACAATGTTTGCATGTGTATAAAAGGAGTGTAAAGTAATAGAAGAAAGAGTAAAGACCTGTTTTGGGCATTCCTGTGTAAATCAGTCCTCTCTTCTGCAACCGTGTCTCTTAAAACTTAAAGTTTGAATCATTTTGTTTTCAGACACATTCCTCTTTTTATTCCTATTTATACACATCAGGTTAATTGTGGTTTAATTTAGCTGTGATATGTTTGAAAGAGATTGATCAATCAAGTTTTGTGTTTATGTTCAGCTTTGGATGTTAAAACTGAAAGTTTAAATAATGTTATAGATCCATGATCCATAGAACCTTTAACCTAAAATCCTGCTGCATCAGTGACGTGTAGAAACAAAAGTTGTACAATCTTCCAGTTAGGGAAGGCGATCATTAAAGTGGTTTAGAAGTGGTGTCTAAAGAAGCAACATTTGCCCATTTTCATATGATTATAACTGTTAATACTAATGTGTTAGTCAAACATTTTTAGCACATTTGAAGCATTGTTTGTATAATATTTGAAGTTGCATAATATGTTTTTTGGAGGAGAATTCTTGTGTAATAGTATGATTTGGTTGTTACTGAAGCTGAGAACTGCTGCACCTGCATCTTTTTTTGATGACGTTCTTGAGAACATAAGTTAACTATCTCTCTATCTTGAGAATGAGCCTTGCAAGATAAGATAACAAGATAATCAAACCAGTTGGCACCAGAACCAAAGGTCATTTACCCTTGTTACTTACAATGATTGTCACAGATCTGGACTGCCATGCCAGCATGCATAGATGGTGTCTTATTAATGTAGCATTGATTCTACATAATGGGCAATGCATGCAGGAATGACATGCAACGCCAGTAAATATTAATTGTCCAAAATAAGACAGCAGTCAGGAAAAGGTGCATGAAAAGAATCTGAACTTTGCAAGGTCATTTAAAAACAAACCTTCCCTAACAGTGCTCTTGAAGGCTGGAATCAGGTGTGATCAAATGAACTAAAACACTTCAGTTATTCCATGTTGCCCTGTTCTCTCTCAGTGCAACTCCCTACATTGTCTATATTTACGTAGCTGCACGCAGCATGTTTAATGTTACACAGCAGGAAAAGGAAATGGATGTGATTCAGCCCCTTAGTGTACTGAAACATACACTACTCACAAAAAAGGGATATTCAGCTTTCAGATGAAAATCAGAGTGCACCTAAAATGGACTATAACCTTTACAGGTGAACTAAAATGCTGTTCTCTAACAAGGTGATTAATTGCATAAATCAAGTGTCTGATCCATGAATCGACCACTAAATGTTCTTGTTCATTGACAATTTCTATTTAAGCAGTCCATTTCATCATGCTGGAGTAATGTGTTGATGTCAGTCATAGTAAAAAAGTAGAAAAGAATTAAAAACGTTTTAAATGATGATTGAAATTTACCTGACAATTTCATATGGGTGTAGTATTGTTAAAATATATCTATTTTATGCAAAAAATGTGCTCTTTTAAAAATTTATGTTCATGAATTGTTCTTGTCAAATATTACATTTGAGTGCTCTGTCTCTGTAGGGCATTATGTACTTCTGACTCTATTCATTGTGAACCTCATGTGCTTTTAGTGCCCTCTAGTGGCTGTGATACATGTGTGGTGTGTTAGTGCAGACTACGGTCAGCTTCATTTTTCTTCAAATCTTCTGCGGTATGTGACACAGCATGGAATTATTGATTGTTGTCTGATTACTTGTGCTCTCAATTGGAGGCTGAACTGCACATCATCATCACTGTTCTTCCATGCATTCACTATTTCTTCAAACAGTGAAGCAGTTCTCCACTGTGTATTCATCACGCACGCCTTTAATCTGATCAGATTTTATGAATAACATTAAATAACAAAGTAGTCATGTGATGCTTTAATTCACTCATAAACAAGTTGTTTGAGCTCAAGCCGATGAGGCCTACAGACCAGAAATACCAAGTAGACGTCCAAAACGTGCAATCTTAACAAGAAATTGAATTCACAGAAAAAGATGTGACACATGACATTAGGTGATAATATATGTATTATTATGTATTTATATTCACCATTGATGAGGCGACCATTTTGGACCGGGAACACAAATGAGCTTGAAAATAATATCAGTACTTCAGATTCCTTGATTCATCATCTGTCTTTAAAATCTGTAAGAAATTCTTTTTGCACATGATCTTTGGACATATATCATCGTTATCAGTAAATAAAAATAAACAACAAAAATCATTACAGATGTGTAATGTGAAAAAATGATCCATAGTTTCCAGTTTTTCGATTTCCTTGTAGCTTGTTTAATTTATTATCTCTGTAAAAAAAAAAAATCCAACATGATCAACAGACAAAATGATGCCACCTGCTATTGGCTTAGACCATATTTAATCATGAGCAAGAAAGTCAATTACAGTAACATAAATTTCAGATTCACTGACTTTTATCAAATATTCATCAAAAGATAAAAATGGTTTGCATGTAGCTAATAGAAATAAAACATTAAAAATATGTAAGAATCAAATTGACATAATATAAATCTGTTTCACATGACCACTGTACTTGAAAATCAACATCGTCAGCATAATTATCTTTAGCACAACTCATTATGGACAGAGCTGTGGAGAAAAATTTAATTAAAAAACCCCCAAAAAGAACTAACAGATAACAAAAATCATTTCAGCTTTTCAACTTTTTTGTTGCTTGTTCAACACATCATCTGTCTGAAAGAATTCAAATCAAGAGATCATTAACAACATGTGAAAGGATGTCAGAGTATTTCTGCATGAAACAAAAAGTCTTTGGCGTCAACATGTGTACATTTCAACTAATGTCAAAAACATCAATTTCCACTAATGCTGATTCATGTACTGTCTAAGAACACGTCAATAATTTCTCCAGGATACATTTTCAAGAAATATTAAGAAATAAAAATAATAATATAATAAAAATGTAAAATATAGACAAATGTTACATCACATAATCTCATCACATGGTCTTCATAGTACAACATCATCATCATCATCATTGTGCACACTATTTATTATGTTAGTTTGATAAACATATTTAAAAAAAGACTAAAACAAGATAAAAATGATAAAAGTAAAAAGTAAAAAACAAAACAAGTCAGCATAGTATCTTAAAATATTATTTACTGACCAAATACACAGCTTTTTCTTTCTTTAACTAACAATTAGAAAGCCAACTGTGAAGCAACAAATGAACTATGCTGATATTTCTGACATTACAACATCCATTACAAAACATTTTTCCCATGTAGTAAATACTCATGATCATTGTCATCATCATATCATCATTATTGTGTACGCTTGCTAAAATGAACATGGTCATAAAAGAATATGAACAAAAAAAAAATGAATAAATAAAAATGAGTTGTTTGTTTTGTATTAAAAGAAAAAAGCCAACAAAAAAGAAATATCTCTTTTTTCATGTGGTCTTTGAAGTACGTCATTATCATATTTGTACATACCAATTATTATACACATAGGTATGAAGGAACAAAAATAAACATAAGGTCAAAAATCAAAACATAATCATGATTTTTTAAGTAGAATAATGGTGCAGCCAAGTTGATAATTTTTAACATTACTGATCTGTGTTCAATCTGACTGTTCTGCTGAATACCCTAACATGATCAGTCTCCTTATCCTTTTGGTCTTCTCTGAAGTACATTTGTGTTTGAAACATTCCTGCATGTTTAAACTTGTCTGGATTGTTCACTTTATGTTGAAAGCGTCTTTTAATCCTTTCAGTGCTTGTTCCTTTGTGATTGTCCTCCAGACCTCTGGAACATCAGCTGGCTTGGCATTAAATTCTTGAGCAAATCTGTCATTGTACTGAACCAGGACAAACTTCCAGTAGTCAGATGCCTTTATGGTGGGGTCTAGAGGAATGTGCCAGCCTGGATAGTACTTGGTGTACTTCTTGTAAGGATGCCACTCCCATTTAGTGTCTGTGTTTTTGAAATTACGGTTACTGTGCACCTGAGTTGTACATAGAGTTTCATTTAGCTTCTGCGTGTCCATATACCTAACCATACCAAGACCCTGTGGCCGATGAACAGCTGCATGATGTTGCTTGTGTTCTTTGCCTCCAGCTTCACATGGAACTTTACAAAATGGACATTGTTGTCCACAGCCAAACATCCGCTTGAAAAGCACATCTTGTGGTTTGATTGGGAGTTTGTTCAGAGTTTCAGTGATGTCTTCAGAGTTTGAGAATTCCTCCTGCAGTTGTTCCTTCAGTTCACTCAGTGATTTAATGAGGCTCTTTTTAAATGGATGGCATGTGCTTTGGATTTGGAACAGGGTGGTTTTTTCATCCTCCACTGAAATTGAGATGTCTTTTTTCAAATATTCGCGCATGTTGTTGATGAGCTCTGTGATGCTTTCCTTGTTATCTGGCAGCAGAACCCCATCCTCTCCTTTTGAGGCCTGTTCTATTGCTTCTCTTATTTTGTCAACTATAACCAGCAGGTTCCTATTTTGCAGTTTTTTGTCCTCTGACATTTTTCGCTGGATGTGTTGAAATATCCAATCCTTAACATATATCTCATAGTTACAGATGTACTTGACAAAACTTTTAAAGTCTTCCTTTTGCAGCAGCTCTTGCTGAATGTTGTAATGGAAAAGGGAACGGGAACTGTACTCTGCTGAATGGGAACTTGTCAAAATTTCATCCACAATGTCTATTCCCAGAGATCTACTGATGTACTCTTCAACAGCAGGTCTGATACAACATCTGATGAAATTATTTGCTTTGCGTTGGCAATCATCTCTCTGTTTGTATAAACCAATGAAGTCTGACAAGTACTGAGGCTTGTACTTCTCCAGCTGAATTTTGGGATCCCTATCTGACAAGAATTTTCTGTGCATTTCATGGAACTCTCTTGAGGCAATGCCACAAATGTGTAGTTTCAAGTCTATCTCAAACCTGGGCGTGTAACGATTCCTGCATTTTAGTTTAAGGGATTCATCTGCTTTTTCCAGAAGCCGCTTTGTAAGATAGTCTGCGTAGTCCATGTCTGATTTTGCCATTTCATGTACAAGCCGTGTGCAAGACTCAATAACACTGTTTGCAGAGCTTTGCAGTTCTCCCTTCATATCTTTTTCCAAGTTCAAATTTGTAATGTCATCAGGGTTAAATGTCATTTCTATATGTTCTGTTTTGACCTGAAATGGACCACTTGCAATTTCTCTGAGATCTCCAATGTTCTGAAATTCCTCATTGACATTACGATTTAGAAATTCTTCTCTCAACCGTTCAAGGATTTTTGCAGATATATTTTGTTCTTTCAGACCAGACACATTTACAGTGACTTCAGTCCACGTCTTTTCAAACTCATCTACCAATTGGTCTTCAGACAGTGTGGAGTGTTTGCAGCCACTCAAGAGTGTCATAACTTTTTCTTCAATCACTTCTCTGTGTTTTCTTTGAATTTCCTGAACCTCTTTTAAACTTTTTCTAATCTCAAATGCACAATCCAGTTTATTGTTTATTGAATGTTTGATTTCATTTGCAAGACTTGTGATACTCTTGCAAAAATCTGTTTTGTATTTCTCTATCAGATGCACATGTCCATCTCTCCTTTTGTAGTATTCCTCTAGTTTCTCTTTCATTATTGTTTGTTGGTCTGCTATTTTGTCAGACACCTGTGATTTTTTAAATTGTATCAACGTAGTCAAATGATGGAGCTCAATTTTGTCAGAATTTGAAATTTCCAATTCTGCTTCTCCCTGCCAAATAAAAATCTCCCTTTTGAACTCCCATTCCCATTGACTGAACTCTTTGCAAAGATTGTCATATGCATGAGCCACAAGAGTGTTTCTGAAACTAAAGATGAAGTTCTCATATTTGACTGCTTTCCAGACACTTCTTATCCATTCTAGAAACTCTGGGATCTGTGAAACATTGTTGCTTTCATCTCTTGTCACTGTCTCCAAAATATTTCTCTTGAAATCTGCGACAGCTTCGCTGTAACCTGTGTTCACTGGTGCCATTGGTGGGGTCCCGTGCCAGAGTCCTGGGATGTTCCAGTTGTTTTTTTCTATGTCATAGTCCAGCACGTCTGTGAATGCCTTTATAGAGGATGGATTTTCCATTTTAGATGCAATTTGTGTCATTTCATTAAGTTGGTCCAAGAGATGTTTTCTTTCAGTCATGTTCTTTGCATGTGCAGAAACTCCAGCAACATTCTGGTGCACAAAATGACAAACTGGCTTTTTTCCAATTTCCTTCATTCTCAAGAAAGCATGAGCTGCAATTTGTAAGACATCTTTCATTTCTGTTGAGTTCTCCATTGCAATGTTAATAATGGTAATATCACTTAAGCCGATGACAAAAGTTGCCAGCTGGTTATCATGCTCATAACTATCCTCTAATTGTGCCAGCTGAGGAGCCTTAAGACCCTCTGTGTCAATGAGGACTATGAAGTCACAGTTCAGCTTGGATTGCATATCCTCACCTACTTTGAGGAAGAGCATGAAAGCTCCTCTTGTGCATCTGCCACTGCTGACAGGAAACTGCACACCAAACATGGTGTTGAGGAGTGTTGACTTCCCGGTGCTTTGAACACCCAACACAGTCAGTACCAACAGTCTGCTCTTCTCTCCAACCTTCTTGTGAAGTTCCATTAGCACATCTGTCACCCATCTCTCTGGGATGTTGGAAGCATCTCCATCCAAGAGCTCTAAAGGATGTCCATCCAACATCATCTCAGCAGCCAAACCAGGGAGATGAGACATTTTATTAGCACTGTCTTGTGACTGTGAGGAAACCTCATAGATCAGTCCCATCTCTCTCATGTAATGGTCTATTCCTAAAGAGCTATCTAGCAAAGCCTGATCCAACTCCGCAGTCTCTTTCACACCTTGCTCCTTTTTGTTTTGCTGCTCTGACAGTTTCTGACGCAGTAAAGATCGTTGAATGATTGGCCGAATTTTTGAATTTAGTTTAAGTTTCATCCACTTAAGGAAAAAATCTCTTTTCTCTTTGTCACCTTCAGATAAGTTTTCAATGAAACACTTCATGGCTCTGGATAGTTTGTATGTGCCAAGCTCTACCTTAATCAGTGTTTTTTCTGCCTGTAGCTGACATTTATATTCTTCCAGGCCTTGTTCACCAGCTTTTTTAAACCTACATTCTTCTATTTCTAACTGTGATAACTTTTTCCAGTTATCACCTTGCAAAGAAAGTTGTCGTCTCTTGTAGTCTGGTATACTCTGCACCCCAATTCCTTTCACAATCTCCTCAGCTGCCTTCTTTTGGTCTTCACTTGTGCTTTCATCCACAGACAGACCAAGTTCAATAGCTTTGTCAAGCATATTGTCAAAGTTTGTTGTGGCTGTTGGATCTGTCAAAGATTTCTTGATGGCTGTGCAAAGTTTCTCGGAAAGCCCTGCAATGTTTACCCTTGTATCTTTGATTTTCACACTGCTGTTTGGCAAATCTAATTCTTTCAGTGTTGCCTTGATAGACATTATGTCCCCTTCAGCTTTGCGATTTACAACCAAGAACAGTTTGGATCTTACATCTTGAAGAGAAGTCAGAATCTTGTGCTCATCTTCTTCAACCTTGTCCAGGAATACAAAAGTAGCAGCTGACACTTGAAAAAGAAAGCTGAATTGTGTGAATGACTGACCAATGTCTCCTCTCAGATTGGCAAAGGCAACTGGACCTGGAAATATGTCAAGATTTTCTCTGCCACAGGGAAGGTACCAGCAAACCTCAACCAAACCACTGGCAATTTTTCTTTTAACTGCTCCTCCTTTCATTTCTCTGTGTATGAACACATTGTGATTCTTCTGGCCACAGCTGAGAATTTGATTCAAAATATCTGACTTGGATAAACTAGAGTTTTTCAGCCTCACAAAGGAATACAATGGTATATCTGCTTGTACAATGCTCTCTTCAACAAACCCTCTTGATTCAGAAAGCTCATGTGGACGCCACTCTTTGATGATGTCTCTCAGAGCCCACAGCATCAGTGTACACTGACTGTTATGGCCATGATAAGGCAACAAAAGTGGGACAGAAAACTGACACATTGACATTTTGAGGGCCATTTCCTGTTGCAAGAAGCTGTCAGCACAAAGGAAGAGTGCTGTTATGAGGTCAAGAGGGTTAACCTCATCATTTGTAGCGTAATTTGCATTGTCCAAGCCAAAGGGATCATCATCATCATCATCATCATCATCAGCATCAGCATCATCACCATGATTGTTTGTTGACTGTGTACAGCTCCTGCATTCAGCATTGATTTTAAATAGTTTTCTGAGAAAACACCATGGTATTTCTTCTACTGATTGAGCAGTTTCATCAGATAAACTGTTTTTGTTGATCTCCAAGAGAGATCGAAGTGTGAGCTTGTTAGGATAAAACTTCTTCAGTCCAAGTGTGGAGACAAACTTGAAAAGCACTGTTAAAGAGAAAGAGAGGATTACTTCTTGAATTGCATGTGAATGTCTGTGCATGTATGAGCAAGAGTACTCCCTTATTTCCGCTCACTCCCGGATTTCTGTGTGCACTATTACAGTTGTATTATCATATTGTCGTCCTTACCACACTTATTCTTATTCTTTTATTCTTTATTTTCTGTTGAATAAGACAATATGCAACTGCTATAACAACTAGAGACTGATGAGGTACAACGACGCTACAGTGAGGGGCAGCCAGGACAACAGGTCGGAGGGGGGATAACATCATCACCCCCACAATCTGACATTGGATACCACACCAGAGACCCTTAACACAAGGGCAACTGACCTTCAGAATGCAAATAATAGCTAAACTGGAAACCAGGCATCCCCATAGACAACAACTACCATGCCTTAGTGATGAAGTACACTCTGAATGAATGCAGTACTATGCTCTATCACTACAAGGTCTATGTTGTGGAGAAATTGCTGAAGTCAAGGGTCAATGGTGAGGTCAGGGGGGAAGAAAGCCTCAGGAGCCTCTGATGTCTTATGCTGTATTATTTATTGTCGCTTGATCAAGGAGAATTAGAGACACTCTGAAAGTTCATCAGAAGTGTCTGAGTCGGTCTCACATTCTGTCAAACTCCTGCTGTTGGATAGACTTTAAACCCCAAGATAACACCACAAATACTACACGCCCAGAATTAACCAAAGAGCATGTCTTTACCCATGCAGGTGTTATTGTCAGCATATTCTAGTCTGGAGACACAGATGTCTGTTTACGCAGATTGGAACATCGACGGCCAGCTATCTATTATGTCTATGAAGGCAGCAATAGGTCTGTTCGACCCTGGCCACCACAGTGTTGAGATCGACTGGCACCTGCTGTTCTCAACCAAAGCCAAACAACTAATACTGCCGAAGACCTCAAGGCCCACACGTGACCTTGTGTAACCTAAGGAGAGAAAACTCCAGAACAGTCTATAACTGAGACCAATCAGCTGATCACAGCAACAGTGATCCTGGAGATGCTATGATACAAGATTACCACAAGCCAAAAAGGGCACTGTCTCTAATTGAGAAGGAAGTTGGAGGCTAAGCTCAGAGGCACTCTGAGAAAAGTTAGCCAATTGTCAGAACTGCAGAACGGTATGGGGAAGGAGGGGACACCCAGGAAATATAACAAGCTGTCTATACCTGAGGCACTGGACACTGCCAAGCAAAGGCTCACGGCTCTGGCCACCCGCCTGAAGAGATACACAGGAGAAGCAGGAGCCAGGAGAATAAACAGGATGTTTTTAACCATCTAAAGTGTACTCTCAGTTGCAGGGTAATAACATGAACAGATCTACCCAGGGCAGAGACTGAGCAATACTGCAAAAGCATATGGGAAAAGGAGGCATCGCATATACACCAATGCCCAGTGGCTAGTGGACTTCAGCAGTCTTCCACCGGGCCCTGATATGATCCACACTTACTGGCTAAAGAAGCTAACTGCACTCCACAGAAGCACAAATAATCCAGCTGCTGATGGAAGGCATCCACCCAGACTGGTTGACTCAACATTCCTGATCATGAAAGATCCCCAGAAGGGACCAATCCCTTCCAACTATCAGCCAATCACCTGCCTCTGTACAACATAGAAGCTCCTGTCAGACATCATGAATAGGCACATGGCCCAATATATGAATGTGGCTCAGAAAGGAATTGGCAGCAAGACCAGGGGAGCCAAACACCAGCTAATAGTCGATAGAGCAGTCAAGACTGCAAGACCAGACAGACCAACCTGTGCACTGCCTGGATTAACTACAAGAAAGCCTACGATCAGTGTCACACAAATAGATACTTAAATGCTTGGAGATGTACAATATCAACGGGACGCTAAGAGCCTTCATCAAGAATTAGATGGGACTGTGGAAAACCACTCTGGAAGCCAACTGAAAACTGATTGCACAAGTCGCCATCAAGTGAGGAATATACCAAGGTGATGCACTATTCCTGCTGCTGTTCTGTATAGCAGATCGTCAGAAAGAGTGGCTATGGATACCAGTTGCTAAGTGAAACAACCATCAGGCACCTCCACTACATGGATGACATCAAGCTGTATGCCAAGAATGAGCAAGATATCGACTCATTGATCCACCTCACCAGGATCTACAGCAGTGACATCAAAATGTTGTTCGGGTTAGAGAACGATCCTGCAGGCAAATGGGAACCATGGGGAGGCAGCTAGGAAGTCAGCCACAGCTAAGTATCTACACAGGGTGAGGCAGGTCCTGAAGAGTCGGCTGAATGGGAAGAACAAGGTCCGAGGCATCAACATATACACATGCCAGTCATCAGATATCTTGCTGGCATGATAAACTGGCCAAAGGAGGAGATAGAAGCTACTGATATCAAGACACGGAAGCTCCTCACAATGCATTGAGGGTTTCACCCCAAATCCAGAGGACTGAGACTGAGGACTGGTGAGCATCAGACCCACCATCCAGGATAAAACAAACAAGATACTTTATCATAAAGCAACTGCAACATGCATTGCATTTTTAACCAGGACTAGAGCTGTATATACCTGTGTACACAATATTTTTTCATTGGATCAATTTTAAATATTTTAGGAATAAATGTTTAATGAAATAACAACCATAATGCACTGATTAGACAAAAAGACAGAGAACAGACATGAGAACAAGCACACCTTTAGCACTCCAACACATACTGTATAACATCAAGGTAAACAACTTATTTTACAATGACCTGTTGCATATGTGCATGCATCACAATATCTGACCGTTGTTGCTCATGGCATGGCACCTGTTATGAATTGTCCACTAGTGTCATTCTTTTGTACAATGTGTTTCTAGGAAGTTTTAAAAATTTAAATGTGGTCTGTCATGTTCAGATACATGTTCATTTTTTTTATCAATCAAATGTTTTACTTACTGTCATCCATTGTGTCTATCCTTAAGGTCTGACGGGCAATGAATGTGTTTCCGCCTGTATAAAACATTTGCAAAGCCAAAGTTTATTAACGTCATCAATGTAAATATTTGTTTTCCAAACAGCTCAAATTCATAAATGTATATATGTGCAAATACAGCTTGAATGAATGAATGAACATATATAAGTAATCTAAAGGGGAGCGTACCTGCTTGCTATTGTCAGCCAGTGTTTGTAGACATCGTCTGATCTTTTCATAAAATCTCATCTGCTTCCAAACCTAGAGGCAAAAATAAATATCATCTCTTTAGTTTCACACAACCAAACATTGTAGTCATGGTAATTCACTGTAGATTAGTTGTAAACTATCAAATCAGATCAATCAAAACAGTGCAACACAGTTTAAATCAGGGCCAAAAGTTTTGAGAATTGAAAAAAAAATTGGAAGTTAAGTTTGGGTCTTGAACTATCAAAAATACAACAGTGTATTCTAAATAAGTGTATTGAGATTTGCAAATATGTGGACAATTCTGTAAATGCGTACAAAGATATTAATGGCTAAAAAGTTTTTGCTCCATATTTTATGGAGAAAATATTCTCTGGTTTTCTCTGATGTCATCTGACTGCTCTCTGCCTCAACTCTCTTTGATTTCATGATGTAAAAACCCAGCCTATATCTTCAGCTTTTTTAATTTTGTTAGGAAATGTACCAGTTTATAGAGATTGATAACAAATACTGTATATGTCAGTGTTTTCACTACTCACTCAATATTATTTTTGACTACAGACATCAAAATCATTCCATTCTGTGGAATTTATTCTTAAATTAATAATTAATCTGTTCCCCTCATAAACATTTAAGGAAATGAGGTGTTAGAATGTGGTGTAAGCATGGTGTATGTATATACATATGCCCCAAAGTTTCTGCTATAGTGGGTGAGAATTTGTGATTTTCCCCTGTTTATAGCCCCCATTTAGTTATTTATTTAATTGCTGTCTATATGATTTTAATGGTCATATCATTTTAAACTCCTTCATTCACAACTTAAATTATATTGTTTTGAAAATAAATTTATGTAAATACCTTCTGTAACCAGAGTAGACATGGCCAGATGCTTCCTTTGACTCCGCTGTACTTTCAAACCTGGAGGACAAAATAAATATTTTTTTTTAGTTTCACAGAACCAAAAACACTGTATTAACACTGTAAACATTGAAATCTTCAGAATTACTTGAGAGTACGACAGTGTAGATCAGTAAACAACCTACAGGTAAATCATTGTAATAAATTTGGATAAAAATTCAGATCAGTAAAATCTTTCCATATAAAGCATATAAAGTTTTGCTGAAACTTACCTCAACATCAAGCAGCAGGACTCTGGCTATTTGTGTCAGCTGTCTTTTTTTATACTGCAGCACAGAAACCAAAAGTATTTGATACACCAGAACAACAGGTTATGTATTATTCTCTTTCACCTCTGAGTTTGGACATGTTGTACAAGGTGTGTCAGCTTAATGTGTTATTAGTGAACCAGTCTGTCTGGGTTTAAACCCAAAGATCCTTCCAGCTACACACTTTTTTTTATATCAAGATGCCATTTGGTAAATTAATTTATGTGCAACTTATTATTAAAGCAAAACATCCTCAAAATATGAGTGGTACAAAAAAACCTGTGGTTTAATACATTTTGGTTCAGTAGCCAAAAAGAGGAAAATATGTCATTTAGAAAAATATAAACATTATTCACATAAGTATTGATGAAACTACAGTAAACAAATGATGGCAGGTTAGAGTCTTTTGCACAGGTCTGAAGTAAATATGTGCAAATACTCTGTTACTGTACTTAAATTGTTTTTTCAAGTATCTGTACTTCTTCTAACTTACATGTACGGCCTCAATATTTACACAATAACTGTTCAAATGCATACTCACTGTATCTTTTCACATTCATTTTCCTTGTGTTACTTCTATCTGGTCCTTTGTAGCAATGATGAAATTACTCAATCAATAACCGTGTTTATGCTCCATGTGTTGCTGAATGTTTTCTTGTTGGTATTTTATAGAAAAGTTGTGAAGATGTTTTCTTAATTTGCTTTCGTTTGCTTGCTATTTACATGCAGGCATGTTACTGTCAGACCAGTGTCATTGCCAACACCCTGCAGAATACAAGGCAAAACCAACATTGCATTCTGTACTCAAATGCTGGTGTATTTGCCCGTGTTTATTGTCATCTTCTTTTCTTGTGAGTCAGTGTTAATTAAAAATAATTGATGTTTTTCTTCTTCACTTGCTTTATGCTGGCAGGAATCCTTCTCAGACTGATTTGTCACATGCTCTTCAGAGGTTGTGTCTTGACGGTAACAGTTTCTTTCTCTATGCTGAAGTTTGCCTTCATGACAGAAAGCTCATGTCTTGTGGGAAACCAAAACCCAACAATGTCCTTTTTAACTGAAACCATGATCTTTACATAACCAAACAGCAATTAAAAGCTGAAAATAATAATATTAAAAAACATCTTTTGGTTGCAATGAGGCACAACTATGATTTTTTTGGTATGTGTGTCATCCATCCATCCACCTCACTAGTTGGACTTTGTTGCAGTTTGAAGTACATCACCTGACTTCCTCAAAGGTTTTTCAAATTAAAAAAAAGCCTTGTTTTGCACTTCAAACTTGGCAAGACAATATTCAGTCAGTGGTAACCACGTCTGACTTCAGCAGAAAAAGATGTAATACTATCGACTTCCAGTAGCCCTGCAGTCAGGCCTGTTTGAAACAGGCCAAAGAGCCAAAGCTTCGGCCAGCGTCTATTCCAATAACCTTGGCACAAACACGTTTTTGTCACCGCTGAGTCTTTCTGACAAACTGAAGCAATTTTTTGTACTTATACTTTGGTATCTTAGCAAGGACTGGAGCTGCAGTGGAAATCAGAAAAAAACTAAAATCAGACTGAGCTTTCGGTGATAAAAATGAAGAGCAGTGAATATTTGACCTAAAATATTTTTATATATTATATTTTAGATATTATATTGATTATATTTCATTTTCTGATTTATTTTACCACCATAAAATGACGGTTATGTCATGAGAACATATTTTCTATTGCTCCATCTCAGAGGTTTGTGTCACTCCACCACATTAAGCTGAGGGCTGGAGTTGAGAGTTGTTTTTACAGTGTGAGATAAAAAGACAAATGTCTACACACACAGAACTGAGGCAGCAGAAATCAGTGGAACCACTAGATGGCAACATCTTACATAACATGTGAAGGAATGAAATAAAATGAAGTTAATAAGTTAATTTAGGATTGGCCACAGCGCAGCCATACCACTAATCACCTGCCAAGCTACGTCTTTTTTATCTCAGTTTTCTCAACTCACCCTCCCTCACCTTCCCTTCATCCTCTCTTCCTTCCTTTCCTCATTCCTTCCTATTCAATCAGGTTCATACCTCTGTCACATTCCATTCTCAGTATAAGCTTAGGTGGAAACTCCCCTGAGTCTCTGAGTTCTCCCTCTGCCCGGCCTCCAGCACGTTCTTCCAGACCATCTTAGCCCCAAAACTTTTGTTTCTGTGTGCAGAGCAACATGATTTATTTCATGTTGTCTCAGTGCATGGACTCAAGTTGACCTCAAAAAATAGTCCACCTAGCCAAAGGTGGAGCAGTGATTTTAAAATACTGTGGTATTAAGACTTTTTAGTAACTTTTAAAAGCAGCATTGCTCAGAAATAAGTATTTTATTGTTTTTGTGATTTCGTTCCGGTTATGGCACGACACCGGGTCGGCTCTTTGTCGGCATTCTCCCACATCCCCGGGCCTGTGAACCTCTTCTTCTTCATCACGGTGGTCCAAAATGCCTGTGGTACAAACACTAACACTCCACCTGTGCTCTGAACTCACAGTCCAGGCAAAGAGAAAACCAGAAAACATTTCGTCCATAAAATATGATCCAGTTTCATCAAGATCAGTGAAATAGTTGGTGGTGTGTGACTTACATACTTCTCTGGTGTTGTTAAAAAAACATACCAGACAAACTATCATTAAAACTCCACTTGATAAATAAACGTCCAGAGTTGTTGATGGGTTTAAAGATGTGAACCTACCCTGGAAAGAACTGGTGTCAATCTTTCTGTTGTCTGTTTGAAATCAAAAATCCCTTCAGAAAGAGGCAGGCGAAAAACTAGCTGAGACAAGTTGTTCCACCTGTTTCATTTTCATACACCAAAAACTCTCTAACATGAAGTTTTGTCAGATGAGTTTAATGAGAAGCAGTCCAGACTGACTGTGACAGATAAATAGAAAAACTACATCGAATGTGAGGTTGCATATTGTGAGTGGTGTTAGTAATTATAGTCTTTTGCCAATTTAATTGCAGCGCTGTAATCTAAATGGGTTTACAGAGCAACACTCTAAATTAGCAGTTTTATAATTACCAGTGAACTGCACGTCGCTGCATCCCCCACTTAATTACCAACAATTTGTCTGTGGAGGAACGAATGTTAAGCTGCAGTTTGGGAAGGAGCGATTAGAACAACAGACCTTGTTTTCAGTTCGTTCCCGTTTTAACACAGAGTGAGACAATTTCTGAAACATGAATCACATGACAACGTATCAGGTTTGTAAGGGACTGTATGGAAATTATTAGGGAGGGGTGCAGAAAAGAGGGGAAGTTATGATTGTTTTGAAGTTATATTTTCATATTTCAGAGTAGTATCAAACTGATTTTATGTGTGCCGTGAGTCATAGAGATGCATTTGGCAGTTTTGGGAAAAAATAGCGTCAAGAGGAATTTCTATTCCTGCATCATCGCTTCCTGATTGGAGCGGCACCGGTCCGGCCCTCCAATCCACAGGATGCAATTTAGGTTATAAAAATTCAGACTGCTGTGTCTCTAGATGTTGCACACATGCAAAGATACTCTGCTTAAAATGACAAGGTTTAGTGTTTGCTTGTTTTCCGGTTATAAAGTAAAGGTTAGACAGTGACGTTTTCCCTTCACCTTCTGCTTTTGTTCAGGAACTTAAGATTCTTATGTCCTGTGGGTTGTATTTTTCTGGTTTGAGCAGCATCCACTCGTCCTTTTCCCCTTGTAGTCTGAACATCTACAACCAAATTTGACCAATTAGGTCATAACAGCCTGGTATGAATATATAAATGTACAATAGGTGGCACTCTACCGTGCCTAAAAGATACCAGATGCTGCAATAATAAGGCTAGGAGAGTGTTTAAGGATTAGAACCACCCAGATAACAACATTTCTCCCCGCTGCAGTCAGGAAGAAGGTTTCAGATACACCAGGCCAACTAAACGAGGACACTGCAATGCTTTTCTTAATTACTGGTATTATTGTTATCATTTTTACCTGCCCTCCACTCAGGACTTATACATGTCCAGAGTCAGGAATCATCACAGCAGGTCCATCACACCTTGGACATGACCAGTTCTAACTTCTCCCCTCTGGGTGGCGCCACAGAGCTCTGTACAGCTTCTTCCCACCAGTTATCACTGTGATGAGCAGTTAACAGCAGACTGACAGCAAACATCCACGATAACTGTAAATCATGACCGTTTAAATTCAGTTTTTTTCTTTAAAACATAAATGTCATCACTCAGAGAGGATCTACTCATGCTGCTCACACTGTTTGTCCTCGTGTACCTCTTGCTGTTAGCAAAGTTGTCGACTCGAAACAAACACTGATTTCTACGCGATGTTGCTTTAAGGTTTGTTGAAATTAGTCAAACAGTAAAATTAAGATAAATAAAAAAATCATGGTGGATTGCAGAAAATTCACAAAGCGAGCTGATTGGTCTTCGAGTAAACATCTACAGTAAACGACTTTCTAAATCTGTAAATGTTTTTCAGTGCTCGTATCACCTTGGTGCTGCTGGAAACATTTGTGATTGGTTGTAAATGAGTCGTTGAGTGTTCATTAGAAACACCTCGGCACGTGCGAACAAAACGAGCAGCGAGTCGAGGCTCCATTTTAACACTGATGAGCGTTTCGGATGAAATATTGAGCCTCATCGTTTTTTTTTGCGCTGATGGAAAATATATTCAAATCAAACTCTCCGTGCATTTTGTTGATTAATGTGCTGTTCCCAGACACCGTAAACTCCACATAAACATTTAAAGGACATTTCTGTTAAGAACTTTCCTCATGTGAAGTTTGGCACAAATCTGTCCTCGTCTCATCTCAGTGATTCACTCTTTATCTGTCACAAGAGATTTTCTCTCATTTGGCTTCTTTGCCCTGAAATATGTGAGTGAACTGTGTGTGTGTGTGTGTGTGTGTGCGTCGATGTGTGTGTCTGCTCTGTTGGCAACACAGCCACAATAGAGCTGACTAATGCAGAAATAGACTGCAGGCTAAGCTTCTTTTTCCAGAAATGTCTTGAAAAGTGAAGGGCGCATATACTGTGGCCCGTTCCTACAATATTTATATCTCTCTCTTCATCTGGTGTTATAGAAATGTGCGTCACCAGTTTAAAGTACACACACCTACACACACACACACACACACACATTCACATACACATAGTAAAAAAAAAGGGAAATTATGTGGCAGTTCCACTGTACCGGATAATAAAAAGCTAATCCTGATAACACTTGTTATAGAAACATTTATATTGAGGGCTTAGTGTGTGTGTGTGTGTGTGCCTCTTGTGTTAGTAGTGTAGTGTGTTTGTCTCTGGTGCTAATGGCTTCCTCAGACACAGCTCATTATGTTGGAGGTTGAGGGAGGTGGAAGACTCGAGACAGAAAGAAGGAGAAGAGACGTCGAAGGGTCCCATCAGATCTGCATTCATACAGTTTTTATCAAAATCATCGTTCATTTCAATGGACCTGCAGCGATCAGTGTAACGGCAGTGAAGCGGGAGAAAAGAACTATATTAAAGATATGTTTATTTTCTTTTATTTTTCCAGTGTCAAAGGCAGAGAGAATCCCCTCGCTCAGGGTTGGAGCAGCATTTTGTTGAAAAGCAGCAAGCAAAGTTTTTGGCCTCTCTGTAAAGAAGTCAGACATCACTGTCAAAAATGAACATGAGGTTTTGTATGCTTCATTCACATGCATCATGCATGTCGATACACAGGAGGAGGAGAGCTTTGGATAGTTGGCATGTTGAGGATGTGATCTCTGTGAGCCGAGTCAGACTGATGATGACGAACATTAACCTGGATTCTGCTGATTTCAATCTAAAATATTAAATTAGTTAGCTCAGTGTGCTCCGTGGAAACATGCAGGACAGCCTTGATATTCACAGTTTACCAACTGAGGTGGACATAAACAGGAGAGCCGCACCTCATTAGAACTACAGAACTAATATGAAACGGTTCACTGATGACTGTGTAGACATAGATTTTCATTTTCTGGTGCTAAATGTGTCTCATTACAGAGTTTTAGGTGGATTTTGTTAACTAGCATCTTTTCTCAAAGACGGTTTGTGTGTTGGATTTAGCGGCGTCTAGTGTTGTAGTTGCTGGTTGCAACCCCTTCGCCTCTTCCTCTTCCTTCTAGCATAGAGGAGAGAGCCGGTGTTTAGTTTGTCTGTTTAAACATGGCGGACTCCATGGAAGAGAAACAACCATTCTTATTTTCAGGTGGTTAAACACTCATGAAAACAGAGTTATGAAGATTATATTGTGTAAATATGTGACACACTGGACCTTTAAACACTCACAGCATCATTCATGCATTGCACACTGATGGAGCAGCACCGACACACCGCTCTCGTCTTGAGTTCGTCCCAAACAATTGTTTTAAAGGATGCAGATGAAATGAAGGGCTGAGACCGTAAAGTGATGTTCCAGAGTCTTTTACCCCACAATGCTCTTTGGCTGAGACCAGACAACCACTCGCAGAGAGCACATTTAGCATTTTGCCAAGTTTCATTTAGCCTAATGTCAATTTGGTCCAGGCTCAAAAATCTCAGCAGCTATTGAATGGATGACATTTGGTGCATACCTTCAAGTCCCCTTCACAATGATTTATAATCACAGTCTATTTATACACACATATGCGCCTCTGTTGGCCAGATCACAAATCAGATTTCAAGTTTCTTTGTTGCAGTTCAGAGAGTCCAGAAGAAGAATGACGTCTGCACACAGCAGCAACAGGTTAGAAGAAGTGTTCAGAAACTAACCAGACAACACTTTGATTGTCTCATTCACACCTCTCCCTCACCCGTCCACACCCATGCTCTCTCATGCATGCAGATCATGCAGTGGTTGAACTGATCAGGGATCAGATAAATGCTCCTGTATGTGTGGAAATCACTGGAGGCGTTTTCTTTTTTTCTTCTTGTCGCTCTAATGAGACGGGGATAACGACGACTAATTTCTGTGTAATTTCCATGGAGCTTTAAGTGCCATTATCACCGGGGACAGATCAGACAGACCCTGCAGAGGCTACTTCCACAGACAGCTCACTGACATAATTACACTCGGGAGGAGTAAAGCTTACGTAGCCAGAATATTTACACCTTCTTAATGTGTGGCTAAGAGGTTCATCTCATGGTTTCTTGCATGCATTTGATGACATTTCCATCAGCCTCGGCACTACTGTGTTTACTGCTAAGTAGCAAATGTTAGCATGCTAACAGACTACTGTTAGTGCTGCTGTTAGACTGCTGAGCCCGGTCACATTGCCCCCTGTCAGCATCCCCCCACTCCCTGTAACCTGGAAGAGGAGGCCTGTAAACCTCTTCTTCTTCTTCTTCCCTGTGGTCTAGCTGTGGGCAGCCCGGCTAACAAACTGAGCTAACATTAGCTAACAGCAGCTACAGTTGGCAGCAGTTTACTTTACACTGCTGCCAAGAAGGACACAGCCCTTTAAAACCAAAGTTGACTGAACATTTGCAGTTGTTGCCTCTAGTGCTCCTTCCTCTAACTCAAGGGGAGCTAACCGTTTCAAAATGCTGCAGCGCGGTCACGAACAAGGTCAAGAAGCAAGACCACATTCTTGCATGTATCTAGCATCCTTACTCTGGCTTCCTGTTCAGGATCTCTGCACGGTCCTGACATTAGATTGTCGGCTCTGGATTAGCCTCCTGGAGGCCATTAGACAGGCTGAGTCTGTTATATATATATACACCTTATGGAGCCAGTTTGATGAACTGCAGTGTTGGCTTCACTTCGTCAAACAGTCCTGCTCTTTTCTATAAAACAGCAAAAAAAAAATAAATAAAAATGGAGATTTTGACAGAGACATCAGTCGTGTGCCGTCCCCTCAGACACCCGGCTGATTATGGCACATTATTCCACATCGAGGTGATTAGGACGGTGTGGTTTTACAGCCGCGGCGCCGTCTGCAGCTGTCAACCACCGGGGGGATCAGACGGTGGAGAGGATGCATGGCAGCATAAATCTGAGAGAGAACTCATCATTGATCTGTGGACGGGGTCACACCTCACCCCCACCCCCTCTGCATCATGCATGATGGAGGAGGGTGGGGTGGGGTGGGGGTTTACATTAATTAACAGGAAGTAATTTGGAGGGGAAAGCTGTCCCGTGGCGACCAGGCGACCAGGTCTTAGGTGGTAAAATGGAGGCCCCCCATGTCTTTGTTAGGGACGTGGATTTTAAAGGGGAGGGTAGACAGTTGGGTGAGGGAGGGTAGATAAGGAAGAGGGAGGCAGAAGGAGAAGGAGGGAGGGAGCAAGGGAGGGAGGAGGAGGGAGGGAGTTTGAGGGGGGGCCATCTGCCACTGAGCGTGCTCGGTCAAAAGGCTTTTGTTGTGAAGGAGCGATGAGACGGATAGATCGTCGTTGTCACCAACCGCTGGTTTAATCAAGTGAAAGTGTCCCAGCTTGTAACATGTTTAACCCCCACCACACACACACACACACACCACACACACACATACCACACACAGTGACAAATAATGATCCATCTTTAATTAATAACTGAGAGTCTGAGCTGATTAAATCAGCAGAAATTTAGAAATCAATCAATCAGGACAGAAATAATTGGACTTTTTTTCTGTTAATGTGAAAACAGTGTCGCCTCGGTGCATCCTGGGAAATTTCTGCGTCTCCGTGGCCTTTAATGTCTTTTATTTTGAAGTGATTTTGACTTATTTATAGATTTTATTTTGAAAGAGGAAAAAAAAGAGCAGTTTTGAGCAGCCTCTCATCTCCCACTGTCACCTCGACCCCAATTCAATCACCAACCTCCTGCGATGCAAGCTGTGTGCGCATGCGTGTTCCTAATTAAAGCAGCTGCGTCAAGCCGGTATGGCAGCGGAAGTTAGGCGAATTGAGCTTCAAAATAAAACCAGAGTTTTTCGGGTGATGCTTCCAACTGCAAATCAGAGCGTCGACTTTTAACACGTTCAACTTTTGATGTTTCATTTTTGATATTTATTTAAATAAAAATCTGCAACCGTTCATATCTTGAAGTGCAGTTACACTTTGCAGGAAACTGCTGAACTTTTATTGGGAAATTAAAATGCATTTTAAAGTTTAACGCCTCATAGATGCATTCATTTCATCTATGAGATAAAAGAGCCAGAAAAAACGTTTTTTTTACCTGAAATATTATTTTAAAATAATAATGTAACTTTGATCAGCTGATATTTTGATAATTGTTTAATTGATTTACCAAATAATAACAAACTACCTATATTTTAGACAGATATTAGCACTGACCACAGGATGACAATAAAAGCAAACATTTCTATAATCTTCTTCTGGGCTTTTATTTTGACAGGGCTAACCGGAGGTGTGCGTTAGGCTCAGCCGTGTGCTGACGCAGGCTGCTGGAGCGGCAGCAGCAGCAGCAGCAGTAGATGCTGTCCCATCATCAGATCACACCCAACGGGGCTGCAGCGCACCGCTCCTCCGGCACCGACACCAACATGACACCCAGGTTCAGAACCGCAATCTGAGCCGCAGCGAGGACGAAGCCCAGCGGAGGACTGCGAGCGACGGACGAGGACACACACACACACACACACACACAGACACACACGCACTCAGGCACGCACACGCCCGCACGGAGAGAGACGAATATTGCAGCGAGCAGCAGCCAGTAAAGAGGAAAGAGAGACGCCGACCGAGGTGAACTCCACTGCGCCGCGGATTTGCGCTTTTCGCTGCGTCCACCGCACGGACACCCGCAAGAGAAACGCTTCTCTCCCCCACACGCCACAGAAAACATGTCATCGTCGGGCAAGGACGCCAACAGCGGGCATTACGCCAACTATGTGGGACCATACCGGTTGGAGAAGACGCTGGGCAAAGGACAGACAGGTTAGTGAAGGCTCCAGATGCGGATGATGCTGCCAGGACTGTCCTCAGCATCACCGCGCCTGCCTCGCTGACATCATGTCAGGTTTGCAGGGTTTTTCTGCGGGTTCTGAATGCGGGGAAATGCCTCATAAGTGCGGGTGTTTCTGCTGGATGCGGCTGTGCTGAATGCAGGGAGAGAGTGTGCCTTCATGCTGCTGCTGCTGCTGCTGATGATGGTGCTGATGATGATGATGGTGCTGCTGATGATGATGGTGCTGATGGTGGTGGTGGTGGTGTGCCTTTAATCCTTGTTGTCAGGCAGAGAGGACTCGGTGATAATGGGCCCTTGTGATTTTTCTTGTCTCTAATTCCGTTATAGCGTCCATCTGTCACATGGGCCCGCTCTGCTGAGGCTGCTGCTCTCTGCAGAAGAGGCAGAGCAGTGATGCTGCACTGTCCGGTCACACACACACACACACACACACACATTGCAGCTGCAACATTGCACATTTTCTGTCTTCATATTTGTTTTAATGGTGCAGCAGTCTGCTGAGCTCATCTTTGGACTCCTTCCTCGGCGGGTTAAGATGGCAGGATGGCTGATGTTGTTTTATGATGCTGACAGGCCCGTCTGTACCGATCTGTCTGGAAGACATCAAACGGCTTCTTCATGAGTCATTTTGGGGAGAAATCTGCACAGTTCTTGTTGGGGCCGTTTTAGAGGCGCTGATTTAACTTTGAGCTCATTTTGGAGGCCGTAGATTGAGTCATAGAGGTGTTTCTAATATTTAGTCTACCACTGGATTGGATGAACTGGTCAAACTGGGACGATAAGTTGCTTATTTTTTACATATTCTCTCTCTTTTAGCTCTGTTTTTGGTCTCCACCAACCTCTGAGGGATTTTTTTGAATCATTTTTGAGGCTGTAGATTGAGTCATAGAGGTGCTTCTAATATTTAGTACTGTGCATCATCGTACTGCATCAGTTCAGGTATTTAAACCACGTCAAGTTAATGCTCAAACTGGAGTTGGTTCTCAGTTGTCCAGGTCATCTTCCTTTGAGAATAGTTAAATCTGAGGCAGCTGGACTTGGTTGTAGATCCATGAAGACGTTTCAGTTCTTCAGAACTGAGGAAGCGTCTTGGATGAGAGGTGAAACGTCTTCACGGATCTACAACCAAGATTTAACTCTTCTCAAAGACTGGGAGTATGAGTTGCGTATTTCCACATTCAGTAGTTTCAGGACAACATTTGGAGTCGTGTTTGTGTCACCTGTCCAATGTTCTCTCTCGTTTTTGGTCTCCACCAACCTCTGAGGGAAATATCTGTCTCTTTAGCTGATAAACGCTCCACTATGTTCACCAGCTGGTCTCTAACTGTGTCTGTCTGCTGTTCCTACGAGGGCAGAGCTGTGACAGCTAAACTGTGAGCTGAAACTCGGCTCCATAAAGCCGACTGGAGCCGCTCGTAGTGATGAACCCAATCCTGTGAAGATTTGTCACTTCTAGTGACACCTTTCATTGTCTTCACAAGTCGTATAGTACCTTGTTCTCATAAAAATATCAATTATAGTCATTTAAAGTTTCTTGCAAAGGAAAGAGTTCCTCAAAAGGTTCCTGTAAAACAGCTGAAAAGGTCCATTAGATCATCCGTTGCCGTAAACTCGATGGTATACCTTTGAAAGTTGTCATACATAGAGGAAGGTAAAGTTCTTTAGGACTACAAGGAGTGATGATGTCTGTTAGTGCTCTGCTGAGCAGCACAGACTCAGTCACGGTGATTTGTCGGCGTATTTAGAGCAGCTCCTGTGTCGGACTCGATGGATGGCTCAGGTCAGGTTCTCCGTTTTTCGGATACCCCACCATCTGTGGACTCATGCATCCACAAAACGATCAAGGTGTCTCCCTCCAGTTCCAGTAGGTAGGAGCTCTCTCCTCTCCGCTGCTCTGCTCCCTCGGTGGGTGAATAATTCATAACCAACCAATTAGCTGGTCGGTAGACTCGGATTGTAACAGCTGCTGTATTAATTACACAATACTTCTATTTAGCAGATGGAATGAAGCTGCAGTAGTGTGCATTTAACTCACACAAAGACACACGGATCATTTGCTTTGTTCTTCAACAGGATTAATTATAGTAACGGAGTCAGAGGAGGAGTAAAGGTCCATTTCCACACATCCAGCACTCTGCTGCGCTTGCAGTTCAACTTTCTGGCCCGTAAAACATCTCACAGTCCAATACGCTGCTCACCGAAGCATCATTTTGAGTTCAGTGCAAACAGTGATCCCTCCATAGCTGCTCCATCTCAACACGACTGCATGATGCCATCTCAACAGGCCTTCATCTGAGGCTCTTCTCAGTCTGAAGAGTCTTTAAGATGCAGTCATCTCACATCAAGATGCACCACAGCTGCCACAACTAGTCGATTAATCAGCTGGTTAACTATTAAATGCCAACGCCAACTATTTTGATGATTGTTTCATATTTTTGAGTAAATTTAGAAAGAAAGTGTCCAAACTCTTCAATGTCAATATGTGAATATTTCTTCAGTCCTCTGAGTCAGTAAACTGATCAGCTTTGTTTTCTGGACAAATCAAGACGTTTAGCGACATCACAGCAGACGCTGAAGATGGATACAAAATGTACCTGCTGTGATTGTTGTTGTGCTCATTGATGGCTCATGTGGAGAAAGAACTGAGCCAATCAGAGCGTTGCAGGTGGGATTACGAGTGGAAACATGGCAGCGAAGGTGAACTCCCCCGTGATGGACAGATACTTTGACTTGACTGAAAGGAAGTTGTACAGGTTGTTGTACGTCAACTTACGGATATTTCCTCGATTGACACGACATTTACTGACTGCTTCCCCGAACAACTTGTCGAGCTTCACCATCAGGTGGAAATGTGACGTGATGTCAGAGAAAGATAACTGAAAGCTAACACACGGCAGGCCTCATTACAGCTTCTCCATCGTGAAATAAATTACGTGATGTTACAGTATCATCGTTAGCTGGATACTTTTGGGGGTTTTGTGACTGTTTGATGGACAAATTCAGCAATTTAACATATTTAACAGTCAACTGAGGTGAAGAAATTGCTGAATTCAGACTTTGAATGAAGCTCAGCGTCTCGACAGGTCGTCTGTGTCTGCGGCATCTTCTCTGTGACTCTGTTGAATGTGCCTAAGTGCATTTGCATGTAGAGACGTAGAAGCCGTGCAGAGTTGTGTTTTGGTGTGTATATGCGAGGCGGCTGTAGTGATACTCTGCTCGTTGATGGCTGCTGCTATGAATCGAAGGCTCTCCGGTCTGAGCTGGCAGACGAGGGAAGCCTGTATATCATTAAACCTCCTCCACAAGTGTAGGGCAAGCCCACGCTCTTTGTTACTGTGTGTGTGTGTGTGTGTGAAGCATCTCTGAGGGAGTGGACTAATGCTTCTTGTTCTTTGGATGTTAGACATGAACCAGATTTACAGTCAAGACTCAATTGCTTCAAGTGTAATTCCAGCTAATAAAGAGCTCATTAAATGTCAGTTTGCTTGAACTATAATTATGTTTGAATGTCTGAGACTTCAAAATATTCTGTGGCCATCTGTGGAAGTTCATTGACAGACTGTTCCAGCTATATTTTATCTTATTAATCAACCTATTTATCAATACCTTACTTTTATATCAGTACCAACACTGCCTTCTTCGTGGGACGAAAGAGTTGTGTAGCATAGGAAGAACGTTGAGAGTAATTTTCAGAAAATTAATCAAAAACGACGAGCTGCTTTTCTCTTTCTTTATCGCTGACTGTCTTTCGTGGATTTAGAGCTAGCTCTTCAGTAAGGCTTTCCTCGTTCATGAAACTCATCATACGTGACATAAAGCGGTGCAAAAACACACAATACTTGCAGTATTCACGCAGCGCTGTGCGTTCTTTCAGACGCTGTTTAGCAGATGAACTCTTTGTGATTTAGGAAACCAAATTTTATTCCAGAAGATTGAGCTGATGTCTCCTCTCAGGCAGTTAACAAATAATCAGATAACTGAGCCATGTCCCCGAAGTTGTCGTCTTGACTTGTCCTTTTTGTCTGAGCGAGACCGAGGCCTTTAAAAAGTGGTCTTGAGCCCGGTCTCAAGACCAAGACTGATCTCGGGGACTCCAAAACTGGTGTGTTTAAACTGAAGTGATGCAAAGTGAGTTTTCACCTGTCTTCACTCGGCTGTTTCATGGACTTTGAATTCAGCCTTCTCCTTCACGTATTTTCCTTTCCTGGTTTTAAGCTGAGCCTGTCTGACAGTCGGTAAGCGTTTGTACATTTAATGTAGCAATGAAACCATTATTCTGCACCAGTTCTGCCTCTGCGTTCTGTATTTGGGTCCTGTTCCTCGTGTTCTTGGTTACCCTGCTTGATATTTGTGACGCTTTTTGTCATTTTTGAAATTCCCACTCTGAGAAATGGGTTTTCTTTTCTGTTCCCAGTTATGAGACGTCAGTTGGAACAATGCCTTCATGGTGTGCTGGTCGAAGCTGAATGGCGAGAGGCTGTGCTGACTCTGAACAATTAGTCAGTGTGTCTCCATGTGAGTGTGTGTGTGGAGGGGGGGTTGAAGTACTCCTCTTTTTACACTGGTTTCCCAGGCTTCATACAGCGCTCATTTTCTAAGTGTTGGCCAACAGTGGGATGGTTGTCATGGTTTCATCTCTCCTCCTGCGACAATGGCCACTCTTTTCCTTCTCGTCGATCGCTGCGAGACTGCAAGCTGCCAATCTTTTCCTCCTCTTGTCCTCTCTCTGTTTTCATTCCTCAGCCTCTCAGATCTGCTTTTCAATCAACTTTTGGCAGTTTGAAGTGAAGAGAAGCTGAAAGAAATCATTTTAGATTGTGCACGTGACAACCATCCACCTTCAGAGCTGGAATGTTCCTGGAATTTAAGGTTGAGACAAATATCGATATTTGAGAGTTTAAAATCTGGTGATATGTTTGCTGTTGGTCTGTTTTACATGAACACATTTGATAAGGATCCCTTAAATATGTCATTAAAGAAAGGTTATAGTTGGGATCTAATGTCCAGCATCGTCCCAACGATCTCAGATCCGATATTTTTGTCCAGTCACTTGATCCAACGTGATCGACATGTACTGCTCTGGCCAGCAGCTGTGATAGAATATTGTACTCATCAAGATCATTTCTTACGGCACTAAAAATAGCTCCCAGTGGAGCTAAGAGCAGGCAGACATGTTGGCAGCACCTTCAGGTTACTGAACATATTTAAAACATGTCTGCAGTTACTGTGGTGCACATTATCGTGACTGATAGAAGTGAGGTGTTGAGGTCCCACTGAGAGCAGGATGGTTCTATGATCCTGTCCACGTGTCGACGTGTCCTTGAGGAAAACATTGAACTCCAGTTGCTCCTGATGGTTTGCCCTGCATGCTAGCTCGCTGACATCAGTGTGTGTGAGTGTGTGTGTGTGTGTGTGTGTGTGTGTGTGTGTGTGTGTGTGGCTGTATAAATGCAGCATGGACGATGACGGCAGTGTTTTTTCTAGCTTGAAAAATAAAAATAAAGTAAATAAAATATAAATAACTTTTGATGCACTGATCTACCAGAAACACGTACGCCAGGAAGACATCATTCACTTTTATTTTTCTACAGCCTGTAATGTGTGTGTGTGTGTGTGTGTGTTTACTGTGTGTGTTTGTGTGTGTGTGTGTGTCCCTGTTGTATTTTAATGAAAGTGTCATGTTATTGACGTGGAACATCCTAAAGACTGTCGTCCCTCGGCTCCAGTGGAGGAGTGCTGCTGCTGTGTGTGTGTGTGTGTGTGTGTGTGTGTGTGTGTGTGTGTGTGTGTGGTGGGGGTAGTGTGGGTAGCAGGGAGCCCCAGCACAGATGGCTGCCTTTAGGTGGCTGAAATACAGCTTCATTATCAGCAGGTTGCAGGTGGTAACACTCCCATGACTCTCACTGCATATGTATATATACACTCAGATGTGTGTGTGTGTGTGTGTGTGTGTGTGATATATTATGAGGATTTACATTAAGTGTTTTTTTTTCTGGGCTTGTTTTATTGAACTTCCTGGTTTTTCTTCGTTATGCTGCATTAAATTAAAAACAACACAAAATATTTATGCCGCCTCGTTTCCACACAGAGGAAACAGATTTCCATCGCGGCTCCTCAGAATGAATAAAACGTACTTTTTAAAATATTTATGGGGGGAAAAAAACAAGCTTTTCAACAGTGTGTCCTCCTCAGACCAGAATAATCAGTTTGACATGTTGCAGGTCGGGGGTGTGATATCTATATAAATATATATCTATAGATAGATAGATATTAATAAGCTCCGGTGTGTAATTGTGTTTTTATGACCTAAATTCTGATTATTTTCTATAAATCAAACCAGAGGTTTTCATTATTTTCTCAGCTGTACAAGACAGAGAATGTCCTGAGACTCCTCCATGAATAATTTGACTATTTTTTACGAAACCTTTGAATCCTATTGTGGAAAAAATAATAATAACAATCTGAAAGTTTTGCTCTGTTTCACTGGTTCTCAAACTGTGACGGTACTTGGAGGAATCTCTGAAATAATTTCTGAAAATGAAACAAGCGGCTTCTTGAAGCGGTTCTGTTCAGGATTCAGTAACAATCCCTGCCTCCTGTGTGAACCGTCTGCAGTCGAACAGGGTCCACTGTGTTTTAACGTCTGTCATGATGGTGGTACTATAGAGCCGAGTACTTTCTGAGGTGGTATTAGATGTCATCCATGTCGCTGTAGTTGCAGGTTGTCTGTTTTAGCGTCTTTTAGCACTCGGTGAGTTGTTTTGGTAGCATTTATTTGCAGATTTTTCTCCTTTTCTTTCGAGCCGCTCTCCCGCCTACCCGCCGGCAGCGGTGCATCTTCTCAAACAACATTTTTAAAAACTCGAGTCGCTGCAACAAGCGTGTTCCAAAATTTGGTGAGGAACGATAAGGAGAGGGGGGGGGGGGGGGGGGGTGGGTGGAGTTAAAGGAAATCCTGCCGGTAGACAAAAGTCTGTAGGGAGAGCTTCTCTGCAGACAGGAGGGTGGAGGGTGGAGGAGGATGGAGGGTGGGGTAATCAAAATTATGGCTAGTGTCAAACACCCCCATCCTCCTCCTCCTCCTCCCCTTTGCCTTTTTTCTATACAGTACATCCCTTTGGCTTGCCTCCCCCTTTTTGCTCGCCTTCCCAGCTGAGGGCTCGGTTACCATGGCAACCGGAGGAATGCTCTCTCTCTCTCTCTCTTTTCTGTGGCTGGTTGGAGGTATGCTCGCTCTACATCTCCACGGCCCCCTCTGCTCAGCCTGAGGGGGGGGTGGGTGGTGGTGATGGTGGTGGTTGTTTCGCCTGAGCCATTAAACAATGACTGAGAAACTACCCCCATCTCTCTCTCTACATCTCTATCGCTCTCATGCTTTCCTTACATCGCTCGCTTCACTCCACCTCCCCCCTCCTCTCTCTGTCGCTCTCTCTCTCTGAAGCTAAAGACTACCTCTGAATCCCCACCGCTTGAATTAGTCTTTTTTTTTTTTTTTTTTTGGAGGAGGCTCTCAATTTTCATCCTCCGAACTCGGCTAAGCTTCTCTGTCTGCCAGATTATCATAGCTTCTCCTCACAGGACACATCCAGCCTAACACCCCCCCTCTGTTGAAACAGATGCTTCAACATTTAGCAGCAGAAAGTCGAGCGATGGCGGAAATTGTAAACAAAGCTCTGACAGTGTCAGGGAATCATGTGGTCAGCCAGTGTGTGCTCTGAATTGGCGTAACTCCACTTTTATTTCTGTTAAACGTTAATGTTTCCACGCTGCAGCGCGGGCAGGCGTGCGTTAAGAGTAGCCACAGCGAGGATAAAAGCCGGCTCTGCTACACGTTGCTCTTAGAAGTGCTAAGTGAATTAATGATGCAAGAAAAGAAAGGCAAAAACAATTTTCACATCAGATAAAGAAATATCTTTGATAGCGTGGGAACAGGAAGAACAAAGTCTGTTTATCGTGTCTGCGGCTCGGCGGAGAGATGCTGTTAGTGTGATTCAATTAACTCGAGTCATGCTCGTCTCTGGCTCTCACACACACACACACACACACTGATCGGGATGCGGTCCTCGTTTGTTCCCGGGTCGCCTTGAGCACACAGACACCTAGTGTTTAGTTAATTTAGATTGCTGTCATCTTGCCTGTGGCTGTCAGTCATTAACAAGTCTCCCTGCGCAAGTCAGCAGACTGCTGCTGAAATATTCAGGTAGGTGAAGTGTGCAAGGATGCATCTCCGAGGGTGTGTACGTGTGTGTGAATTTTTGTCCGAATACATGTTTACTATGAAAAGCCATGGATGTCGACTCGCTGTATCTTCCTACATAAAACAGCTCCTCAGTGTTCAAGTAGAGTTAGAAGAGGATTTTAAAGAATGGGGCACCCTGGTGGCCTCGGAGTTTAACCTCTTTTACTCCACCTCTCCCTATAACGAACGTATCTGTGTGTTTTTCAGGCGGTACAGGGGATCTTTAGGGGGAGACAGCAGTTGTATACATCTGAAAGCTGAGAACCAGAACATTAATTTGAGATGCAGCTCAGCTCTGTTTCAAGGGTCTCCAGTCATAAATCTGAAATATTTTGTTCAAATATTGAAAGTTTAGAGTGTTTTAGGTATTTTGAAGTATTTGATGATCATACCCATGCTGTATTATGTCTCCTGAGGTGTTGCAGCAGTTTTTGTGTTGATACCATTTGTTACACAGATTTGATGACTTGGAAAATTGATCAAAAAGGTCAGAATTTCCTCCAAAATACCACATTAAGACACCAAAACCTTGAGGACAAAATTCATGCTTGTATCAAAAACTTTTCACATTTGGAGATTTCTAGAAGAATCGCAGCTTTTGCGATATGATGTCAAGCACTTCTCATGAAAGCCATCAAGAGGAAAGTCAAGGGACGTCCTTGAAAATGGCCATGGCCTTCCCAAGCTAGCATGAGGTGATGGGCACCAATGGATGTCTCAGGTGTAGTTTCATGTGGTACCAGCATCTTGAGTCTTAAAGGCAGGATGTTGGATGTTGCCGTTTGCACAGTGGAAGAGGTTAAAGCCGTCCAGAGAAGCCTTTATGGCTTCTCTTAAGCCTTTATTATCATCTGCTTCACTCAAAGTCTTTTCTTTCTACCTTCTTCACCTCCTTCTCTCCTCTTTGTCTCCCACGGTGGGCAGAATCTCTCTGTATTTATGTCTGCAGGTAGAGGAGTGATTTCTCTGGTCTCTGGAGACTCCTCTGCTCTGCACTCCCGGCTCCATTACCTCTTTTGTACGTACAGACGCGTGTCCTGAATTTAGCCTCAGTCAATTATGTTTATTATGTGGTAGGTAGAGCTTTAATCAACTCCTGCAGTGTGCATGCACAGCTTGATAATTGTCATGTGAGTGCTGGTGATTGTTTTGTTATTAGAGGTAAATACGTAACAGGTGTGTACACCAATGAAGTCGATATGTTCACGTGCACATTTGGGAACATGTTGCCACCTGCTGCGATCGCTCCAACTGCCTTCAGTGTTGGTTCTCGAGTGTGTGTGATGCTGCATTGATGACGTCTATATGGATCAGCCAGAGGGAAATGAGGTTTGAAGATCCTGCTGGGCAGCAGCAGTGCCACCAGGCTCCATCGGTCCCAATCATCAACACTTATCGGCCTGATTGCAACAGCTGTTAAGGTGGAGATGCTGAAGGCACTTACCCTGCAGCAGGAAAGGTGGTGTAGCAGAGGTGCCGTCAGCTATCCAACGATACTGCCAGTACAGAAGTCCGGCTGTTTTATTACTGATTTACTGCTGCACCTCTGGTTCAAACCAGAGAGGAAAGACACTGATTCATTAGGTTAAGAACGAAGGATTGCTTTGGCAACTTTCCACTGAAAGGTAGTACTGAAACAATGAGTGTATTATTTGATGTTTCATACCTGACTTATCAAGGGAAAATGTGAGGATTCAATGTTTTACATAAGCAAAAAGAACCAGGCTTTTTTGGGGGAATGGGCTTATATTCAGGGGTTGCATTTAAGATTTTTGAGGAGTGGGACTCCACCGATGGGTTTGGGGAGGTTCAACATTGCTCATTTTAAACAGGTTAGGTGTAAAAGTGACCTCACGTTACAGCATTGCTTGTTGGCGCCACAGAAAAACGCAGCCCGACATCTGAAATGTCTGAAGCAGTGGTCGAGAAACATAGACAGTTAATGAGAGTGAGCGAGCGCCAGCCTAATGCGAGAAATAAAAAGTTATTTCCTGCTTGTTTCACAGCAGTTACGTTCAATACAAACATATATAGACACACCCCCAGCAACCCACCGCACACCCCTGCGGCATTTCGCCGTAGCGCCTGATCCCGTCTGAATGCACGCTTACAGTTTTACCTGCTTAGTCACCGTGGCGGCGGAGCCACAGCACGATCTGCTCCGCTTCCTATCAGCCATCTCTTCTTTAATCCAGTCCCACTTCCTGTCAGGTCTGATAGGCCGACCAGCACGTTTTCACATGCTGCCATATTCAACAGAGACCAATTTAATGCCTCAATCAATAGCCAGTAATCAAAACGGGAATGGGTTATGGCTCCAGATAAGCCCCTCATGGTCCCGCAGCCCTCTTCCACCAGCCAAAATCTTAATGAAATTGAGCATAAATCCCCCTTCTCTCTCTCTCCCTCTCTCTCAAAAAGTCACTTTCATCCCTTTCCAAAAGCAATCTGGACTTTCCCCCTGAGTCAGCACTTACAGCGTCCAGGAGTGAAGCAGGGGAAATTACCATTTGAAGAGCTGCTTGACTTCCCTCTCTCTCTGATGCCCTGTGCCCACGCTCGACCCTCGCTTCATTTTGTAGGAATATGGAGTTTCTGGTATCTCATATTAGATAAATAACCCGCACCCCCCCCGTCCCTCCCTGCGTCCACTAAAAACCCCTGACTGGTGCATGATGGGATGGCTGAGTGCTTTTGGCAACCAACGATTCCACTTTGGAATTTCACGGCGTTGAGGACGCGGTCCAGCTAGGTACAAAATCTTAATGAGCTTTTTCGGAGCTTGCTCATTAGCATTACCCACGAGGCCCGGCGACAGGCAGTCAGACTGCGGCACTGCGCCGCTCGTCCCATCTTTTGCTGTTTCATGTCCTTTAGCTCCGGCGGGCCACGAGGCTCGAGAAGAAGAATCACTACCCGCCTTTAGAATAAGCGTCCAGTCCAAACAGATGGCTCCGTTAGCGGCGGCGCATGCAGATGACCCGCGTCGCCTGCAGCTCGCAGCCTCGGTGAAACATCCAATCATGTGGCATAATCAGATTAAGGGGGCGGGGGACCGGGCGTGAGGAACACCATTATACTCACTTTACTGGTAGTGCTGGCAGGTACTGCTGCTCCCAGGCGACTGTGTGTGTGTGATGGTCACAATACACCTTAATAACAAACATTCCTGAACACACACATGGAAGGACACATGCAGTGCACACAGTCACATGGATGTGCATGCGTGTGTGGTGAGGACATCCTGAAGGTTAAGTCTAAAACTGAAATTAAGTTTAGATTGTGGTGACTTACGGTGAGGGCTGAGGTTAAGTAAGTTGTTTTAATAAACGTCCATCATGTGAACGTGGGTCCTCACAAGTATACAAGGACAAATGTGTGTGTGTGTGTGTGTGTGTGTGTGTGTGCGTGCTACGTTGCAGTATTTTCAGGGAGCGCAGTGTGGTGTGAGTACTGTTAGGCTGCAGTGCTGCATTACAGCAACGACTGGCTGCAGCCTCTCTGCAGTAATCACACACACACACACACACACACACACACACACACACACACACACACACACACACTCGTGTCTTACTGGTGTTGCCGGTGTTGTTGGAGGGAGAAAAGAGGCCTTGGCTGTAATACATTATTTGTGAAACTGTTTCAGCGTTGCTCGGCGTAGCTATGGTTACACCAGTGTGTATGAACACGTATGTCTGTGTGTGTGTGTGTGTGTGTGTGAGAGAGGTATTGAAGGTGTAAATGACTTACATGGGCATGCCCAGAGGTTACAGATGAGCAGATGAATTAATTAAACCATGCTAAATTATTTGGTGATAAACATTACTAGGAGCTCGAGGCAACGGCAGTCGGCAACGACTGGCAACGCGTCCGTGACGCACGCCGTGGATGTTTATGGTCGCCAGAGGATGAAACCTAATGGTTTCTGTGACCTCTCTGACCTCTACTGTAGCACGGGGATCAGGCCAAACATGGAGTTTCATACACAAGAAATCACAGAATGATACAGTGTGTGCAGCACATGTTAAAGCCACCGTGTGCAGAGCTTTACTGACGTGTTTTTACCTGTCAAAGTTAGGAAATTATACAGTGGTTTTAATTTGCATGCAGGCCCCGAGGAAGAGCGCCAGGCTTTGAAGCCAGTTTGACATGGTGGCCAAATCATGTAATGACAGTAATGGTGTCCGTCGCCTGATGCACACTCGCCCAAAGAGACTTTTTTCCTGAAGCTTTTATTTGAAAGAAGTGGCTGAAAAACCCAGAAGTGCCGTCTCAAGTGTCCCACCAGCAGGTCTGACTTTCAATGACAGTCCTTGATGCATACATGCCAGCCGCTTGGTGTCGCAGATGTCAGTTTTATTTTGGTGATGTCGACTTGAAACCATGGCCAAATTCAATTTAATGCTAATTTAATACATTAATGGGAAAACAAGCCAAAGACTGACTTGACATTGGTAAAGGCAACGTCTCGGATCCCTGAACATCGTCTGCTGGCACAGCCTTAGTTCTCAGCAGCTACTTTTTCTTTTATGAAAATCATGTCCAGGTGTTGGTAGTGTTGCAGAGGAGGTCCTCTCTGAAGAGCTGGAGGTCTTCAGGAGGTTTGTGAAGGTAGAGAGGGACGCCCCTGATCTGGTAGGAACTGGTAGGACGTTCCACCAACGGGAACAACAGACAGAAAAGTTTGGCGTTTCATTGGTTGCACTTCTGTCTCGTGGCTCTGGGTAGCAGCTTGCCAACATTTCTGTCTGACAGCGCAGATGAAATCAGTTCAACCCTGAGCCGTAGCACCAGAAGTGACACATTTTTGTAGTTTTAACTTGAGTAGCGGATAATCCTTTAAACATTTGCTAATAAATATCAGGCAGCGACAGAATCTCCAGTGAAAAAAGAAACATCTTTTGCATCTGAGGCAGCAGAAAATTCTCAAAGATAATCACGCTGCATTTGTCATCACTGACAGCATCAATAATGTCACTAAATAGTCGCTGACCTGGCGACTTTATGTCTGATTTTGGATGTTCGGCCATATTTCTTGTTCTTTAAACTTAATTTTTAATGACGTCTTCCCACAGTAGACTGTGACAGTGTACAGAAACCCTTTAAGAGAAACTCTCTGAGATGATGAAGAGGGATCTGTGTTAGCTACTGAGCGTCCTCATTGATCCTGTATGTTTCTGTCCTCTGAAGACAATGGGAGTGTGGGTGGCGGGTGATGGTCCACCCCTGTTGGACTGGCCTTAATCCGCCTCTAATCCGACCATGCAGTGTGAAGGAGGAGATTTTAAAACAACAAAATGAGAGGCTGACATTTGGACGAGTCCTTCTTTAATTTCCACCTTTTTCTTTTACTGTTTAAATCTGTAACTGTGCGTTAATATGGAGCTTCATTTGAAGAGCTGCAACAGCCCGGGTTTTGTTGTGAAAATGTTAGTTTGGTAATGGAGGAGGGGGGGTGACAGGAGGTCACGACCCTCATTACACCACCTGCCAGATGGCCCAACACCACGCTGTGTGTGTGTGTGTTATCGTGGATGAACGCAGACATTTACTTGAGTACACACCGGGGGACGGCACAGTAGAGACCCTCTGACAGAGAGAGCACACACACAAAGGGTACAGCTAGACACAGTCATTACACTTTTAGCAGAAAACTCCAGTTTTAAGATTATAAAAAAGAAGTCAGTGATGAATGTTGTAAATCTTTTATCAGGCACAAATTTAAAAATATTTTTAGGTTCCAGCTTTCCCGTAAGCAGCTTGATTATTAGAGACTGATTATTAGAGATATTTTAAAGACAAAACAGTGAAGCTGCTTCTCCACAGATCAATGCAAAATGAAAGGCAGTCCTCCAGAGTCATTTATATTAGCTTGTAATGAAATCGTGTTGAATCAATATTTGTCAGCGGCTGATGAATGTCTTCGGCGTGCAGCTGTGTAACGTACGAGAGCTTCATGCTGATGTCTGGATTTATTTTAGCAGTCATGATCAGTGTGATGTGCATTTTCCTCAACTCTAACATCCTCCCACTGTATATGCTTTATATATACATATATATATGTCACTGAAGCTCACCAGCCCCCCTCCTGCGCTCTCTTTCTCGCAGTCCTCCCTGCCCTCGGGCACAGTATCACAGGCAAACCAAGTCAAGTTGCCTTGCTTGACCCTACTGATGCAGCCTTCGTCCTTCAGGCTAAAAAAAACAACCCAGACTCCCACAATGCTGCAGGGGTTCAACGAGACACTGACTGCAGCACTGCAGGGCTCCTGGGTCCAACCGTGTGAACTGGGCTCAGCGCACAGTCGGACATGGACAGCCAAACCAAAACACTCCCCGTATGTCAGGGACCAGATTCAGCACCAAAGTCTGTGAGTGTGCAGGTGGAGGATAACTGACCGGGATCTGATCAAATCGATTGATTTTGATCGTGATCAATGCAGAGCAGAAGATGCCAAATCAGGAGGCGGAGCACAGGGTAGACGTGAATAAATTAGACCTCACCACATGCTGATCTATAATCAAACACACAGCTCTGAGTCATGGTAACACTCTGCTGGTCGAGGTAAAGCAGCCCTGAATCACCGAATTTAAGATGAGTCATCGGACATATCTGAATCTGAACTCTTTTTTAAACATATATTTGGCTTATAGCACCAGATTAGAACTTTAGAACGTGTTCCAGTAACCTGATGTGAATCCATCATGACGACATGTTCGGGTTTGATCGTCAGCCATCAGAGAGCAGGGCGGCGGGGGGGGGCGGCTGTAGATCGGTTGCATTTTATGCCTGAAGAGATGCAGCGAGAGGAGGAAGGCTGAGAGACCCTCCAGGCAGTGATGCTCAGCTGATTATCAACACTTCTATCCCAACAAAGAGAGAGATCTTCCTCGGGGAGTTGATCTCCAAGCAGCCAAACATGAGGTTAAAAACTGAAGTGAGGTCTACACCAGCGAGGGCGAGAGTCACTTGAATGCTGTAATAATGACAGTATGTTGCAGTCTCTGAGTATTTCTCATTCACTCTTGTTTCAGTGGAGTCATAATTTGAACAGAGTCAGCAGAACGCCGCCTGCGTTCAGACCAATGGCAGTGCTCGGTTGTGGTGGGTGGGTGGAGGAGGCGTCGGGGCGGGGTTACCAGGAGCAGGTCAGCTCCTCTGGACTCTCTGAGGAGGAAGCTGGAGAGGAGAGCTAAAAATACAGAAAGTCTCAGAGAGTCACAGCCTTCATCAGCTTTGGACGCCTGCCAACACTGCTCATCACACACACACACACACACACACACACACACACACACACACTCGAGCCGGCAGACAAAGACAACGCTGCGAGCAAAACTGGATCTAGAGAGGCCGGTGGGCGGGGCGAAGAGGAGGATGGAGTGAAAGAGAGAGTGAGAGGGGGAGGTGCACTCATGGTGGAGGATGAATAAAAGCCAAAGGGGGGGAGGGGATTGAGGAGAAGAGGAGGGAGGAGGAGGAGGAGGAGGGGGAGGTGAGAAACAGAAAGCTTGCAAAAAAAATGGAAGAATAAAGAGAGGAGGATGATCGGAGAGAGAAAGACGAATAAACAAAGTCAATAAGACAAAGAGAGAGAGACAACAGCTCTGTGATGAGCTGTGATGACACCTTGGCCGCCGTCCAAGTCTGAAAGCTGATCCAGCCGATGATGTAATCGTTTGTAATTGGTCCCAATTATTCATTAAGGCTTGATTGGCACTGCGGTACAGCCAATTAGATGCTGGGACGTGACAGGGATGCCACACCACGGACCTGCTTTAAACAGCAGCAGAGGAATGGATGAAAAAAAAGCATCACACACGTCATCGGCCAGTCACATGACACTTGTTCCTGACATGAAATCCTGAAACAGATTGATCAATCTGTGAAGTTTCAGTGTGCTGTAGTGAGGGCTCACAGGTACACACTGCTACAAGCCTTAAAGGTGAGTTATTGTTCTAGTAAAGCACTCTGTCCTGACCTCTGTGTCTGTGACGTGAAGCCACAAACTGCAGTTCCTCTAACGTCCACTTGAGGCTGGCTCCAGAAGTGAGTCAGTCTCCATAAGTCCCCATGTTCAAATGTCCAACTTCACAGCAGAAATAAACATGTTTACAGCCTGGTACAAAAAACAGTTTTGGTCTCTGTAGCTAATTTCCCCGTTCATGACAACTGTACTGAGGGTGAATTTATATACAACTCACCTGTTCAGGTTATATTAAGGCTTAAAGTTATGCAGGATTAAGAGCGTGGACGCTTTGATTGACAGGTGGGTGTGGTTACGGATGGTTTGTTAAAGCAACCAGGCGTCATTCAGCCCGCCTCAGCTCCACGATGATCCACGACTTTGCAGATTTCTGATTATTCAGGAGGTGGAAGAGGCAGGACTGCCGACATGGAGACGACGGTTCTGTAGAAGGTTCTGTACAAACCTGTGCACGGGAAATACTCAACCATCTTTCACTTGAGCGGCACTGGTTGCATCTCCAGTTGCTTTGTGGTTCTGCATGACAACAGAATGTTTAACAGATTTACTGTGAACAGAAAGTCTGATGTTACTCGATGCGTCTCGATAGTCGGACGCTCATGTTCAGTTAAGACTCGGTCCAACGTCACCTGTGCAAATCAGAGTTTGGCACCGCTGCACTTCCTGTTGTCGGCTCTGTCAGCCTCAGCTGAGTAAAAGTAATCGCGCTCGGTAACCGATGACAACATTTAGTAAATTGCTCCGCCGTCATGTTGTCCTTGAACAACTGTTTATTTGTGTGGGTGCTGCCCATCTGTCTTCAGGCTCGCGCTCTCTGCCAGCTGCCGTCCACATTCAGTCCAGCCACAATTACTCGCAGCCAGAAGAGACGGCTCCTTGTGGCCCATTGATGCTCCTCGATGGGAGGTCAGGACTAATTGGCCGGCGTCCTATCTGTCACACAATATGGGCCTTTCACCATGAAAGCTGAGCTGTGATTAAGTTGCGGCTGTTTGGTTTTGATTTACACAAAGGGAGACTCTCCAAAGTACTCAACAGCCTCAAGTAGCCTTGATTCAGAGCCCTTTTGTTTGCTCTGATGATTTCTCCGGTCTTTGTCAACATCAGCCAGGAAAGAGAAGAGAGCGAAACTACCGGGCAATATTTCTGTCATCTGCTCAGGAAGCACACGGGCTTGTTTTACTGCACAGGATTTTAGATTGGCCCCGGCCAAACTTACATTTAAACTTTTATTTGATATTTAGTCGCCTCATGTAAAGAGATGCACGCATGAACATCAATGTCAGCGACGGGCTAAACATATAGTACAGGAAATATTCATGATGGGGAAAACATGACTTCTCTAAGAGTGAAAATGGGTGTTTATTTTTATTACTATTGCTGGATGTAAACTATAATCACGTCTGTGCAGTCGTATGTTTTGTTATGCTTCTGATTTACTTACTAAATCAAACAAGCAAAAGTAAAATATGAAAGTCTAAAAAATGATTTAAAAAGCCAATATTTCCCTTAAAGACGAGTTTTTTTAATGTAACAGTAGTTACATTAATACCTCTCTGACAGTGTTAACATCACACACACGGTGTACCTGATAAAGTGACCTGCTGGTGCGTGTGAGCCATTTTTTACACCTTCAGTAGGAGCCAGTGGGCTTCGGTCAGAGTGACGCAGACAGGTTGTTGGTTTGAGTCTTTTATTTGTTGACAATAAGAAGATTCAGGTTTTTCCGAGTGAAATGTCCACAGAGCTGACTTTGTCCTGATGTGACCTCTCCAAGTTTCCACTGTGTCTCGTCCATGTTTGCTCGTGGACAGCCGTCGCCTCCTCCTCACTGTGTGGCTTTGAGCTGAAGGAAGATGCAGCAAAGAGAGAGATGGATGGACGTGAGAGAGATTGAGGAGCAAGAGAAGTGCAGACGGTGAGGATTGCGGATTGATAAAGAGAGACGGCGGGTTAAAGATGGAGGAATTTACCGGGACTCATATATTTGTCAGGGTAGGGTCAGGACAGGAGGGCGATGGATGCGAGGATGAAGCGGGGAATGTGTCTGAGGGATGAGGGCTGCTGGCTTCGTCATCGGTTTACTGCCGTCCTCTCTGTCAGGCCTGATGAAAGATTCAGTCCAGCTCAGCCTCCAGCAGACTGAACGGTCTTCTCACAAATAGAGACTGTCACATCCTATAGCTTTGTCACCATGTTGGAAATATTAAGTACAGAGGGCCATTTGGGAAGTAACTAACCTGCACTTCCTCAGCCCAGAGTGGCCTGAAGCCCTTTAAAATAGGATTAGACTGGGATGGCTGCTCGCCGGGGTTGTTTCCACTGGTAGGATCATTTGTCGCGGCTCTCAGGCCGTCCTCTTCTTCTTCTTCTTTTGCTGAGATATTACAGAAACCGGGAGGCTTGCAGGCATCGTAACAAATGGACTATGAGTGCAAGGATTTCGCTGTGTTTCTGCAGTGTAATTCAATACCTCCCTCATGACAAACGGAGATGTCGGACTCAGTAATGTTCAGTTCAAAACATTTGAAAAATGCAGAAAATTGGCTTACAGAAAAGAATGAACCTGTCATCTGTAATCATGACCTATGAACGGAGGGTGGACGTTTGTTTTCTTGACATTTCTCAGCTGAAAATAGAGACTTTGCACATTAGATTGATAAAAGTAGAATTACTTTTGGCAGTATGAAGAACGTGTTTCACCCACACCAAACTGGCTTTGTGCACAGAGGCTGTCATGTTGAAACAAGAAACAGTACTGCCTGACATATCACAGACTGAAAATGTGTGAATCATTATGAGACCTCAGACTGTTGAGCGACTGAAGTCGTATATAAAGAACCTGGACGTAGTCTCTGTGACGTCCCCACAGACTGTCTAAAACCTGGACGTAGTCTCTGTGACGTCCCGCAGACTTTCTAAAACCTGGTCGTAGTCTCCGCGACGTCCTCGCAGACTGTCTAAAACCTGGACGTAGTCTCTGTGGCGTCCTGCAGACTGTCTAAAACCTGGGCGTAGTCTCTGTGGCGTCCGCAGACTGTCTAAAACCTGGGCGTAGTCTCTGTGGCGTCCTGCAGACTGTCTAAAACCTGGACATAGTCTCTGTGGCGTCCGCAGACTGTCTAAAACCTGGACGTAGTCTCTGTGACGTCCCCGCAGACTGTCTAAAACCTGGACGTAGTCTCCGTGACGTCCTGCAGACTGTCTAAAACCTGGACGTAGTCTCCGTGACGTCCTGCAGACTGTCTAAAACCTGGGCGTAGTCTCTGTGGCGTCCGTGCAGACTGTCTAAAACCTGGGCGTAGTCTCTGTGGCGTCCCGCAGACTGTCTAAAACCTGGGCGTAGTCTCTGTGGCGTCCCGCAGACTGTCTAAAACCTGGACATAGTCTCTGTGGCGTCCCTGCAGACTGTCTAAAACCTGGACATAGTCTCTGTGGCGTCCGTGCAGACTGTCTAAAACCTGGACATAGTCTCCGTGGCGTCCCCGCAGACTGTCTAAAACCTGGGCGTAGTCTCCGTGGCGTCCCGCAGACTGTCTAAAACCTGGGCGTAGTCTCCGTGGCGTCCTGCAGACTGTCTAGAAACCTGAGTCGTAGACTGTCTCTGTGTGCTGTCCCAGACTGTCTGTCTAAAACCTGGGCTGCAGACTGTCTAGTCTCTGTCTAAAACCTGTAGTCTCCGTGCAGACTGTCTAAAACCTGGACATAGTGCAGACTGTCTAAAACCTGGGCGTAGTCTCTGTGGCAGACTGTCTAAAACCTGGGCGTAGTCTCTGCAGACTGTCTAAAACCTGGGCGTAGTCTCTGTGACATCCGCAGACTGTCTAAAACCTGGGCGTAGTCTCCGTGGCGTCCCGCAGACTGTCTAAAACCTGGGCGTAGTCTCCGTGGCGTCCACAGACTGTCTAAAACCTGGACGTAGTCTCCGTGACGTCCTCGCAGACTGTCTAAAACCTGGACGTAGTCTCTGTGACGTCCCCGCAGACTGTCTAAAACCTGGACGTAGTCTCCGTGACGTCCTCGCAGACTGTCTAAAACCTGGACGTAGTCTCCGTGGCCCCGCAGACTGTCTAAAACCTGGGCGTAGTCTCCGTGGCGTCCCGCAGACTGTCTAAAACCTGGACGTAGTCTCCGTGACGTCCTCGCAGACTGTCTAAAACCTGGACGTAGTCTCCGTGACGTCCTGCAGACTGTCTAAAACCTGGACGTAGTCTCCGTGACGTCCTCGCAGACTGTCTAAAACCTGGACGTAGTCTCTGTGACGTCCCTGCAGACTGTCTAAAACCTGGACGTAGTCTCCGTGACGTCCCCCACACATTGTTTGTCTCAGTTACTGATGGTAGATCTTTTATATATTTCCTTTATATTCTCTATTTATTACTTTTCTTTTCAAACTAGTTGTTGTTGTTGTTGTTGTTGAGTCTGTGCTCACAATGGAGCGCCGTCATAGTCAGACAAGTTTATGTGCGGATGTGATTATGTATGGCTTTGCGATTTTCTGCCTGCTAACAAAGGCTAGTTACAGTGGGTCATCTGACAGCGCACACACACACACACACACACACACACACACACACACACACACACACACACACACACACACGCACACACAGACATAATAGGATTTGTGTGTCTCATTCAGCTGTGCTCAGGCTTCCTGCCGTCTGCCATTCACTCTCTGTCAGAGTAAGAGGATATGTGTTTGGCAGCCCGGCTGACACACCACGCTGACGAGATGAAAATTTGTCTTGTTGTTTACAGTTACACATTTTTTGAGCCATTTATTTTTAGTGTAACAGATTCATAATCCCTGTAGTGTAGACAGAGCAGTTCTCAGCTGTCACGTCAGGCGGATACTGGGAGATTTATTGGTTTTCAGCTGATGTAAGCTCTATTTAGGACGGATGGGTGACAGCGTAATGACTTCATGTCCACAGTGGCTTCATGAGGAGCATCAACAGTTTGCATCAACAAATCCTCATTCTGAAACAACACTGTCCGGTTCACCTCCTCTCTGGTTCAGGTCTGGTTAAGTTAAAGCAACATTGTGTAGAAACCGAAACTGAGGGCAACAACTCGCAGCAGACACAGCAGCAGCTAATATTACTGACTAGTCCAACAGCAGTCAGCCCAGCTCGGCGTCTGTCTTTCAGCCTTTTATTTCACCAAGCTCTCACCAACCACTAAAAGTCAGTCCCAGATTTACTCTTGTGCGGCGGCTTCTTGCTCGCTCACTCTCTCCTTTTCTCTTCTTAGCTTCCTCCGTCAGCGTCCTCTTCTTCTTCTTCTTCTTCTCAGTGGTCCAAAACGCTGATAACTCACACTTTATATAAAAGTGTAACACTGACATCAGAAAGCTTTAAATATTTGATCCACGACTGTGAAACTTGAGGGGATGGAAACTCTCCATCTTTTTTGAGGCTGCATCAGCATTTAGATTTAGAAATCTGTCTAATGAGGCTGATACTTTGTGTCAGAGTCAGTGTGTGTTTGTGCAGAGTCAGTGTATGTGTTGTATGTGTGTATTTGTGTGTGTGCAGGCGCTCGGTTGTCCCCCGTGGCTTGGCCCTCTCTGATAGCAGTGATTTAGGAGCAGCCATTAGAGGCAAAGCGACGTTAATCCATCCGACAGACCAGAGTGATAAAAGTTTCATTAAGCCATCGATCAGACACCTCCGTCAGCGGGCGGAGGGGGCGAGTTCAGCATGTTTCCACACTTGAAAAACACCTGAACTGAGGCAGCGGGGCGTGGAAGAGAACAAAAGGACGATGAAGAAGCTGCAGAAACACTGACGTGAATCCACGTGATCCATCCTGAAGCAGTGCTGTGATTATTGAAATCAGCTGATCAGACCTCACCGAGCTGAATGTTTTATATACAGCGTCACTGTACAGTGCTAGTACCAATCATTTAATGTAATCCATCCAAACCGGATCATTGAGCCTTGATGACCTGGTTAAGGTTGGAAAATCAGTACTTCTATTGAGTTTTAAGTTTTGTTAACGTTAGGAGACCTTCATGATCATCGGTAGACTGAAAACCATGTCACAAAACGATGGTGGTCACGCTTCCTCGTAATATTTCATCTTGGCCGATCCATCCACCTGAACCTCGACTCTATATTGACTTTATAACGTCACCTGACATCTTTAGTGACGATTGTTCCTGTCGTAGTTTCTACGGCTGCTCGACAGATTTGTTTCTTGAGCTTGAACAGATTTTTTTACTGGCTGTAACGAGTGATTCTGACGTCGTTGTTGGGAGGACAGTTCAGTGGAAGGTTCTCACTTCAAGGTCAAGATCTCACACAAGTCCTTCCTTATCAAGTTGTTGAATAATGCATCAACACGTCAGTTCAAGTTTAGGGTAAAGGTACGAGGTGTGACTCTTGAAACATTCAGTAAGAAACATGCTTTCTAAGCAAGTCTTTCCTCGAGACTGTCACCAGGTGTTTGCTCATGGTCTGAATTGTTGGGTGTCTGCAAATGATATCATAAGGAGTACAGTCTAGACCTGCTCTATACGTCTCCAACCTCTGTTATGCTTTGGCGCTATATGAATAAAATTGAATTTAAACTCAAAACCTGAGTTTGACGTCGAGACGCTGCTCCTTTGTGTTTCCAGGAGTCAGTCGAGGTGGTTCCTGGGTCCTCCTGGGCGCCTTCGTTTGGAGGCTTTTCAGTCGCAGAATGGAGTCAGATTAAGAGATGAAGATTTCCAATCGGTTCTCAAAGACTAGAATGAATCACGTAAACTTCTAAATGCTGCCTCGAGCAGGTTTAGCGTTCACAGTGTTGTCGTCCATGTCAGCACAACACACACACACAGTCTGACTGTTTTGATATCTTTGGATCGTCCCGTAAACTGTTCCGATGGTGGGCTGATGACCGTGAATGTGTGCGTTGAACGTGTTGATGTGTTGTACTGAAGGTCAGCTGTGCTCAGCCGATGTTACAGGAAATAGCTGACAGAGCGAGAGGAAGTAGGAAGAACCTAATTGGCAGTTAGTGGCCTGCAGGCTTCTGGTGAGATGAGTTTACCTCCCTGGTGAGTTTCCTCATCTCCTCACAGCTGGATGCTCTCATAGCAAATATGTCAATACATAGAGTGAGGTCGACAGGGTTCCTGCACACTCTTCATCGGCTGCTGGTCACAATAATGATGCCGTGGATCGTCGAGGTCTTTGAAGGGATCGGCTGATTGGAGGAGAGGAAGAGCTGAGACTAAAGTACAGAGTACATTCTGCAGAATGTCTTGTGTTTGGTGACTTAAAGTCAGTCCCAGATTTACTCTTGTCTGGCGGCTCTCCCTCTGCCATTATGTCCACGGATGCTGCTGACCGCTGGGCCTGAAAACCTCCTCTTCTTCCCGGGGGTGTGGTACAAACACTAACACTTCCCTGATAGAGTCTGGGCAGCCTGGCTAACAGACTGAGCTAACATTAGCTCAGGGAAAGCTGATCACCCAACGTCAGTGTTGGAGCTCGTTGATGCTCGTGTGTCTGAATGGGAGCAAATCTCTGCATGTGTTGGCAGAAAGCCTGAAACCAGACGAGTGTTAGAGGCTGTCAGAGCAACAGGACATGTTCAGCTCTCATTTATGGGGTAATGTGTGGGTGTCCACATACTTTTGGCCACAGAGAGTAAACAGACATCGATCTTTTACTTAATTTTTCTTGAGACGACAAACAAACGACCAAAACGATGGCGTTCTCCTTCCCAGCGTTTCATTGAAAATCCTTTGTCTCTTCACATCATGCCGTTATCGCCTCGTACTGATCCAGCCCTCGTCATTATGACAGCCGCCCTCCGGGCCGAGCAGCCGTCCTGCAGTCACACATCTGTAATGAATAAATGATAACATATTTTCTGAGAGTGGAGTTTCCCCGGAGCTGCTGCTGCTGCTGCCTCCTGTATGTGCTCTGATTTAAAGCCTAGCTGCTGACGTAAAGCCGCTCCTGTTTATTTTAATCTCCACACATGCACAGATGCAGCATTCAAACGGGCTCAGATATTCAAAGATATATATTCGTCACGCCGCGGCCGCCTGTGGTTCTGCTCGCTCATATCGGGGCTCGGCGAGACTCGAGTGCTTTAGGCAGCAATAAAAGAGATTTTCCGGCTGAGATGTTCAATAAAATGATATCAGAGCTCGGCTTTAAATGAGAACAATAAATGACCCTTTCATTATGGCTGGATTGGACTGAGAGTGTTGTTACTGAAGAGGGATGTGAATGTTATTTTAATGTTATTTTAATGTTATTTTAAATACACGGCGGAGTCTCGACGTCCATGTCCAGAGACAGACTCTCAGAACAGACAAACCTTCCCCTGAACCCAGGGAGAACTTTAACTTTACTTAATTATTAATTAACTTTTAATGAATTATTATGATATCAGTATAAATTTAGCTGTGAGCAGAAGTTGTTTGTGTGTTCAGTCTGTGATCATTTAGATCTATTGTCCTTTAAAGTGTCTCAACTCATGTCCATGTTTTCCTTTCTGTCGTCAGTGTTTGTCAGTGCAACCAGATCTTAATCCTGGTTTTGGTCCTGATCTTGGTCCTGGTCTTGGTCCTTGTCTTGGTCCTAGTCTTGGTCCTAGTCTTGGTCCTGGTCTTGCAGTTACATAACAGTTCAGGACTCGGGGACCTGGAGACTTTTCGTATGTTTCGTAGCAACCTCGTCATGCTCGTCAGGAGAGAGTGAGGCGAGGGGTTTGCAATCAGCAGTTATTAATGATCATTATTTTAGCTTCAAAACAGTCCAGACCTTCATTTAGAGGCGGTATAACTCTCATTTTAGTCTGAATTCAGTGCATGTTGTTCCACATTAACCTCCCTCTTTAGCTCCATAGCTGAAACGGCAGTGAGCCCTCCCCATGTGCTCTGAATAAAAAAGTTTCTGCTCTTCTGTTTTTCCTGATGCAAACCGACACGCATGGTTTGGAAACAATCAGAGGTTTCAGTAGTTTGTTGGCTTATGGAGTGAAGCGCTTTGACTCATGAAACCTCAGTACCTCCTGCGTTCGAGTGCCGGTTGGAGCGTGGTTGCAGGCTGTTGGCTCTCACAGCAGGAGGACGGCAGTCTGTGTGCGGAGGAGGCCGCGTAGCTCGCAGCTAGCGCTCACCCCTTCATCACCCCCCCCGGAGAGTTTATTAAAGAGAGCAAAACAGGAACACCGGCACGGCGCTATTTTAATCTCCTCATCTGTCTTAGAATATTTCTCTGACGTGAAACACTGGCGTAACGTTCGGACGTCAGCGGTGAGTCTGCCGTCTACGTGGAGAGACGAGTGAGTTGAAGCTCTGTGGTCAGTTTTGACGTCGGATGAACAAACAGACTCATTAATAGTCGAGACTGTGGAGTCTGAGGTTTGTGTGACTGTCGCTGAAGTCACCAAAACAAGCTCCTCATAGGTCTGTGAATTCGGCCTGAGTCTCTGTTTGTAGTTTTGACCTCAAAGTCTCGGTGCAAACATATTTTAGTCACCAAATTAAGACTGTGGTAGTCTTCGCTTTCAGTCAGACAGTCTGTCATTGAACCTCAGTGTTGACTGAAGCACGTCCAGACAGCAGACGTCACAGTCCGTCACAAAGAGGTGGAGCCACAGGTGATCAGAGCTCGGCAGACAAGACGACACTGCTGAATGAAAGCCAAGAACTTTAACGTAGCTCTGCTGTTTTCTGTAAATCTCTGTTCCTACTTTGTGTCTTGGACTCCTTTAAGAACCCGTTACAAGTTTCTGATCACTGCACCGTCTCATGAATCTGCCTCTCTGGATCAGAACACACAGATCTCTTTTGTGGACTTTCCGTCGCTGCCTCTCGCCAGGTTATCTGGGTTCCCCACGACAGCTTCCACAGCACACCAGAGGAGCTCGAATGATGGTGAGGATGGAGGTCCGCCAGGGTCTCTGTCGGTCGGCAGTTGCCGGGGAGTGCCCTCGAGCTAATACGCTCACGGCTGGGGATCTGTACCCGCCTTGTAGGTGTACAGACCACTGCTGGACGTTACTGACCCGCCGCCTCGGTCAAAGACCGAAGCCACTCTATTACAGTCGTCTGAGCTCTTCACGTCCCTCCTGAAAGATGTTTTAAGTGGTTTTACTGGTTTGTAGGAGGTTTTCATGGATTTTTGACAACTTCATTGTGTCAGCACCAGAATTTAAGAATTTCAAACAGTGAGTCCGTCACACGAGTCTGTCTTTAACTTGTTTTTATTTGGAGGAGACAATGAAAGTGGAGGTTAAAGTCACCAACAATCTCTCCTGTTCAAACATCCATCAGATGAGCAGAGCGTCTTCCTGGTTCAGTTCTGACTTTGACAGTTCTGATAAATCTCCTACACGTGACAATAAAATAACTGTAGCGTGAATTAAAGGTGCTGCTGATTACCAACAGTGCAGTCAGAGAGTTGTCGGACATTTTGTTTTGTTGTGTTGGCTCTTGTATTTAATATGAAACATGATGATGAGGTTAAAGTTCTGACTTTCAGCCTCGGTTGAAGCTTCTTCAAGTTTCTGCAAAATTTGTACTGAAGGTTGGAGACAGGTGATAGAAAATACAAGTTAACCCTTTACTTCACTGTAACACTGTGAACTATGTTGGACTAAAGGCAGGCAGCACGTTGTTCTCAGATTATTGGATTATTTTTACAACTGAAAACGTCGGCACTGACGGGAAAGCCGGGGTTTAATCTGTCCAGACATGTATTAGATGTTCGGTGTCTCCTGAAAGGCCCAGACAGTCGGATGATTTGATCTTTTTCTCCTGGTTTGGTTTGCTAACACCTCAAAGTGAAAGTCTTCTCTCTGTGATACCTGAAGATACAACAGTGTCAGACAGACGGATCAAGAGTCATTTCTCCTGCCGTTGTGCCCCAGAGCCGGCTTTTCCTGGGATTACCCGGCGCAGGATCCCACCTCAGGGGCGATGGGGGTTGTATTTGGTGCCTGCAGACACATACAGTATGTGTTGGGGGAGCAAATATGGAGGCCAGAGTGGAGGATCTTTTGTTTATTTGGGGATTTGCTTTGGTTTCAAGGATCGAAGCCCTCTCTCTCCCTCCACATCCCTTTTCCTTCCTCCCGTAGTTCCAGTTGTGGTCGGATATAGAGCAATGACGGCTTAACCCACCCCCAGCCTACCAGCACCACCACTCACAGATGCTGCACGTCTGCAGCAGCCTCCCCCTAAACCCCCATCCTCATAAACCCCCTCATCACTCTGCGGATGAACTCGTGCTCCACTTTTCCATCAACTCACGCGCAGACTTTGGGGAATCCCTTTGTTGTGGAAGTGCAGGATATTGAAACACGAAGAGAGAGAGAGAGGGGAGACGGATTTATCTGCTACAACATGACAAATTTGATGAGGAGACAAAGACACAAAAGTGTCGTGTGTTTTGGAGGCTCGCAGGCAGTTTTCATTCCCCAAAGACAAAAAGAAACCGTGTTGATGATAATGAACGGCACCGCTTTTAGAATACAAACTAAATGTGGACGAGGCTGCGTCCCAGTTTTGTGCAGTTGAGCGTCATATTTGTCAGGAGAAGCCCAGATGTGTCAGAGAAGGAGAAGGACTGATGACCGCCGCGACTGACTGATGAAACACCGTCTGCCGACCGACCAGAGAACTTTGAAGAGTTTTTACTCACAGTCAACAGCCGTCCTTGTGTGTGCACTTTGAGGTTTTTCTTCTCCAACCAGTCGTCGTACAAATGTGTTGACACGTCATGTATCACTCCACTTCACAGCTGTTCTAACATTAACGTTCCATTAACGTTCCATTAACGTTTATCTCATCTGTCTTAGCTGTAACATAGATGAACGTATTTCTACGAGTAGTTTAAAGAACATTTCCTGCTGTTAGAAACTGAATACGATCAGCTGATCAGACAACCTCCTCATACTTAACAGTTACCGAGTGTTTCTGTAGCGTTGTCAGAACGTTCCAAAATAAACATATTATCAGCTCCCTGCGCTGTCGCTTTAAGAAATATGACACCTGAACAATTCATTACCTGTCCGTAAAAACACGTGATAAAGGACGCCACATGTACGTCACATTAATGTTAAACCAGCGTTATTTTAATGTTAGACCAGCGTTATTTTAGTGTTACGAGCGTAGGAATGAGGTGAACTCACCTGCGGTCTCGTACCTACGACCGAATCACAGCCGTGCAGATATTCAGTGCGTCACTGCCTCTCATGTGATATTCCTTTGTTGGAGCTGTTCACATGAGCCGGGACTAAAAACTTCCAGCAATATTAAACATGTTTGATTTTATCTGAACGTCAAGACGACAAAAAGAAAAAGACTTCAGACAGCTCAGACTTTTATGACCACCTGACACCAAATGATCGAGACGACAGGAACGTGCCAAACTTTTATATCGTATATTGAAATTGAAAATTTGTCTGCGACAGTGAAATAGTTTGAAAAGTCGTTATAGGTGTAAGGCCAGCAAGTGATGCTGTAGTCCTGGTGGTGTGTTGAAGTGTGTTGAAGTGTGTTGTAGTGTGTTGTAGTGTGTATTCAGGCTGGATGGCAGCAGTCTGTCTGGCTGAGAGCTGCAGTCAGCGGGCTCCTCTCCATCACTCAGACGGCTTGTGAGCGGCGGCGTGTCGGAGGTCTTTGATTGCAGCTCGGAGCCGTGTGGAGGTCGGCCTCGGCCTGCAGAGACTCACAGCTCAGCTCTCACAGCAGCATCATGTTACACACTGAGACACAAAGACAGGATCGCTGGATGAACGCAGCGATAAGAAAAGGAGAGACCGTGTTCAGGATCATTTCTTTACTTCTGCTGCGTTCCTGCTGAGATGTTGAAGTTTTTAAGCCACACACGGCTCGAGACATCGCAGGTCGATCCACCACTTTAGACCAGACAGAAGTACCATATACAGTATTATCAGCATTAGTTCTGTACTGGACCTGCAGTGCAGTGTGGTAGTATGAGTAGTATTATTAGAAGTATTAGCATTATTAGTGTTGTAGCAGGTTTCTGGTCGTCTCCATCTTGGCAGCCTCTGCTTAATCCTGCATAACTTTAAGCCTTAATATAACCTGAACAGGTGAGTTGTATATAAATTCACCCTCAGTACAGTTGTCATGAACGGGGAAATTAGCTACAGAGACCAAAACTGTTTTTTGTACCAGGCTGTAAACATGTTTATTTCTGCTGTGAAGTTGGACATTTGAACATGGGGACTTATGGAGACCACAGAGGAGCTGTCTGTGGTGTTGAAGCCGCTCTTCTTCTTCTTCTTCTTCTTCTTCTTCTTCTTCTTCTTCTTCTTCTTCTTCTTCTTCTTCTTCTTCTTCTTCTGGTTTCACCTCCAGCGTCTGAAGACAAACGAGCCTCTGAGAGTAGCCGGACTGATCCGAGTCTAAACGACGACCCGGAGAATCATCCGCGTTTAAGAACCCCCATGAAACCGGGACTTCTTTGATCCACCACGAGCCTCAGGAGCATACGACTCCACATCAGCCTGTCACGAAGCAACACACACAAACACACACTTCACTTCAGCCTCGGGGCTTGTAATTTGTCTTCTGCCGTCCCTCTCCTCGGAGATTGGGGAGTATTTATGTAGATTATTGCTGGAAAGTAGGTTAAGATGAATGTTGTGGAGCTGCACCAGGACGAGCACCATTAGCTGCTGCCGCTGACTTGAATGGAGACTTTCTCAAGGCCAATCAGTGCAGTGAGCTGCTGTGAGCTGTGTTTGTGTGTGCTGGTGGTGTTTGTTGGGGGGATGGGCCTTCATACTGTATTCTCCCAGTCTAAGCTGTAATTGGACCAGGCCTTGGAGTGAGCTGCTGTTTCTTCATGTACTCACGTTCACCATTGCTTGTCGTCATGTTTACTGCCACGCCTCATTGTCTTCGTTTATTAGCTCCCGTGATATCCAATAAACTGCGTTGTTTAACTTGTTTCTGGTGCTACACGGGCCTTAAATGTCAGCCTCTCTGCACCATCTTCAGATTAAATTTGATTGAGACATTTAGCAGGAAGAAAAAAAACAACCTCTCTGACCTTTCCAAAGCTTATTTTTTTTCCAGCCCGCAGAATGGAAGTGTTTTTAGAAGACAAACACACAAACACATAAATCTAACATGTGGCGATGTGTATCTCTAAATATCGTCTCTCTAAATGTCATTTCATCTGTGAACTGCAAGGCCGCTCGTCTGCGTCTGCCTCCTCCTGACACTCGATTGGTGTCGGAGATAAGACGGCAGGTCGGATATCTGAGTTTTCTCACACTGATGTGGGCCAAGAACGCCGGAAACGGGTTCAGCACGAGTCCTTAAAGATATGAAAGCAGAACTGTCGAGATGTTTCACTTCAACCTCTCACTGTTCCACCTGCTGGATGTTAATGTGATGTAGAACGAGGTGGACAGAGGACATGGAGGCGGTGGAAGGTCCACCAGCCGAGGAAGACATTCCTGTCCTGTGTCCTCTGCAGAAAAACTGTTCACTTCTCCAACTTGCCGAATCCTTGCAGGAATGTGAATGAAGATGGTACGTCCTAAATATAACACGTTCGTGCCTGACAAGGTCGACGTAGTACACAGAGTGGTTTCTCTCAGTGAATGAAGATGAACAGCGACAGAAAACACTTAGAATAGACAGAAACGAAGACGATGACTCAGATTTTTGAAGCTGTTGCACCTTTGTGTCATACGTATCGAGATTATGCATCGCTTAACTCATACGCACTTGCACCGTGTACTTTAGAGCATATGGCCCTTTTATCTCCGTGTTAGTGTTAAATAATGTTAGATTTCTGGTGTGTGATGAACGTCACAGCCTCACTGGGACACGAGCATACCTGCTGGTTCGGTCTTGTTCATTTTAAGACGAGTCCTTACGAGGGAACAGCTGATCGTTTCAACCTCGATGCCTTACAGCTCTGATTAAATAAAACCTCACAAAAAGATGTAACGGAGACGTGAGCGCCGAGCAGACAGAAGTATTCTGCCTGAAGCTGAAATGACATCACTGTTTGTCTTTAAAGTGACAATCGTGCCACCAGCAGAGCAACAAAGCATCCAGCCTGACGTCTGCAGCAGCTATGAGCTCATCCCCCTGCTCCTCCTCCTCCTTCCACCTTTATTATCTAGTCCTAAAAAAAGAAATCCCTCCTCCTCCTCCTCCTCCTCCTCCTCTTCCCCCCTACAAATATGCCCATTAACAGTGTTCAGGACGCCGTGCGCTGCCGTTCAGCCTGACAGGAGGCTCACCGCTCTGAACACGAGCAAACGATCACGTTTTGGTGTGACTGCTGGATTTTTATTGTCTGCCGCTGCGACCGAGTTTGTGACAGGAAACGCGTCTACAGCACGATAATTAGTCACGTTAAAAAACGACATCGAATCATGAGATGCTTTATTTTGAAAAGCATAAAATAACCTCAATTAAATATCACGTCCAGCTGTGGGCGATTAAAGGATGTATTTTCAGAAGAGCTGGCAGATGGAGTGAAAACCCATCAATATTTAAATATTTAAACGTTTCATCAATGTTTGTGTTTTTCTTTAAAGCTGCGCTGATCTACATTCTTTCATTAATCCAACAATCCATCGAGCTTTTTAGCCTCTTGACTCCTAGTTTTTGCAGACGATGTGTTGTGGTATCGGTGTGGTTGAGGATGAGGGATTCAAAGAGCTAGATTGTTACCTCGAGCTTGAGAGCTACTGTGAGCAAACACAACGATGAGATAGTTCTGGACTCACCTGAGCTCTAACTACGAGCTCTGTCACCTGAGAAGACTCTTAAAGGCGGAGAGGGAGTCTGCCTCCAGAAGCTCTGTTGGTGCATCTTAATATGCAGCTGGTGCAGACCAGGTCTTTGTTGGGTCGATGGCTTTCTGTTGCACCAGCAAAGCACCATGGAGGTCCCTTTAAGTTAGCCATGAAAGAGTGTGTGTTCAGATTATGGGGTGGTTTTGAAGGAATATTTGTCTAAAATAGGTTTTAGTGGTGCACCGTCGCCTCGCAGCAGGAAGGTTCCTGGTTCAAAGCCTGCAGTTGGTCGTGACCTTTCAGTTTTCATGTCCTCCCTTCGTCTGCATGGGTTCTCTCTCCAGCTTCCTCCGACAGTCCAAAGAGGTTAAACGGTGTCTCTATAATAGCCTCTGAGTCTGAGCAAGTATGTGTGTAGCCAACTTTACTACAGGTTAACTTCGACGTGTTCGAATCAGAGTCAGAGTTCTTCAAATCGATGAAAGCCTCGTCTCAGCCGTTAACCACCTCTTCGTCATCCAACAGTAAAGTCGTCGTCTCGACAGGAAATCCCTCTTCTTCACATCCTTTGTCTCTTTGTCACTTTCTTTTTGTGTCTTAGTATCAGTTCAGTTCAGACGGGATGATCCCTTCGACTCATCAGCTTTTATGATTATGAACGCTTGTATGGATTAAGTAAAGAAGAGGACTATCCTCCTCCTCTTCTTCTTCTTCTCAACATCATCAGCTCTTCTCTCTTTCTTTCAGTCTTTATCCTTTTCTTTCTATCGCTCTCATCTCTCTCTCCTCTCCTCTGGGAGCAGAGAGGAAATGAGAGGTGGGAGGGGGGTGAGGTAATTAATCTGCATTCATTGGTGAGAGAGGGAGGGAGGTGATGTTACGAGGAAAGCTGCTTTTGTTTCCCGTGTTTTGTGTTTTCACGTTGAGAGGAGGCGCGTGGACTCAAACATACGTCTGCTGTCACTTTGTGTCACTTCACAGACGTCTGAATAGAAAGTGAATCATGAATCCAAACAGGCCCGTTCTTCCCTTCAGCGACAACAAAACAGCTTCCTGTCCTGAAGCGTTACGCAACCAAACATGCACAATTCATGTCAGGCTTACAACTTCAGTCATTCTTGTGCAGAAATCCATAAAATCTGCTGAGAAGTCATAAAAAAACGGCACGTTGAAGCATGATGGGAGCCTTAGTGACTATATATATCAGACTTTTCTGTCTGTGTTTGTGTTCACTCGCTCTCTGTCCGGTCACAGGTTAGTGAGCGTGAAGATAAATCCACATTTTAATCCCAAAAGTTTCAAAAAGTGGAACGATGGTGACCATACAGAGTCAGAAATGAGCTGCTGGGCTCATTAAAATACTGCGTATTTACTAATTGTCTGTTCGATGATTTAACGCGTTAATTTAAGAAATAATCAAGTGTTGAAATAACGAAGGTCTTCGGATTTTAATAAGAGACGCTTAAAGACGGAGTCACAAAACAGGAACCACCGTCAGGTCACATGACGTCTGCTGTGTTTGTGCTGCAGACAGCTGACGCAGTGCGAGCCGAGCGCGCTCTGTTCGTTAATCTGATGAAAAAATATCTTTGATGTAAAATGTAAAAGATTTTTCTGCATCATTAAACACTGAAACATTTATAGGAAGAAAACGAGTCGATGTCTTTCCCTTCACGTCCTCTTTCCTTTCCTTTCCTCACATCCTTTCTCCTTTCCTTTCTTCCACCCTCTTGTCTTCCATCATCTCATTTTTCCTCTCCTCCTTTCCTTTCCTTTCCTTTCCTTTCCTTTCCTTTCCTTTCCTTTCCTTTCCTTTCCTTTCCTTTCCATCCTCTCCTCTAGTTTCTTTTCCGTTCTTCTGTAGAAGAACTCTTTGCTTCCTTTTTTCTTTACCTTTCCTTTCTTTCATATTTTCCTCCTCATCCTTTCTTTTCTGTCCTTTTCTCCTTGCATTGTCAGAAACATGAACACGTATAACGGCAGCACGTCTCCTCCTTCAAACAAGCAGCTTCCTTCCTTCTGTCCTTCCTTCCATCCTTCCTTCCTTCCCTCTCTCTGTCTCTCTTACTGTGTGTTATTCACTTAAAGTGACAGCGCTCCTCTCTTCATTCTCTGCTGTGGGAATTTCTCCACCAATCAGATTACGATCGATCGGACGTTCAGAGATGAACGAGTGAAGAAAGCTCCTCGTCTCCTCTGTCCTACACACTTATCCTCGTCTCCTTCCCTCTAAACCCCCTGACGCTCGCAGACTGAAAGTCATATCTCAGCAGCGACTTCCTGTTTTAGCTCTCAGCCCTGTTACGTAAAGTTGAGGCGCTCTGGCCTCTGGTCATGGCCGCTGTCGTCACACAGTGCTGAGAGGAATCAGCTGGTCGGTTCATGTGTTCATATTTCTGCTGGATTTCTTGAGAGTGACGAGGCGAGGGACGTCCTCTGTGACTGATGACAGATCACACATGATAGACATTAACATGTTACATCATAATCTGTGTATTGTTTTGTTCCTGCTCGAGTGTTGCTGTGCAGCTCATCCTGAAGGTGTTGGGTCGGGTCAGAGCTGTTTAACTACGTCACATGTGTCATTGCTCTGATGGTTGTAGGTCCATCCAGCCGTGTCCAGTTTGGGCTGCGGCTGTTGATAACGTCACGTGGGAATTGAAATGAACTCAGAGGTTGCAGACTAATTCATGCCAGGCTAACATGATACATACTAATAATATAACTGTCTACATTGATTGACAGGCATTGTTGCTGCTCTCAGGCTCTGCTGTGACGCCTGTCCACTTTGTTTCTTCACCGTCGGCTGCTCAGTGTCCTGAGAGGAGATGATGGTGTCTCTGCTGTGCTCGGTTGGTGTTTACGTCCCGCTGACAGTGGTGTCATTGTGAAGCTGCAGTATGTCAGGGGGTGGGTGGTGGTGATGGTGGTGACAACGCCTACACACCGTCTCAGTCCGCACATTCCTCACAACACCAGACAGAAACCATGGAGACAACAGCGACTCTGACAGCGACTCTGAGCTTCTGTTTGCTCCTCGCACAAAGTGAAATCTGCTGACCTCGACGATCATCGTCCGTCTGAGCGCTGAAGTTTCCTCAGGCGGTCGGGGTCACTGTCCTGTAAATGGAGTGTGTTAACACAAACCACAAACACGTCTGTCCTCATCTTTATTCAGTTACAAACTTATATTGTTCGTTTGTTGTTCAGGATGTGATTTGTCAGAAAAACCACAAACCTTTGAGTCGTGGTTCAGATGTTTCAGTCTGTCCTTTCTGATATCGTTCAGAGCTGCATAAACAAGCTTTATTTTGAAAATCTAACCAGTTAGAGTGTCAGTTTGACGTGACGAGGTGCTGACCGAGCTTCATTTGTCTCATAATGTGTCAACACTAAAGCCGGAAACACACCGGCTACGTCTCCGTCACACTGCGGCCTAGACGCTGTTTCGGCCCGTCCTCCACGCAACATCCAGACTTTGTTTATTATTATTAAAGTGTATTATTGGTGTCATGGAAACGGCTGCTATTTTATTTCTCGTAATAACATTAAAACCAAAAACGTGCTGCGGTTACCTTCTTGAATCCTTCTTGACCTTGACAGATTTGCTCCACAAATCGTCGCCGCTTTGTTGAGCAAAGGAAGAAAAAGGAAGTCAAAAAAAGGTTTTTTGGTTTGTCTCGGTAAAGAAAAGAAGACAAAGGAGGAGGAGAGGAGGAAATGTGATGATGGAGAGGAGGAGAGGTGGAGAGGAGTGAGGAGGCTGAGCGTTTTGAAAGGATGATCCGTCAAGAGAAGGGCGAGAGCAGCGTATGAAAGAGGAGCTAAAAATAGTCTGTGTCTCTGAAGACATCATGGAGGAATCACCTCTGCAGCCTCGGGCAGGAAGACTGATGTGTGTGTGTGTGTGTGTGTGTGTGTGTGTGTGTGTGCACTGCTGAATGGGGAGTGTTTTGCCTCCAAAGGATGCGTGTTGTGTGCATTTACATCCAGCTTCATGCTGCCTTTTTTAACGCCTTAACCCTTTGGAGCCCACAGCGCCCGTCATTTCAAAATAAAGTCCTGATCTTTGTGCTGTAGTTTAACCAGAAATATACATCATCACATTGATATCTATGATCTTATTTTGGCGGGTTTCCACTCAGTCAGGTTGTGTTGTGAGGGAGACCCTGACCCGCCGTGCAGAGTTCATCATCACATCATCACCATCAGCAAACAGAGGGACTGACCCGGCGCTCTGCACAGACAGAGGCTGTTTACTGGAGGAGAGTTCAATGAAGAGCCGGCAGGGAGGACTGAGCGGGTCGACGTGACTTTAACTCTATAAACTGACGATTCTTATCTCAGGTAGCTGAACTGATGTTTGTTTTCGGGTCTCGAGGGTTAAATCTGAAACATTAAGTTGATTTGTGGTCTGAATCTTCTCTCGAGATTCTCCGTCTCTCATCTCGACTTTCCTCCTCCCCTCAGAGCGGGACTGATCCTCTCTGCCGGCGCTGGGCCAGAGTCTCCGGGAGCTTCATTACAGATCCTGGCTCCTGTTTGTGTGTGTGTGTGTGTGTGTGTGTGTGTGTGTGTGTACATGCATGCTTAAGTGAGTCCTGTGTCATATCGATTGACACTCGTTTGTAAGCTCTGTGAGATTTTTGGGTTTCGACCGAACATGCTGTCTGTGTGTGTGTGTGTGTGTGTGTGTGTGTGTGTGTGTGTGTGTGTGTTATAGAGAGGCGGTGCAGAGCTCGTGTTGATAGTCACTTCATTGTCATTGACACTCAAACACACACAGGCTGAGTGCTGGACTCTGAGCAGCTGTCGGATGAAGCCGTTTTTTGTCTGCGGGGAGCTGCACAGTGTCAACACACACCATCAGCCCGGGAGGTGTGTGTGTGTGTGTGTGTGTGTCACCGGTGGACAAAATAACAGAAACACTTGTTGATATAATTTAATTTAATTTAAGAGCAGCACAAACTCCCAAAATGGCTTTAAAGTTGAATGGAAACTTCTCGAAAGCTGCAAAACTGAACACAGGATTTATTGTGGCACGAGATGTTCATGTCACAAAAGATAATGCTAAACATAAAGACGGAGATTATTTTATTAATCCCTCGGGGGGGATTTTCAAAGGGCTTAAAGACATGCAAATGTTGGTGGAGAGAGTTGCAGTGGCTGTGTGCAGGTCGTGGTGATGCAGCAGAGACTGATGGATTTAGTTGCTTGTCGCGTCAACAGTTGTGCTTTTCAACCAGCCCGTAACGTTTATGGATTCATTGGCTGCAGAAAACCGATGATGAATACACTTTGCACTTAAAAACATTCAAAGAATGATGTTTAACAAATGAATTATGTTTCATGTTGTTTTCTTTGGCACACAAACTTAATACCTTTTCTAAATCTCGAGTCACGAGCTGAGACTTCTGGGAAAACGCGAAGCTGTGATTGCTTCAAGGCGACGGCAGCTCCAAATCCTCGGGCTGAGGAGTCGAGGTTTGGCTCTGCGGATCGGCTTTTCAGGTTGAATTTCTCATCTTTGTGGGTTTAAGCAGACTTCTCATCTCAGATATATTTCGGTGACACCATCCTGCAGATTTCAAAAGATGTCTGAGCCTCGACACCAGCTGGGAATCTCTGTCTTCTTCCTGTCTGCTGCTCCACGTCTGAGCGAACAGGAAGCGCTCTGCGCTGGTGGACTGACGGTCTGTAGGTATAAATAAACCAACATACATGTAGGCATCTTCCTGCACGTGTGTGTTCAACATTTAAATCATCCTGCAGACAAACTGAACACACATCTTTAAGATGAAAGTCCGTCTGTCTGTCCGCCCCCCCTCATTCTCTCTCATGTCGCCTCACAGCCAATCACAGCGCGGCGGCTGGCAGACAGGCTCGTATTTGGGTCACAACAGCAGGATGCCAACTCAGCTAACTGAGCCACAGAGCTGCTCGTGGAGACGCTGGCATGAGACCGTTCATTGAGTCAAACACGTCCAGATACCGGGAGGAAACTGGGAGGTTCGCCGGGAATGTGTGGTGATGACATACGGTCTGTGACTGGAGGGAGTGCTGCTGTTATCAGGGAGATGTGATTCAATATAGTGAATTATAATCTGTACTTTTGTTTTAATATCAGTCAAATGAGGTTTCACATACTTCCAACAGTCTGCAGACTTGCCTCAGCGATCAGAACTGAAGAAATCTGTCACATTTCTGCACAATCATGAAAAATAAACCAGAATTCAAAGAAAGTTTGAGGTTCGAGTGTTTCTAAACTCTCAGCTGGTTCAGTTTCAAAGAACTTCAGTTCATCTTATCCGATAATAATCTTCATCTTTGATGTTTTCTGTCCATTTTTCGAGTCCAGTTCACCAGCACAGGACCAACCAGTGACCAACATGTCGACTTTAATCCTGTCCTGTTGTACGAGATAAGAGTGTCACGCAGTCAGCACAATGAGGACAAGGTGTGATTTACAGAGTTTCCTGATGGACAGTGAAGTAAACTGCTGCAGACTGTAGCTGCTGTTAGCTCATGTTAGCTCGGTTTGTTATCCGGAGTGAGCTCAGAGCACCGAGGGAGTGCTCGTGTTTGTACCACAGGCGAGTTGCACAGAGGGGCAATGTATCTGTAATCTGGTTTAGTGATTTGAAAATCTGTATTTTTGGCCTCACAGGCAGTGATGATGAAGGTGATGATGAAGGTGATGATGAAGGTGATGATGAAGGTGACATACATGTTGAACATGGATGGAGCTTCTGATGAGATGCAGTTTGTCTCCTGCAGCCTCCAGCAGAGCCTCAAGCAAAGCTCCCATTAACTTCAACAGACCCTCCAGAGCCTCCATAGTGTTCAACGTCATCACCTGTGTGTGTGTGTGTGTGTGTGTGTGTGTGTGGTTGTTGTTCAGGGAGGTGGAGGTCGCTTGTGTGTCGCAGCTATATTAGTAATTGCCGTGCTTTTCTGAGAAAGACATCAGGGCTCATTAACAGCCGCGGTCTGACAGGCGAGTCGAGTCAGGTCGGAGTCGTGTTGGAAATTAATTTGCACAGGAAATGTTGAGTTATCAGTGTGTGTTTGTGTGTGTGTGTGTGTGTGTGTGTGTGTGATAGAGCGAGCTGCAGATAGAGAGAGAGAGAGAGAGAAAGGAAACCCAGAGCTCTCCGGAGAAGGTGACAAAGCAGGCAGAGACTAATTATGAAGCTCCGACTCGAGGCTCTGAAAGTTTCGGTGCAGGCCTGAAACGCTGTTTGGATTCATGTTTAAGAAGTTCAGGAGTGCAGCGTGAGCTCTCCTCTGCTGCTCTGGACATCCAGGTTCAGATTATGACTCGTCAGTCGATCATTTCGCCACATTTCTGAGATATTTGTTGGACAGATTCCCGGCGGGCGTTCACGAACAACTGATTCGATTTAGGAGGCGATACAGATTGTTATTGTTTCTTTGCAGCCAGACTTATGACACTAATAGAAACAGAGACTTGATACAAACTCCCGGGGCGACGTTAGCAAGGTCGAGAACTCAATTTAAGTTGAAATTGGAATGACAGGAGCCGTGTGTTCGGGTGAAGCAGCAAGTCTCCCATTTTTCTGAGGTTTGTCGCGTGAAGCAGCTCAGATTTGATATTTTGATTCACGATATGACGACAACGCACGAGCCTGGGCCTTTAGTGTAACACTTGTCTGGGCCTTCAGACGAGTGCTGAATAAAAGGTTTCTGTTTGACACATAATCAGTGGAGTGAAAGTGTTTTATCACCTCTGTCTGGTAATGAGGAAGCTCCAGAGGAGGTCTCACCTGTTAGGAGTCACCGGGAGAGGCGATCTGAAGGGAGGAGAGACGATCTGAAGGGAGGAGAGACGATCTGAAGGGAGGAGAGACGGTCTGAAGGGAGGAGAGGCGATCTGAAGGGAGGAGAGGAGAGATCATTCAGGGACACTTGATGACAGTGAACTCATTAAAACATGCAGAGAAAAACTTCTGCAGTAATGAATCAAACGTCACTCTGACACTTCACAGATTAAATGACTTTTACTTGAACATAATCGAGTTTCTATGATCGTGTAAATGAAATCTGCAACAACTTCAGTCGATGTTTCTGCTGCAGTTTAAGTTCTGACTCAAGACGTGTCGTGTTGTCGCTGTGTTTGGATAGAAAGTCTAATTTCATGACAGTGACTCGATGCTGCTCTTTTCTTTTGTAATTACACTTAAAAAAACAAAACATTTACTTGCAGCCTGCTGTGGTACGAAAACTGACAAGATCAGAAATAAATGACTCAATAAATGAGTTAAAAAGGCATAAAAATATAAACCAGAAGTAATATTCAAAATAAATAATGCTTCTGCATTTATTTACTTTTGTCCTAATCTCCATTTTTAATCACTTTCCTTCATGGATTTATTATTGATGCAGCAGAAATATAAACTTAATTAAAACTACTCTGTAAAATTACAGAAATATACAAAAGAAAATGAAAACAGAAAGAAACAAATTGAAATGAATTAAATGAACGCCTACATTTATTTTTAATTTTATTTGTGGTGCCTTTAACAGCAAATGAGTTAATCTATTGAGTCATTTATTTATTTTGGCAGCTTCAGACCTCCATATTATCTGACTGCTGTGAGTAAATATCATAATCAGTTAGATTAGCGGCCCATGAGTGTTTTCTGTCTGATTTAAAGGACCAGTTTGGAGGACTCAGTACAGATTGAAGCCTCCTCGCCTCACCCCCTCGTTCGTCCGCTCACCTCAGTCCTTCCTCGCTGTTTTCAGTCTCTCCGTTGACTCTCAGGTTCGTGGTCGTCCTCTCACATGTGATCCGTTTGTCTGTTAGCGCACGCAGCATTAGCACGGAGGGTAATTGAAATGTAATTGGCTGTGGGTGGTGGTGCAGTTGCTGGACGGAGAATTATTCAGGAGAAGCTTTAATGAAAACGAGGATTCAAACATGTGGAAAAGCGTCGGCAGATGAACGTCGCCCAGGGAGGTGTGAAGGATTTAGACTGAAAATCAGCAGCTCGTTAGTGCTGTTCAATTCAAAGTGGCTTCACGCTGAGAGGAGGATCTGACGTCTGCTTACCTGTTTGTGGAGGGAAGGTTTCCACTCGGGAGTCTCCTCCGTGTGTCTTCTTCTTCTTCTTCTTCTTCGTTAGAGTGTGCTGTCAGCAGGCTTTACTCGCTGTGCTTCATCACACTGTGGCCAGCTGCTGCTGCTGGAGGTTAATCAGGCTGAGAGAGGCTGCATCGTGGACACTCAGGAGCACGAGGTGAAAGACAGAGTTATGTACTTTGGTCCATTGGTGAGTTTGTTAATGAACCTTTGAAGGTTGGACAAACTTCAGACCTCTTCATGTTCAGGACAAACACTTCACCAGAGCTGGACGGTAACTGGAGCGCAGGTCCTCTTCCACAGAGTCCGCCATATTGAACCTCCTGTTTTCTGATGTTTTATGGCCACTGTAGTTTCTGCAACCACCGATTGCCGTGGCTCAGGAGGTAGAGCGGGTCGTCCACTAATCAGAGGTTCGATCCCCTGGTCCTCAAGTCTGCATGTTGAAGTGAACATGAACATTTGACAGTTTAACAACAAACTTTATCGTCCAAAGTGACCCTGGAAATAAAAATGAATAGATGTAAATGATCCCAATCATCTTTATTTTGACCCAATGTGAGAAAGTTTTCATGTCGGTGCAGATCAGTTCAAAGTTAACTGCTAACTGTTTTTATTTGTCTCACAATGCAATAAAAATGTTGAACGGTTGAATTTTTAAACCTCAACGTGAGACTCGTAGAAAAGTCTGTCGTCCTTCCTCCAAACCGGACGTGTCTTCAGCAGCCAGATGTTGTGAACATGCTGCCTCTAATGAATTTACCGTCTGGACCTTCAGACGCGGCAGACCACCTGGGAAATTCAACAAGTATTGATCTCTGAACTCAGCGCTGCTCCTCTCTTATTCCACGTCAACGTCCAGCAGGACAGATTTCAGAGTAAAAGCACGAAACACGAGGAGGTGTTTAGTGTGATCAGTCAGCAGCGATGTTGCGTTATCGGACTGGGACTTTGGCTGAACCTCTCAGCATCAGCACCACGTCTGTATTATCAGAAGCATCTCTCCTCCTCCTCTTCCTCTTTCTTCTCCTTTCATCATGTTTCCTTTTCCGTCGTCTTCTTCTCATCCTACTCAGGTTCAGATCTTCCCCTCCTCGCTCTCTCTCTCTCTCCAGTGGGTTAATTACTGTGTGTTGCTGCTTCCCCCTCAGTCCTGCGTTACATAAAGCTGAACTCATTAAAGTGAAGAGCTGCTGAAGTTTTTGCCGTTCTCTGATCACGATGAGATTTCCTTCTGATGGCGGCGAGGCGACTCGTGGTCATTAAAGTGTCCTGAGAGCTCGGTGTCACTGCAGCGCCTCCGTTAGTCTCCTGTGGTGAGGAGGACGAGTGCAGCAGCTCTGAGAGATGATGTGGACGGGCCGACTGTGTCTGATGGACTCTTTCTGACACTTTAATTTATAAATTAATGATGTTTCTGCCGCGTCAGCTATTAAGGCTGATGAGGCAGAAGTAATGTGAGTCTTTGTGAAGGACCATGAGACGAATCTGAAGATCATCAGATGCAGAATTCAGCTTCAGACCAAACTGTGTTCCTGTGATGGAAATAATAATTACACTTAACACAATAACACCACGTTGTCTCATGTATGAACCAGTGAAAGTCTGCTGACGTCTCTTTGGTGGAAACATCTCTGCTCTCTTCAGCACCGAACAGGAAACTGGTTACACAGTTTATCCTGATTATATTGGTGCTGAACTGACAGTCAGACTGTGGACATGTGACGTCCTTCATCTCGTGTTTCTAGAGTGATGTGTTTTTACGGTTAGGAATTGTTCAAAGGTTGGTGTCAGAGAGGAGCAGCTCTCTTGTGGGACAGGAAGTCAGTGGACGTTCCTGTTCAGGGCTTTGGATGATGTGCTGATGATGATGATGATGGATCAAAGTTTGAGCAGCAGAGACGTAGAATGAGTGCAGGGCGGAGACGAGCTGTGTCTGATTTGGGTGAGGTGAGGTGGAGCTCAAAGGTTGTGATGGAGACGGGGTGAAGTCGTCGATGGCGAGGCAGAAGGTGTGAGTGGTTCTGTTGTTGATCGTGTCTGATTTATCACAGTTCAGTCGGTTCAGTGTGGAACGAAGTATCGTAAGTAAGCATGAACCAGCTCAGCTGCAGCTCCTCTCTGGACTTCATGTCGGTGTGTGTGTGTTGTAGTTGTGTAGATGTGCTCGCGTGGTCACGAGTATTCACCTCAGAGTGTGTGTGAACACACCCTGTGTTTTCTGTCCGTCTAGTCGACTCTGCAGACTGTGTAATTATTGATTATTATGAACTCATCGGGTATTCATCAGCCGTGTCTGCCTCTTCCATTGTTGTGGCTGTTACTGCAGTGAAGCATGATGGGAGCTCTGCAGCTTTTTACCTGAATCTCATGGACTTCATCGTCCTGTGAGCTGAGAAAAGTCAAGACAAACTAAGATAAACAGAATTTTGTCGCGTGATCATGATAAAGAGTTTCATGTTAAAATATCAGGATACGAGTGAGGCGGCGAGGAGAAGCTCCAACTAAGATTCTGGTGAGTTTGATGTTGCTGAAATGTTTTGTGTGTTTTTGTCAGTGGACATCACAGCTAACCCTCACACAGAAAGGTCCTTCCTCTTCAGTGGACGGACTCTGCGTCTTCTCTTGTTCGTCAATTTTGAGGCGAAAAACTTGTGAAAACTTGCGAGTCCAGGTTGAAAAAGTTTCCACTGCTGTGTCGCACTTCCAAAGTTTGACTTGCATTGGAGTATTTCCTCCAGCGCTGCTCGGAGGTTGTTTTACAGTAAGTAGGACACGTGGGACGTTTCTGTCGGCTCACATGTTACAAAAAGATGAAGTGTGTCAGCTCAGGCGGAAGAATCGATCAAAGAAAATGAAACTAAAACCAGAATCTCAGATATTTCCAGCACGTGTGTCGACGTCTTTGTGTTTATTAGTGATGCCGCTCGACATCTCTGCCTCCTCTGATATGACCTGAACACGGCACGAAGCCTTTTGCTCTCCTCCTCCTCTCCCTCTCGAGGCTTGACCCGCTTTCTTGGCCTCCCTCGTCTTCCTCCTCCTCCCCCCTCTCAGTCTCTCTCCACGCTGACGGAGGGAAAAGACAGGGAAGAAAGGAGGAGCTGATTACCTCATTAATGGAGAAAGGGGAGCTTTGTCAGAATGTGGAGACGGAGGGAGGGAAATCATATTCAATATATTCAATAGATTCATATCATCAGGGGAGCAGGCGGGGTGAGGAGGGGGAGTCAGATGAGGGAGGAGGGGAGGCTAACCTTGACACAGATATCGTCTCGATTCTCTGCATGTAAAACAGAATTAACCGCTAAAACACAAACAGACAGGAGCTGATTGGCTGCCACAGCCGAGCGTCTCCATCATCTGTTGCCTGGTAGATTTCTGTGCTGAGAGCTAACCATTGGTCTCTTCTTCTCTGCTCTCTCCTCATGCTCTCCGCTGATTGGACGGCTGCGTCCTGCCCTCAACATGCTGATCTGAAAACAGGTAAGCACATTTCAAGTCACCTGCGTTGATGATGCTGGTCTCTGGAGTCCAGTGAACTCCTCTCGCCTCATGTTGGTGTCGTTCAGTGCAGTTAACATGAGCTTCACGCTGCTCCTGGGTCATACATATATTATTTTTACTCTTTAATTTTGCTGATCTTCGTATGCAAACAGCTGTTCACACATAAAGCTGTAAAGCTAAGGCTCCGTTCACACTGCAGACAAAACCAGTCCATCAGCTTGTATATAACTCAGGTCTGTGTTAGACTGTGTGAACTGCAACATCAGATTTACTCATTCTGATCTGACTCATCAGATTTCATGCAACTTTTATGCGACTCACGATCAACATTTGCAAGAAGACTGTGACGGAGGCAGTGAGTGGAGGCACAAAGAGTTACATGTAAATATTTGAGGTGACATTTCTGTACAAGCAAAAACTTCAGGGGCCAATCCTGCATAACTTTAAGCCTTAATATAACCTGAACAGGTGAGTTGTATATAAATTCACCCTCAGTACAGTTGTCATGAACGGGGAAATTAGCTACAGAGACCAAAACTGTTTTTTGTACCAGGCTGTAAACATGTTTATTTCTGCTGTGAAGTTGGACATTTGAACATGGGGACTTATGGAGACTGACTCACTTCTGGAGCCGGCCTCAAGTGGACGTTAGAGGAACTGCAGTTTGTGGCTTTGGTTGCCGCTTGGTGTGAAAGGTGTAAATGTTTAGTTGAACACCACATACCTGGTCTCAGAGAAAAGGCCTTGACGAGACTGAAGTGCCTCTGGCCACAAACCATGTGTTGTTTTATTTTAATCTTCCACGGCGCACCTCTCTGCTCATTTACTTCAAACGTCAATAAAAAGATGCCTTGAAAATGTTTATTAAAAAACCACAGCTGTCCAACCAAACCTTGATCATTCCAAATCCAATATTCCTTCACTGATCTGGAAACACGAGCGGGACAGCTGAACCGTCTGTGATGCCTAATTCATGGTATGAAATCAATGTTCAGGCCCATTTCTGTCTGCGTGATCTCATTAGTTTCGGTGGGCAGCCCACGACAGCCAGAGCATCTCTCTGTCGGGACGGCTGCAAAGCTCTCGGCCTCATTGTAAACCAGCGGCGGCGGTTAATCGATGCTACAGAGCAGCGGGGCGCTCTTGACTCAGATGATTGGTTAGAACGGAGGAGGACGGTATTAAATGACTGACAGCAAGGCGGGCAATTACAAGGCAGGAGTGAGGATCAGTCGATATCTTTAATAATAGTGAATATGTACTAAAGTCTCCATGAAGTTGGTGTTTGCTATGTCCTCTGTCCTCCGGTATCTGAACCAACTACAGTGTTTTCAGCAGCCGGACTAGACCAGGTTCGAGCACAGCCTCTGAGACCAACAGGGAATAACGGCGAGAAAAAATGAGGAAGTAAACGCTCCGCGTCCTGTTTCACGGGGATTTTAACTCATTAGTTTTGAGTGCACGTCTCCAGTTTGGCTGAATGAAACGGATGCTCCATAATAAGATGTAAATAGGCCACAGCTCAGGTTTGGTGGCAGCTCTGATTTAAACGTGAGAGACAGTGGGGCTCATCAATCTTGTCGGACAGCTACAGATGGCTCGCTGACAGCTGGGAAACTCCATCAGAGCCCCGCGGAGCTCCGCGGCGGTCTGCCGCTGGGTGACAAGCTCTTCTTCACGCGCCTCGCCATTTGCCCCGCTGCACTTCGTCGAGGCCGGTCCGGTTTTCCCTCACTGTAAATTCACATTTTAAAGTTTTCCTGGATAATTTGATGGTTGATGAATCATGACTTTTCAATAGCATTCATGTCCCACAAATCTCCTGCTGTCTGCAGGGTTGGACGTTCCAATCCCCGGCTCCTCTTGACAACATGTTGAAGTGTCCTTGAGCAAGACACTGAACCCCAGTTCAGTTTGTCCCGATGGTTGTCCAGTATGGCAGCTCACTGTGGGGCGAATGTGAATAATTCATCAATCAAACTCCCTTTTCACTGCAAGCTTTCTAGTTTCACTCTGACCTGTGTAGGAAAATAAATGTATGGATCAACATATAAAAACAGTTTATTCCTAAAAACTGTTTCTGTCCAGGAAATATCTGACGTTCCTCAGCCTGGCGAAGACAGTTTGTCCTTCTCCTGTCTCCCTGTCAGAGCAGCTGATTCTGAGAAACACTGTAAGCTGGAGATGGTTTGGATCGAACAGATGGACGCGATGACAGATCAGGTCTGTCAGACAATTCAACTCAGTGTCTGTCGATCACTACGGTTAAAGGTTTGGTGAAGTTTAGGGTCCTGAAACTACTCGACTGAGGTCAGGGAAAGTTCACGGTCATGGTTGAAATCCACTTTGACTGTCTTACCTTAAGGAGTCTGTAAACACACATGATTTTAAGTCCAAGGCAGTTTCAGACAAACACTGTGACGTATTCACTGAGTTCATTAAATCGTGACCCAGAGTTTGAGCTGATTTAAAGTTGTCAGTTATTGTCTATGAGAAAGTTCTACTTCGGTACCTTGTACCTCCAAACTTTGCTCCTCTGTAGGTGTAGAAAGACATTTTATCGTGTGTGCAGAAAACCTGAACGCCTGCTTTGGGTTCAGACTCGAGGCAAACTTTGTCCATCTACCGACTTTTGTTTGTTTGTGTCGCTTCGTTGGAGATTCCTGTATCGTTCCCTCTGTCTTTGTCTTTACTAACGGGTAATAGTTAGCTCCTGTTGGTGAGGAGGAGGCGTGAGGACTGTAATCCTTGATCAACAAAGCTGTTGTGACTATTCATACAATTCAAACTTCATCCAGTCCTCTGCTGTGAGCTGATGTTTCAGTGCTTGAATGTGGTTCTGTTTATAGTTCAATTAGCTGGAAGTTTACCATTGTGCCTCCTGTCGAGCTTCCAGTTTTCTGCCTCCTTCATTTTACCCTCAAGTAGTTCACACAAAGCAGCTGCAACATGCTGATTATCAGTAAGTTCTCCTGAAGAAAGAGAAGAGGAATGCCGTTCGATGGCTTGGTTCACTTGGTCTGGCTTGGCTGACTGATGTTAGAAATCTCTACCTGGAGTGGTGCAGAGGCCAGCCTCTTGACTCTTGGCTTTACTCGGTGTGTGGGTGGCCGACCGTGGCCTGCAGGTCCAGGAGCCTCGAGCACGTCATGATTGAAAAGATTTTTCTGTGCCAAAACCTGAGAGATATCTCCACTCAGGAGGCATCTCATGCCTCGCTCTGATGTGTTCAGCAATTAGTTCGGACTTTAGAGACTTTATTTTCTTCGGTTTGGTGGAATGTCTTCACTCTTGATGCAAGATTGTCTTTCTGTAACTGAAAGATCACGCCACAATGAGGCCATTTTGTGAAGCAGTTTCATCCTCTACAGTTTGTCCCATCCTTCCTGCTGATGCCTCACGTCTTATCGCCTCTGTGCAGCTTTTAAAAACTCAGTTTTGTGTTCTTGACCCTGTCGGTGGTGCATCCCACCACACGGCAGCTTTCAGGCATTTGTCTGTCGTTAGCTTACAGACAGATGTGACAGGGAGGCACATTCACGCTAACCGAGTTGGTGGAGAGCAATGAGCGGTTTCCCCCTCCGGCGTGGGTGGGACTTCACTGCGCTCTGTATGCATGTCATCTCATCTCTGACTCATACTCAACATACTCGCTGAGTGATTGGAAGCAAACCTGACATTGAGAACAGTGTTTGTCACATTAGGGGGTGGGAGTGTGACGACTGAAGGTCATCAGACAACAGCTGACCTGTCGACATTAATTAGCGTTGACTGCACCTCACACAGCTCTGCGGGACGCGTTCAGTATTTTCTTTAAGTCGTATCATGACGGTTCACGAGTGGTGCGATGGGCAGCCAGCTCTCCTGCTCTGGGAGGAAACACTTCCAAACATTCAGAGCTTCCAGTATTTTTGACACATTCAACGTCTCTGCAGACACTTGTCACATCATTGGAGAAAGTTTCAGGGAGTTTCCGGGAAACTTTCAGCCTGCTGCTCCCCTCAGTATCAGCGTTAAAGGCAAACAGTGCGAAAGTGTCATTTCAGGTTTCTAAAGAACACCATCCTAAATGTCAAGGTAAAGTTTTAACTCCTGCCGACCCGAACGTCCTCATCCACCAGCTCCAAATGTTTTCATAATGTGAACAAAACGTTCAGCATACGCCGGACGTCACGTCCTGCAGAGCTGAGCCACCGGGGGAACTCAAGCAGTCTGTGTGAACCCATCACGCCTGTCAGTCGAGTAAAGTTTGAACCTTTTTTTATGGAAATCAGCCTTTGACAGCCAATCCGATCTGGGTGCTTCCTTTCAAACTCTCTTCTTTGTGGGATTCGGATGTTTTCCTCCTCTCAGGCTCTGTGTGGATTTGTTGTGAAAGCTCCAGTTTCCGTGTAGGTTTGGTGAAAATAGAAACTCTGAAGTACCCCGAGGTGTGGATGTGTTTGTCTACGGATGTTATCCCAGTAAAGAAGCAAGAGTGCTTTTCAACAGAGGAGCTTAACAACCTGTAACACGAGGCTTACGTTACCAGGACTCTTGGGGACTTTTGAGACTCGGTGCAAAGTTCTTTCTTGTGTTTCTGTGTGACTTTACAAATCAGGATGGTGGCACAGGACCCCACTGAAGCGGCGCTGGTGTTATCGATGAGTTTTAGAGGGTCCAGGTTCCATCTGTTGACACAAACTGGTCCCAAAACGGCATCCAAACGTGTCGGACCACTTTGTCTTTTCGGTTTGTTGTGCAAAGTTTTGTGTCCCCCTTTTCTGCGCAGACACAGCAGCTGTTGTGCTTGTTGTAGTTTGTCCTTGTTGCAGTGTGACAGCACATACGCTGTACCAAATCAACCATTGACAGCGCTGCCTCTAAAAGTACCCCGGTGTTCTCTCCTCAGCGGTGCCCAAATTTAGCTCCACAGTTCTTCCCCAAAGTGGGTGGAGAACGAAAGAAAAGCAGAAGATTTCAAGAAGTTCCTGCAGTGGAAAAAAATGTCCAGGGTGAACTTTTGTAATATTATATTCCAGTCATGCAACAAAGCCAAACAAATATGGGAGAATGCCATTTGTTTGCTGAAATTGTACGACATCAGGCTCGTCCATCTCATCTATAACATAAAGTGTCTCAGTCAGGTGAACTGCCAGAACAGCTTCAGTGTATCTATGGATGGATGGATGGATGGATGGATGGATGGATGATGGATGGATGGATGGATGGATGGATGGATGGATGGATGGATGGATGATGGATGGATGTGCAGTAGTTCTGCCTTTCAGGTCTAAAAGTTCACTGAAGTTTGGTCTCAGCTGTTCCAGTTTTTTTGTCTGCAACATTCATTTAATTTGAGAGCAGCTTCCTGTCGAGTGTTTCATTCATTCAGTGTTTATTTTGTCATTAATGCTGTCTTATTAGTGCCTTCCAGCTGGCTCTGTTCGTTCATTTAAACTGTTCAGGGAACTGTTGTGCCTGTGGTCAGTCCTTCAACATAATTATCAGCCGCTGTGTTGATTCCAATTAGTCCTGACTACAAAAAACACTCAGCTCCAGCTCCAAAAGACTCAAATGAGGCAGGAAATCTCTTTAAAGTAATTATTAGAGCTCAGTTTGTACTCGTTTTAATATTAACAGCAATATTTCTGTCACTCAACACAGAGACGAGGAGTTTCCCCGGTGATTTAATGAGACCAAAGGGTTTTTTTTTTTACAGCTGTTGTTTCTAAATGCTTAATACTACAGTACCCATGAGCCTCATTGTGTGTTGCTATGGAGATGGCTCCATCCAGAGCCATGAAGTGAGTTCTTGAATATTCAGAATATCTCAATCAGAAAACAAGACAATGTGCTCCGAGCGCTGCTTCATTTATCCAAAAACTGGATTCACCCCGCAGGACTCACACAGCAAAGGAATTTTCTTTTCTCTCGGGGTTTGCGGCTGATTTACATTATGAAGCTGTTATCCACGGACTCTTCATGCTCTCTGTAAAGGTAAATGTAGAGTTTGAGGCGGAGCAGCCGGAGGACATCAGAGGGAAAACCAGAAAACATTTTCTCCATAAAATATGATCCAGTTTCACCAAAATCAGTGAAATAGTTGGTGGTGTGTGACTTAGTGCCGTAAAGCGTTACGTACTTCTCCCGACCCGGAGTGACTTTACCCTTTAGGTGAATTTCCAGCATCTATTACCAATTCATCTTCTTTTATTTTATTTATATATTTTGTCGTTCTTTGTCTGTCAGATGTATAAAACACCGACTGAGTCCGGTCAAGAGTGCACACTGACAAAGGTTTCATTGTTCTCATCCATCCTGAGTTCTTTTAAATGAGACAGAAAGAACCAAAGTGGGTGATTCTTGATGTGGAAATGTCAGAGATTATTACTTCAGCGCCTCGTTTTGAGCTACATAATGATTCAGATAACTGAGGAGCGCAGTGAAAAATGTCAAACATAAAGTGCTTGTATGATTTTCATGCTGGGCTGCATTAAAACCATACAGCAGTTTGTTCAGACAGACGCGCTCACATTTCGGTGTCAGAGGAGTGATTATGAGAAAAGAAAAACTACACACACATTATGGAAGCACAAATGTGTTTTTAGTGGGGATAAGTCATTCTTACAGCCCTCACTGGGCTCACGTCGATGTAACATAGACTTTAAATAGCTTTCCATCCCCAGAGGAACCGTGTTTGGAAACATGAATGTCATTTAACATCACTCATAAAGCAGTTCGTCTTTTCTTTGTTTGCAGTTTGAATTTTTGAACTCGTCTGCAGTCACTAATGTTTTCCTCATGACCTTCGTCCCAAGTGGCCCAAAACTGCAGTTCCTCAAACGTCCACTTGAGGCTGGCTCCAGAAGTGAGTCAGTCTCCATAAGTCCCCATGTTCAAATGTCCAACTTCACAGCAGAAATAAACATGTTTACAGCCTGGTACAAAAAACAGTTTTGGTCTCTGTAGCTAATTTCCCCGTTCATGACAACTGTACTGAGGGTGAATTTATATACAACTCACCTGTTCAGGTTATATTAAGGCTTAAAGTTATGCAGGATTAAGAGCGTGGACACAAACATTTTCACAGACTTACAGAAACTAAACTGAATTAAGGATTTATTTTGACCAAACGAGCGTTGGCGATTGTTAGAACGTCTGAGGAAAGACAAACAAAGACGGTTTTGGTGAGTTTCAGTTTGTTTCTGTTCACTCTGAATGAAGTTACGATGATTTGTAAAATCACTGTTTTGTGTGTGGAGTCTGGTGGCAAACAACAAAAGGTCTTTCTTTGCCATAATGTCGTCAGACAACTAAAACTATAATCTGAGCCTGTCGGTTGCAAAAACACATTTAGTGGACGCACTTTGACGCCAAGGATCGGTGAATTAAGGATTTATTTTGACTCAACCGGCGTGATTATTGAAAAGACTGATAATAAAAGACTAACAAAGACTGTTTGAGTGGGTTTTATTTTGTTTCTGTCCATTTTAAAGTGTGCCAGATAAAATTGCTATTTTTGTCAGTGGAGTCTGGTGGGCCGCATCGCCTAATCGTCTGAGATGCCGGCGGTTAATTTGACATATATAACCTTTAATTTTCTGTCTTCACCTTCTCGCTCTCAACTTAGAAACCCTCTGTGGGTTTTCTCAGAGGATGATTCACATCCACACTTCCTCTCATAACATGTCGGGATGAGTGTGTGTGTGTGTGTGTGAGCCTCAAACACAGCAGTCTTTACAGCCCTGTGTTGTGGTAAGCACTTGTAGCCGTCCTCGAGCTGCTCTGACAACAAGATCAATGAGATCCAGTGAATGTCGCCCAGGATCCCATTTCATTTCTAACTGGAGACATAAAAGAGCCCCCAGGCTGCCGTGCTGGCCCAAACACCCCCACTGCTTGCGGCTCTGCTCGTCTCAGCCGAGACCCCCGCAGGGAAATCACCTTTCAAACAGTGAGACGCTCATCTCCCGTGAAATATATATGCAGCGCGAGGTAATGAAGAGGTGCATATGCGCTGTGGCATTTCCACCGGCGTCTGCAGACCTTCAGTACAAAGTAAAACGCACTCCCTGGTGTCAGAGCTTTGATAGAGATGGATGGAGCCATTGTGGCTTTAATAAGATAAAGGTACTGCGTGTTGACATTTCTGTTACGGCACAAGAGTCAGGCGAGTTCTCAGAAGTACACAATGAAAAACAGACTCAGCAGTTACAGAGTGTTTTATCCTCCTGTTTAATGCTCCGTCAACTGACAAACAACAGACAGCTGAGAGAGATTCAGCTACTGACACCCACCAGCTGCATACGTCTCTTCTATTTATTTATCAATCTCAGTTAAGATCAAATTAATATCTACACTGACACAGCTCTGTTCTGTGAAGTGGGACAAAACTGACTGACTCTGCAGCTGAATGTCCAAACAGGCGTCCAGCTTCATTCACGGTGTCACTTTGTTTCGTCTTCTCGATGCAGTCTGTGGACTTTATTTAAGGTATCCAGCTGTCAGACAGGAAACCTTGAATGTGACGTCATTAATTCAGATCCATCGCTCTTCTTTGCTCCTTCTGTTTTTGTGCACGTCAGAAAATGTCCCGTCAGCGTCGATCAGACAGACTTTGAATAAAATGACTTCTCCTGTTTGTGTTTCAGGTCTGGTGAAGCTCGGCATCCACTGTGTCACATGTCAGAAAGTCGCCATAAAGATCGTCAACAGAGAAAAGCTCAGCGAGTCTGTTCTTATGAAGGTAAGACAGTGTGTGTGTGTGTGTGTGTGTGTGTGTGTGTGAGAGAGACACAAAGTTTGAAATGTTGCATTTGTTGGGAACTATTTTCAGCGGTGGATTAATCTCAAATGTGTGTTCTCAACAGTCTCTGTGTGCTCTGGGCTTGATGGAACAGCAGATATTCAAGTGTACCTGCATGAAATCTGGTTGTTTTAGTCAAGATTATGCTAACCTTCAATTTAGTAAATTCCCATAAATTCCCATGAAAAGTTTCCAGCTTTGAAAATTCCTGGAATTTTGCAACCCTAGTCTTGAGCACAGCTCGGTCAAACGATGACACTTCAGGATGTGGTGTCATTTCTGGATGCACCTGTCTGACGTTATCTGTTGATGTGCAGTTGAGGTCGAGTGTGACACCAAGAGTCAGCGGTGACGTTCGTCACTTCTTTGAGCCCAAACACAGTACCTATTACCACAATCACCTATTTCTCAGCAAGCTTTTATTTTGAAAGTCTAACCGGACCAGCATCACAGTTTGAAGTGTCGGCCACTGCCCGAGCTGCTGTTTTTGATGACGTGCCGCTCTGTCTCCGTGTAGTTTGATGTTCGGTTCCTCTTCCAGTGAAGAACAATATTCCAGAATATTTCCATTCATTTGTTGGAGTCATTCAGTCATTCAGTGATTTTTGGGGTTCTTCTGAATCACAAAACTTCTTTTTCTGGAGCCAAAATGAACCCACAAGAGCAGGAAATAGACCAGAATGCAATGTGGCACAGAGCAGCTGGTCCGTCTGGTACTGGTGGACATTATTACTGTCATCACTTCTCCGTCCGCCTACACCTCGATCAAACAGCTGGATGCAGCTAAAACAGGCAGGATGAGTCACATGTGAAGTGTGTCAGCTTCCAGCGGGTTGACTCACGTTCAGTTCATGTTTAATAATTATGCTGGAAGTGTGTGTGTGTGTGTGTGTGTGTTTAATATCTTCCTTTTGTTCAACACGTTGTTTCTAACATGAAGATATTAAAATGTCGGTTCAGTTTAAGCAACATCATGCACTGCAGACAAAAACAACACACTGTCGCTCATCCTCAGTGTCAGTAACGAGGCTCAGATTTACCTGCTGACCTTTCGCTGCCTCCAAACTGACTTACTGTGACAACATTCATGGATGTTTTGGACGTTACGGCACTAGACGATCAAACGCCCTCCAAGGCTCGCACACGCCCACCGCAACGTCGGTGTTAACGACCAATTAGCCGGCAGCATTAGGCGAGGAGAGAGAGGAGGTCTGTGTGCTCGTCACTCACTCACTTTACTCATTAGGATGAACGGACGGATATCAGCAGAAAGCAGAGATTACAGCACACACACACACACACACACACACACACACACACACACACACACACACACACGTAATTGCTAAGTAATTAAGACAAAAGAAGTGTGACGCTCAGCCTTTCTCATCAGAAAATCAGCTGCTGCTGCTGATTCGTTAAAGCCGGTCCAAACTACCTTATAGACACACACAAATACACACAGTTTGGTGTGTGTGTGTGTGTGTGTGTGTGTGTGTGTGTGTGTGTGTGTGTGTGTGTGTGTGTGTGTGTGTGTGTGTGTGTGTGTGTTCAATAAACCAGTCGTGTTCTTGTCTTAAATGTCTTTACACGTCAGTAATCCAGTCTGAAACACTGCTGATTACACACACAGACATGTTCTGACACCATGAAGTTATAAAGTGTGTGTGTGTGTGTGTGTGTGTGTGTGTGAGTATAATAAAGCTGAAACTTGTAATGGAGGCAGACAAATCAGCACTCAGAGACTCATGACGCCTTTTTAGATGTTATGAAAGAGAAAAATACAGTTTAGTCTGGAGGCATTAAAGGAGTCCAACATGTGGATGTTTAAAGCTGCACAGATCTATGTTTTCTATATGCACACAGCATCAAATGACTGTGTAATGTAAAAAGAGCTGTAGCTAGTCCACGGAGAGTTATCACCAACACTGCAGCTCCGACTTTAAACGTGGTGTTTGGGTTTAAATCGTCTGCTCACACAGATTACATGAAAACTGAAATCTCCTCACTGCGAGCCGTGCGTCTCACAGCGTTTAAACCTTTACAGAAACATCACAGCACTTCCTGTCACTCGTATATCTACCGTCCAAAGATGAGAGAAAGCTAACAGTAGTTCTACGATAACAGTAACACATGTACATGTCAATCGTACGTCTGTTAGCTCCTGTTGATCCACACTGACCTGTGATCAGGTGAACGGTGTCTCTGTCATTCGTACGTCTGTTCTCACACTATGTAACTTTGGGCCCGGTCGGGAGAAGTACGTAACGCTTTACGGCACTAAGTCACACACCACCAACTGAAGTGAAGTAAACTGCTGCCAACTGTAGCTGCTGTTAGCTCAGTTTGTTAGCTGCCTGTATTGTGAGCTCAGGGGGAAATGTTGTAACACAGGCGATTTGAACCACCGGGAAGAAGAAGAAGAGGTTTTCAGGCCCAGCAGTCAGCAGCTTCTATGGACATAATGGCAGAGGAGAAGAGAGTGAAGAGGACGCTGACGGAGGAAGCTAAGAAGAGAAAAGGAGAGAGTGAGCGAGCAAGAAGCCGCCGGACAAGAGTAAATCTGGGACTGACTTTTAGTGGTTGGTGAGAGCTTGGTGAAATAAAAGGCTGAAAGACAGACGCCGAGCTGGGCTGACTGCTGTTGGACTAGTCAGTAATATTAGCTGCTGCTGTGTCTGCTGTTGGTGACCTGGTTGGTGTTCGGCTGTTGACGAACAGTGTCGAGCCTGCATGTTCAGTTTATTCTGTGATTTCAATCAACTTTTTCTAGCATTAAAATTCTCGTGTCCTGACAGCACAGCCCACTGGTGCATTGTTATTTTCTCACTCTGGTTTCCATCAGATAATCTCCCGTCGGCTTGTTGTGTTTCTAATTAGATGTGAATGGAGTAGATGAAGGTAGCAGATGCTTCTGTTTGCCTCTCAGCTCAAGTGATCGTCTTTTTATGTTTTCCTGCTCGGCTCTCTCGTACCTCAGCTCGGTTTTCCTCCGTCTGTTGACGTAGTCGCCGTGTTCGATGCCAGTCGTTCCTCTCCTCTGTCTGTTTTTTTGGGGTTGCCCCAGCAGCTTACTCTAATCTTTCCCGCCTCGGTCTTTTTTTAGAAGATGCTGAGGCCCTGTTGTCATGGCAGCAGGCAGCAATTGGCTTGAGTTATTACGGCCTTGTTCTCACACAATGAAGTCTAACCAACCATCCAAAATACATATAATATATATATATATATATATATATATATATATATATTTATCAAACACGAAAAACCAGAGGGGCTTTGGTGGAGTAGCATGTTTAAAACATGACATTCACCCCTGCTTCAGCTGGCATTTTGAAGAAACCCCATTTTGTCCCATTTTGTTTGACATTTTCAGAGTGCTGCAGGTTTACTTCTTTCTTCTTTTTCTGCTTTTATCGTGAACTTTGTGTAGCGTTGCATGTATTCTTTCGAGGTTTTGCATATGAATGTATCCTCTGTTCACACAATACAAGACACATTTACATTTCCCTTGTTCATTGTTACACATGGAACCTTTTAAAGAAACCATTTCCATATAAATACATTTCTTTATCCCAGACTGATGCACTTCATAGACAGTTTTTAAAGCTTGTCCATCGGCTGCACTAAGCTCTCATCGTGTAGAAACACGACAAACTGTTTTATGATCAACGTTTGTGTTGAAGGAAGGTGAGACCATCCTCACCAGAAAAATGACAAAATGTTGCTGTTCCTAAAACAACTCTTCTCGTTACCATGTGAATTCTGACTCTTCCACTGGAAGTCAACTTTTAATGAAGTAATACATCTGAATTTCAAATTTAAATGTTCTTTAATGTTCTGTATTTTATGGAGCTAGTCACCTGTAGGTTTCTGAGGCGCCATTTTGTGTGTTTGTTTAATCATTTATTTATTTAATCAAATATTTCCACAGCTGGACTTGCTGCCAAGCAACACATCAACATTTCCTGAGCACTAGCTTTTTTAATGTCTTAAAACCGTCTGTAGGGGATCTTTAAAGTGTGATTTGTGCCTAAATCTAAACAAACTTCAACAGTAGTATTGACAGATCATAAAACGTCATCATACAAATATTCTTTATAACACTAATATGCATTTTGGTGGTAGCTTGTGGTTGGTAGGTGGTAGCTGGTGGTTGGTAGGTGGTAGCTTATGGTTGGTAGGTTGTAGCTGGTGGATGGTAGGTTGTGGTTGGTAGGTGGTAGCTGGTGGTTGGTAGGTGGTAGCTTGTGGTTGGTAGGTGGTAGCTGGTGGTTGGTAGGTGGTAGCTTGTGGTTGGTAGGTGGTGGTTGGTAGCTGGTAGCTGGTGGTTGGTAGCAAGGTGGTAGCTGGTGGTAGGTTTGTGGTTGGTAGGTGGTAGCTGGTGGTTGGTAGCTTGTGGTTGGTAGGTGGTAGCTGGTGGTTGGTAGGTGGTAGCTTGTGGTTGGTAGGTGGTAGCTGGTGGTTGGTAGGTTTCTGAGGTGCCATTTTGTGTGTTTGTTTAATCATTTATTTATTTAATCAAATATTTCCACAGCTGGACTTGCTGCCAAGCAACACATCAACATTTCCTGAGCACTAGCTTTTTTAATGTCTTAAAACCGTCTGTAGGGGATCTTTAAAGTGTGATTTGTGCCTAAATCTAAACAAACTTCAACAGTAGTATTGACAGATCATAAAACGTCATCATACAAATATTCTTTATAACACTAATATGCATTTTGGTGGTAGCTTGTGGTTGGTAGGTGGTAGCTGGTGGTTGGTAGGTGGTAGCTTATGGTTGGTAGGTTGTAGCTGGTGGATGGTAGGTTGTGGTTGGTAGGTGGTAGCTGGTGTTGGTAGGTGGTAGCTGGTGGTTGGTAGGTAGCTTGTGGTAGGTGGTAGCTTATGGTTGGTAGGTTGTAGCTGGTGGATGGTAGCTTGTGGTTGGTAGGTGGTAGCTGGTGGTTGGTAGGTGGTAGCTTATGGTTGGTAGGTTGTAGCTGGTGGATGGTAGGTTGTGGTTGGTAGGTGGGTGGTTGGTAGGTGGTAGCTGGTTGGTAGGTGGTAGCTGGTGGTTGGTAGGTGGTAGCTTGTGGTTGGTAGGTGGTGGTTGGTAGCTGGTAGCTGGTGGTTGGTAGGTGGTAGCTTGTGGTTGGTAGGTGGTAGCTGGTGGTTGGTAGGTGGTAGCTTGTGGTTGGTAGCTGGTGGTTGGTAGCTTGTGGTTGGTAGGTGGTAGCTGGTGGTTGGTAGGTGGTAGCTTGTGGTTGGTAGGTGGTAGCTGGTGGTTGGTAGCTTGTGGTTGGTAGGTGGTAGGTGGTAGCTTGTGGTTGGTAGGTGGTAGCTGGTGGTTGGTAGGTGGTAGCTTGTGGTTGGTAGGTGGTAGGTGGTAGCTTGTGGTTGGTAGGTGGTAGGTGGTAGCTTGTGGTTGGTAGGTGGTAGCTTGTGGTTGGTAGGTGGTAGCTGGTGGTTGGTAGGTGGTAGCTGGTGGTTGGTAGGTGGTGGTTGGTAGCTGGTAGCTGATCTGAGAGTCTCCCTGTGCTGCAGGTGTCGTCTCTCATATGTGTTAACATCATTAACTTAGTCCTGTCTCCACTTCCCTTGTCCCTCTGTGGTGTCTATCTTTGTCATATGCAAATGCGGCACATGATTATGCGAACATGCTATTATGTGTCCGCCCTTGTACAAGCCTCCTACGGTCTATCTACCATCTGTGTGTGTGTGTTGTGATGAGCAGCCTGACATTTACAGTGCTACTTCAGAGATCAGCACCTTACATAGGCGTCACCTCGCCTGGCACCCAGATGTCAAACTTGGCATTTACACCCGAGCTTCACCCAAGCGGCTAATGGAGAGTCTCATTAGAAGAACCGCAGGTGGAGGAGCCTGGGCTAAGCATTAGCAGCTAACAGTCAGAGGACTCATTATCAAGTGCAGTTCAAACAAACGAATGAATTTAAATGTTTGTATTTTCTATCACAGTATATTTAAATATGTAGCCCAGCCTTGTTTTGTTACATCTGTTAAAATATTGATGATAAACTTAATTTTCATATTAACTTTAAACCATAAAATGCAGCTTGAATAGTTTCATATAAAACTTAAAGAAAGTTCACCAGTTTAAAAACTAAAGTTTAAAGTGACAACAGATTATGATTTGTTTGTGCATTTTATTATATTTTTGGCTCTGCCAACACAATTATTTCCACAACTGGACTTTGACTGCACTGTTACCAATAATATAAAAAAAATATATAAAACATATAAATAAATTAAACATTTCCTGTGTGCTAGGTTGTTAGTCACTTTGTGTCGGTCTACATGTTAGCACAGATCCAGCACCAGTCTGTTGACGTCTCTTTGGTGGAAACATCAGTCTGTTTCTCGTCTCGACGTTCTGATAAATTTAATTACATTTGATTAAATTATCAGGTCACCATTGTTTTGGAGGATGTCACTAAGTCAATAAAGATAATAAACTTACAGGAGGACATGAAACATGAATTTTTGTGTTTTCCTGTAAGATTATGTTGTTGTTTTTTTACCTCACTATATAATAGTTTTCATTGTTAGTGGCGGAGTCTGCCACTCGTGCTGCGTTCTAATTGAGTTCCACACATGAAGGATTGACAGGAAACAGTCTCCTGGCTAATCTAAGAATGGGCAGCATAGATTGAAGACCAGGCGCGCCGCCACGTTCTAGACAAGCGGCAACCTCCGGTGCTGGGAAATGAAGCCAATGCTGAAGTGCTAAAATGTGAATTCTCCGACCCGCCTCAGGTCCGCCGATGATGATGTGCGTCTTTGCTGATATTTAGATTAGATTATACTTTATTTATCCCACAAACGGGGAAATTCACTCTATAAGAGGCGGAAGAAGCAGTACATCCATCAGCGCTTCAGAAACCTGTGGGTGACGTCACTCAGGCTCTGTCCATTCGTCATACAGTCATCGGTTCTAGATCAGGCCCAACAGAAACAGCATGTAGTTACAGAGGGTGTCGGTCTGCCTCTCGTGTGTGTGTGTGTGTGTGTGTGTGTGTGTGTGTGTGTGTGTGTGTGTGATTAAATCTCTTTTTCCAGTTGAAGTGCAGCTGATTGTGTGTCTGAGCTCTTCAGAGGTCGACGCCGGCCCTCTCATGCCTGACCGGACTCATTTCATCTGCTCAACGACTGGCTGGTTGTGTTAATGGTGTCAATACTGTGTTCATTCTACCCTGTGTGTGTGTGTGTGTGTGTGTGTGTGTGTGTGTGTGTGTGTGTGTGTCCTCAGTGTGTCTGTTGATAACAGCATGTTTGGTTTCACACCTGATACTTGATGATCAGCTCTGCTAACAGGAGCAGCTGTTCTTCGCAGCTTTGTAGGAGAATATTTAAACTGAACTTTGTCGCCTGTAAATCAGAATATATCAGCATGCGGCCTGCAGTGTGCCATAATTAGATTTTCAGCACTTCACTGTTTGATTTTAATTAAATAAGTTGACAGTTTTCATGTCAGTGATGCGTTGAAAACATAATTATTTCTTAAAAGGCTTTTAATTTGAAAATACTGACTGTCATCATCATGATATGGATCTCACAGTTACTGCCTCCCACTTTTGCTCTTTATACTCTCACCTGACTTCCACCTTTGCTCCATCATTATAACTATGACCACTAGAGAGCGCCACCTGTCCAAAAGCCTCCATGAAACAGGAATCTTCCTCCTTGTAAAAGCAGTCAGACTTGACGGGGATATTGATGGGCATTTACAGTCTGCACACCTTCGCCGCTATGCATTGCAGCTAGCACTATGAGCTAGTGTTAGTGTGAGGCTATGCTCAAACCTGGTCCAGCTCGGCTGCTGACCCGGTTGTGTGAATCACAGAGAGTTGAAGCAGTCGGAGGACATCAGAGGGAAAAGCAGCAAATATATTGTGTCTAAAATCTGATCCAGTTTGAATAAAGTTCTAGAGTTGTGCCTTTGTACAGTAGTCAGTGAGGCCCGGACAGAGATGACTGTAGCAGCCCTCACAGTCACTCAAGCATCAAACAGGAAGTGGATCTTCAACTTCTCGTCCTTTTCTGGACGCCCTTCTGAGCGACGGAGCGGTGATGGAGCAGATGACAGATGAGTGAAAGGATACTGATTGCAATCCACCGCTGAAGACAGCATCTGCCCCTTTTTCCCATGATTCACCACTGACCTTAATCTGCTCGCCGTCACGTCAGCCGTCCGTCCTTCTGCATGATGGTTAATGTATTCTGTCTGATGCGGCCGCACGCTGAGGAGGCTGCTGGCTCCGCCACACTCATCACCAGACGTCTGGGCGGAAAAAACTGGGCATGCCGCCTGGTCATTACCCAGCAGCACCAGCAGCGGCGGCAGCAGCCGCAGCACGGGCGGAGGAGACACTCCCTGCTGATTGGCTGAAATTCAGACGTCCTGACCTGTGCTGTCCTTCCATCTTGGCTTTCCTTTCCTTCTTTCCTTCCTGTCATTCCTCTGAATGGATTCGTGTCGCCTCATGAATCGTCTGGATGTTCTGTCTCGTCTGTCAAATCACACGAGGCGGGCGGCCGACGGCAGCCGCTTGATTGCGCCGCCGCCTGCCGTCTGAACTGTTATTGGATACCGTGAGTGGGCCGGGCTCTCCTCCTCAGCTCTCCTCACAGGACGTCACAGCAACAGATGGCAGTTTGATTACCGAGTGGATGTTCCAATTTATCACCCCTCACTCGCCTCGGCTCTGTATCGTGTTTCAATTAAAGAGGGATTTGGAAGCGTTGCGCGCCGTAACTCGAGTCAATCCTCATAATTCATTAAGAAAAGCCATCACGCATGGAGGCGTTGACTGGAGGACGGCGCTGGCGTGGGTAAAAGCTCCGAGCTCTGAGGCCGTCGTCGGACTGGAGGGAAAACTGGCATCAACAAGGTGTGAACATGACACCTGTCCACCGGGGGCTAAACGCTGTGAAAAGGGTCGCTTCAGACTTTGTCCCCACTTTAACTGACATCATATAATCAGTGGAAAGAGCTTCTGGGTCTGTGAATTGAAGCCAGATCCAGTTAGCAGCAGTTAATTAGTGATTTAACGATGCTGCATTATCAATATGACTGTCTGCGTTGGACTGTGGACTTGGGAGGAGTGTTTTTGACTGAATGAGTCAGTCGGTCTGTGTGTTTTTTTTGAAGGTGTGTTGCAGAATTGACTCACTCTGAGCGAGGCCTGACTCACTGTTCATATGGCCGATCTTCTCAGATAGGTCACCATCAATCTCCACCCAGCTGTCTGACTTCACACTCGGCTTCGTGTCATCGCTGCTTACGTGTCCGAAAAAACGACGGTGAACGGAAGAAAGAAACACACCTGAGCGCGCCGACCACTTCGCCGGACAGACTACTGATGGAGCTCGGCGTGATCGGTTGCTGTAGAGAGCGATCTCTTTTTATTTAATGCAGGTCTATCACACGATGACTCATTAAAAAAACTGGCTTACTGTGCCGTCTATGCTGTACCTTCAGGGCTGGAGAGAGCAATAACAGATACCACAGTACCGCCACGGTTTGACCTGATTGCAGGACGATTATCTCTTGTGCTCCAGGCACGGTACGCTCATTAATTATTATTATAATCAAGCATTCGGTAATAATCCAGAGGTGAGTCCGTGCGTCATCTGCAGCGACGATGTTGTTTTATCAGACTGTCATGGTCAAGACGGTGATGTGGCTGAAGGTGAAGCAGCTTCAACCTTTGGATGACGTCAACGATACAAACAGCTCACATGAGTTTCGTCTGCAAGATGGAGCTCCAGACTGTTCATACCAACAAACAGACAGACTCATTATTTAAGGCGTCTGTGGCTGCAGGGATTAAACTTCACCCGGTGCGAGCCGCTCTGCACCTCGGTGCTCTGCAGCTGCACCTGGAGGGCAGCAGGGTGAGCCGGTGATTGAGTAGGTGTGTGATGTCCTGTGATATCAAGGTCACAGTGTGTGAGTGCACGGCCTTATTGTTCAGCTCCGTGAGGTTGGATGACGCGGGGAGTCAAATTAAGCTGGCAGCGGTGTTAGTTATGCATGCGAGGTTGGTCAGATTTGTAACAGAAGTGTTAAAGACGCAGGTGGAGAGGATGAGCTGGGGGGAACAGGCTTCTTTAAGCTTGTAGATGACTGACAGTCTTTGGTTGGAGGTATTAGGTTGTTGAGGTAGGTGGTGGTGTGTGACAGATGGTGCAGTTGTTGGTGTAGAGTGTGAACAGTAAAGGGCTCAACACACGACCCTGCTGCACTCCGGTGTTGGTGGTGAGTGTAGGTGATGTGGTTGTGCCCACCCACACAGCCTGCAGTCTGTCATTCAGGATAAGATGGAGCAGACGGGGTCAGTTGTGTCAGTTCATCGCCGAACACTTCCAGGTGTCAAACGTTCCCACCGGCCGGCGAACACACAGTGCCTCATGTCTGGGTTGGATGCAGGTGCAGCTTCATCCCTTCCTCCATCCATCCACCATCTATCAGGTCTAATTACCGCCGTCTTCATCTCCTCACATCAGTGAGAACCGATCGCGCACACACAGCGTAGCATGGCAGAGGCTAATTAAACACATGTACAAGGTAAACAGACATTCAGCCCCGCCGCCCTTCACACATGAGCGCTGACGCCGACGTTTATTAAGCTCCATTATGACCCATATGGTTTTTTAATGTGTGGTAATAAAGAGGAGCAAAGGATGGAGCTGTAACGTCCCTCCACCTTTAGACTCCAACAGCGTATAAAGAGCGAAGCCTCAGGTGAGCTCAGGTACGACCCGCCTCGAGGTCACTGGATCCATCAGCACCAACCGGTTCTGTTGTCCGGGTTACCGTGATCTCGTCTCGGGCTCATCCTCTTTGCTGAGTTAACGGAAACGTTTCGGCTGCGTTCAGGTCATTAAAAAGATATTAATGAGATAAGTCAGGCAGAATGCAGACTTTAAAACACTTTAATATAAGATTAATTAACATAAGACAATTATTGCTGAAGAATATGTTAATGAGCTGGACTCCTGTAATTAAGTTAAAGTAGAGTCAGACAAATTAAACTCACAGATATCGCCAACATTTGATGTAAATAAGACATTATGTAACTTTTGGTGAAATCTACAGACAAAGATAAAATCAGACGAACATTTATTTTTTTATCTTTTTATTAGAATTTCAGAAAACAGAGATACGTCAAAGCAAACGGCATATTTAAAGAGAATAATTAAGTACACTGCTGCATCATGAGTACAGTACATCTTAACACAAGTACTCAATGAGACAATGAAAGATGGATGGTGCTTTATGAATTTCATTGCTGAGCTAGGATCTGTATCTAAAAATGTATGGAGATCGTTCATCATGCCGTACTGAAACAGAGAAGGAGAAATCCCAAATGATGCAGATCAGAAAACCATTTAAATATGTCACACCAAAAATCATACAGTCTTTGTCTCAGAGAGCCGTCTGCAGATTTACATCAATCACATCGAGAGGAAACGTTAGGAAAGAATAATGACGCCCGTGCATCACCTCTCCATCGGAAGGTTAACAGGTGCCTGACTCATTAGTGAAAGTACTCGATGTTGAGACGATGTAACCGCCTCACCGTCAGCCTACAGTATGTGACAGTTTAATGTTCAGTCGGTGTGCTGTGGTTCAGAACTGGTTCAGGTCCGACCCGGTCTCAGTTAGAGGTCGAGTTCCTGTGGTGAGTTAATTTGGGTCTCAGAGGTGTAAATGAGTTGATTAAACTTTTGTTCACCTTCTCCTCTCTGCCTCTCTCTCTCACACACACACACACACACACACACACACACACACACACACACACACACACACACACACCATCTTCATTATCTGGTACCTCTGTCACCACAAGATTTTAGATTGTGGCCTGCAGACTGCTGGAAATATCTTCACCTGAGGTTTAATGTGGATCCATAAATCCATCACGTCCTCAGAGACGGGTTTATAATCCAGTCTGATCTGGGTCTGACCCCGGGCTTGGTACGATCAGTGTAGCATCAACATGATTTAAAATCTGTGTTGGTTTGATTCGCCTGTTTTATCACAGATTCGGATCGGGCAGCAGTTTGTGTCGGATCTGGTATTAATTTAGAGAAAATTGAGGATTATTGTTGGTTTGCAGGACGCCTGTAGTGTCAGTGTAAAGTTAGCAATGAGCAGCTGATGATGAAGATGTTTCATCAGGTAATGAAGCTTCCTCTGACTCCATAATCCAGACCTGCAACTACGAGCACGATTCAAGCATCGACGTCTGTCACAGAGGTTCTGTTTGTGGTTCTGTTTGTTGGCTTGTTAAAAAGTTATTGAGCGAAGAAAGTACTGATGAGTTCTCCAAGGATTTCTGAACATCACAACAGAGTTTGTGATGTCTATTCTCTCATGAACTTCTGGACTTTCTTCAGCGTGAGAACATCTGGTTTCATGATGATGCGACGCAGATCAAAATCCTGAATGTTTCCTGTAAATAAAAAACCCGACCAGATAAATAGTTAAAGTGTTGGAGGTCAGCAGAGATGAGATTATCGGGAGAAACAGTTGCAGGTTTGTTGACTGTGAATACAAAATCAGTGATATTGAAGCTAATGTTAGCATATTGGAAGTCTTCAGTCTTTATAATTAACTTTTTTAGTTCTAGCGTGCCTTGAAGATCTTTAGAAACTTCTCTCATGACTTGCTTCCTCTTCAGTTTTGGGAGAAGATGAGAGAGATGTCGGAGAAGTCGGTGTGACAGTCTGAAGATTAAAGGGACCTCTTTTATTATTTATTTGCTGTCAGCCGCTGTCGCTCGCCCTGACAGACCTTTGAAGACATAGCGGCTTTGATGGAAATGAAACTTCATTTCCTGTCCTGCGTTTGGCCTCTCAGACCCGTCACATCTCCCCTGAACAGGGACACTGAAGAACAAGTCAGACTCTCGGGCCGGCCAGTCATTGAAGGGTCAAGAGAAGAGTGAAACTGAGTGAAGACTGACAGATGACTGATAGCGTATGTGTGTCCCTCAGCTTAAAGCCGAGCAGTGATGAGAATCTGAAATCAATAGGACGTATCAGCGAAGGATCAGTTTGATTACCTGTGGTATAGATCCCTCTGATGTTAACACTGTGTCTCCCTCATTGATTCCCTCGACACAAACGTGTGAAACCGATCTGGCATTTTCAACAAGCTCACGTCGATGAAGTGGATCTGTGGTGGGAACATCAGTCTGTACGGCCTCCGGGGTAGGTTTCATTTACAGGAGCCAACAAGACCTCAGCAACAAGACCTCAACAGCAAGACCTCAACAGCAAGACCTCAGCAGCAAGACCTCAACAGCAAGACCTCAACAGCAAGACTTCAGCAACAGGACCTCAGCAACAACCTCAACAGCAAGACCTCAACAACAAGACCTCAACAACAAGACCTCAACAGCAAGACCTCAACAGCAAGACTTCAGCAACAGGACCTCAGCAACAACCTCAACAGCAAGACCTCAACAGCAAGACCTCAACAGCAAGACCTCAGCAGCAAGACCTCAACAACAAGACCTCAGCAACAAGACCTCAACAGCAAGACCTCAGCAACAAGACCTCAGCAGCAAGACCTCAGCAACAAGACCTCAACAACAAGACCTCAACAGCAAGACCTCAGCAGCAAGACCTCAACAACAAGACCTCAACAGCAAGACCTCAACAGCAATACCTCAGCAACAGGACCTCAACAGCAAGACCTCAACAGCATCAGCAACAGGACCTCAGCAACAACCTCAACAACAAGACCTCAACAACAAGACCTCAACAACAAGACCTCAACAGCAAGACCTCAACAGCAAGACTTCAGCAACAGGACCTCAGCAACAACCTCAACAGACCTCAACAGACCTCAACAACAAGACCTCAGCAGCAAGACCTCAACAACAAGACCTCAGCAACAAGACCTCAACAGCAAGACCTCAGCAACAAGACCTCAGCAACAAGACCTCAGCAACAAGACCTTAACAACAAGACCTCAACAACAAGACCTCAGCAACAAGACAACAACAAGACCTCAGCAACAAGACCTCAACAGCAAGACCTCAGCAACAAGACCTCAGCAGCAAGACCTCAACAGCAAGACCTCAGCAACAAGACCTCAACAGCAAGACCTCAACAGCAAGACCTCAACAACAAGACCTCAACAGCAAGACCTCAACAACAAGACCTCAACAACAAGACCTCAACAGCAAGACCTCAGCAGCAAGACCTCAACAACAAGACCTCAGCAACAAGACCTCAACAGCAAGACCTCAGCAGCAAGACCTCAGCAGCAAGACCTCAACAGCAAGACCTCAACAAAACAACAAGACCTCAGCAACAAGACCTCAACAGCAACGTCAGCAACAAGACCTCAACAGCAAGACCTCAGCAACAAGACAGCAACAAGACCTCAGCAACAAGACCTCAGCAACAAGACCAACAACAAGACAGCAACAAGACCTCAACAGCAAGCCCTCAACAGCAAGACCTCAGCAACAAGACCTCAACAGCAAGACCTCAGCAACAAGACCTCAGCAACAAGACCTCAACAGCACAGCAACAAGACCTCAACAGCAGCGTCAGCAACAAGACCTCAACAACAAGACCTCAACAGCAAGACCTCAACAGCAACAACAAGACCTCAGCAACATGTTTATTTCATGAAGCAGCTTCTAAATCTGAGTCTGACTGAAATTTACGCTGCAAGATAAAAACATGAAGTTTAATTTGGATTGAAAGAGAGAGCAGTGGTCGAGAGACATACAGTGAATGAGAGTGAGCGAGTGCCGGCCTCGATAAAGTCGTTAATCAGAGAAATAAAAAGCTCTTTCCTGATGGTTTCATAGAGGTTACGTTCAACACAAACAGACACACCACCAGCAGACCGTCACACGCCGCTGCACTGCCTGATCCTCTCTGAATGTGGCCTAACCCAGATATTTAAAGGAAATGTATCATCGTGGATTTGTACGTTCACGTCAGGCTGATTAAAGAAACTTAAACGAAGACTCTGATCTTCACATTTCTCCGTCAGCTCTCTGTACTTATTCTCAGTCTCAGTTTTTTTCCCAGAATGCTCTCCGGTGTCCTCCAGAGTCGAGGCTTGAATTACTTCCTTTGATGAGTCGATGGTGGGCGTACGAGCATAAAAAGTACTCAAATCCCAACGTATTCTGAAGCTGCATTGCATTCTGGTCCATTTTAAAGCTTGTGGGGTTCATAAACGTCCCCTCGTCTGTCTCTGATTCACAGCCTGAAATATCCTGAGTTCTTTTCTGAACGTTTATCCACAAAAATAACAAAACCCCAGCAGCCACAATGAGCCTTAATAACACGTCTGTGCAGAAACTCTCACAGGTCTGAACTCTGTTCACCCCGCAGCCTGCTGAGGTGCCAAGCGGCTGTAAATCCAGAGCACAGCGGGCAGGTATCGTCTGTATGTCAGGGCGTTTTAGTCTTCATAAGATCATCTCAGCCGGACCGCCTGCGGGCGGAGATGATGTAACTCTGTTATTTGACAGGAAATCAGGATGTGTTGTCGTCAGGTGGTTTTATTCACGATGTCGCTCGACATTTCCTGACTCTTCCTGGTGCTCGCTGGACTTTGGAGCAGAAAGAAGTAAAAACAAACTGCAGTTCTGAGGGGATGTTGAGAACGTACTACTATTATTATTGATGTTATGAACAGCCTCCATGGCGTTCGCTGTGGTTGTTATTACTCCTCCATGGCTGACGGCAGCGTTAGCCCTCCTGCGGTGCTCAGCGGATCGATACTCTTTCAACTGAGAAACTGGATGCCAAACCAGCATCAGCGAGCTCAGCGGAGGGAGCAGATTCAAAGGTCTGAACTGCATTTATTGGGGACTATTTTCAGCAGCGGATTAATCCACATTTAGTGAATATTTGTGGCAGCAGGACGGAGTGTAAATAAACTGCAGTGTGTTCATGGTGATGAAGCCATGAAGGGTACATGAGGGATGTGATTAATATGATATAATGTGTGTGTGTCATGTCTGTGGTCCAGGCTTCAGGTTCTGGCTCGAGTCCAGTAAAACTGACATTAACAAACGTTGGCTGTGAATGAAGATGAACTCTGTCATTAATCTTCGTCTCGTGTTTCTCTGCAGGTGGAGCGAGAGATCGCCATCCTGAAACTCATCGAGCATCCTCACGTTTTAAAGCTGCACGACGTCTACGAAAATAAGAAATACCTGTAAGTACACGAGTCCTACAAGAGCAGTGACATCTGTTGTTGTTGTCCATCTTCAGTTCAAATATAATTTAGGAATATGTAGTTATAGTAATTTAAATTCTTCAAGTCAAATTCTGTTGATTTGAAACTTTACTGAACATCTGTATGACTTTATCGACGAGCTCTGATGATCTGACAGGATTAAATAAAAGTAAAGATGAGCTCATTAACATCATTTTGTGTTTTAAATGTCACAAAAATGTTTGAAATGTCTGACGTCACTTTAAGATCTACCTTCCTGCTTTGTTACTGAACACGTTGAACATTTCCGACGCTGCCGGTCTGATCTGATTCATTTATTCATCTTGAAACAATTAAGGTTGACAGATAAGACTAAAAAACTAAAAGTTTCTGCTGTGCAGAGTCGCTCAGACGCGTTCCAGTCTGTAGTCACCACGCTAATCGTTAGCATTAGTCTGAGATGAAAAAAAATGAAACCAAAAACCTGAACGACAGTCCGTCCTGTCGACGGCACCGCAGACCGGGTTAACACTTCCGTCCAGCAGAACTCTGTTCAGATTGTATTAAAGCCTGACATGTTTTATCGGCCCCCCTCACTGTAAGCGGCCCCCTGAGACTCTGCAGCTTTAACATATATCCGTGTTTTGTTGCATACATTAATCAGCTGAATGTGGCGGCCGTGCTCCAGCGGCACGCCTTAATGTGCTGTTCAATAATTGATAAAGGCTCTGCTGTCACATGGAACAAGAATTTGTTTTCTTAATGTTGCGAGGCCGTCGACGGACGGTCATCGCGGATGCAAACAGTTTGTGGTAGAAAAAAAAATCTCCAGCTCACAAATCACAGGCGGACACGTTTCTAATTTAAATAGCTCTGACAGGTGAACGCTTGAGCGGATCTTTTAATCTGCTAATAAATCAGGCGGCGGCGGGAAGAGGCGGCTCCGAGCGCGGGCCGAGGATCAGAGATGTCTCCGAGACAAATGAATGCAGGACGGAGATAAAACATTTCAAACCGGCGGCACACACACCGACGGGATGAGGATTTTCTCGAGGATTTACATCCTGCATCGACGTACAGTAACTTCAACACGGTGAAGCCAAATACTCTGAAGTTTATGACTCGGTTATTTCATTAATGCCTCCTTCAATCTGAGGAGAAATTAAGCAGAGGATTTGAGGATGTTAGCTCAAAGGATGAAACCGAACTTTACGGGGGTATTTCCATTTTAGGAGACCTTCTACAGTCTTTCCCTCTTTTATAGTCCGCTAACAAACGACCGACACCCACTGCAACACAGAGCTAACGTTACTGCTAAACATTTTGTCATATTGGGGCATATTTTGATACGCTAGCTTGCTACCAATTTGTCCGATGAAGCTAATGTATCAAATCCAGTCTTGTGTGGGTAACATCATCCAGACTCTCTTGGTACTAACTGCCCAGCTCCTGTTCTGGCACAACACTGGCTCCATTCCCCGTCAGCATCCCCCCCGCGCCCCGGGCCTGTAAACCTCCTCTTGTTCTTCCCAGTGGTCCAAACACTAACACACTCCTCTGTTTCCTGCAGGTATCTGGTGTTAGAGCACGTGTCTGGTGGCGAGCTGTTCGACTACCTGGTGAAAAAAGGCCGGTTAACACCTAAAGAGGCCCGAAAGTTCTTCAGACAGATCATCTCAGCCCTGGACTTCTGCCACAGCCACTCCATATGGTTTGTTAGCTTTACGCTCGTTTGAATCAGCAGGGCGGGTTTGTAAATTTCTCTCTCATTTGATTTTATGCAGGTAAAATAAAAAACAAATCTCCTGGCTGATTGTGAGTTCATAAAATATGTATTTCATGGTATTCCTGCTTGGAGGCACAAAATATGAGTCGGGGTGGGTGGAGGTGGGAGGTGGAGATTTACACAAATAGCTGCTGCACCTGATTTATCGCCGCTGACTGACCGCTGCATGTGGAATCAAACGTGTGAAGTCTGCAGCACGGTTTAATGAGACACAGAGAGAGAGAACACAGACAGGTCCTAAACGAATTTCCACTGAATTAACAAAGATTTAACGCTACTTCAGTTCAGTAAAAATCACCCAGAGAGTAAATTTAGAGTTTCTTAGATTGATCAGCGGGTTTCTTCCTCTTCAGCTGTAGCCTGATGTGGAGGTCGACTTTCAACGGTCCAGCTCCTCTTCATCTCTTTTCATCTCTGAGATCACCTTTAGTTCCCTCGACACACGGCTGCAACGCCGAAATTGCACATCAAAGAAGTTCTGACTCTCGGCGTCAGACGTCGAGTGTTTCTTTGAAGACGCTGATTTATTCTGTGCGGCGTTTTCCGGATGGCGACAGTCGAGCTCTCATCGGCTGATTTCCGTCTCTCGTTATGAGTAAAAGTGTAATTCTGGTGCTGAATCGGACCTTCTTTATACTGCAGTGTGTCAGTTGTTGAGTGCAGACTGTCTAAAACCTGGACGTAGTCTCTGTGACGTCCTACAGACTGTCTAAAACCTGGACGTAGTCTCTGTGACGTCCCACAGACTGTCTAAAACCTGGACGTAGTCTCTGTGACTGTCACAGACTGTCTAAAACCTGGACGTAGTCTCTGTGACGTCCCACGGACTGTCTAAGACCTGGGCGTAGTCTCCGTGGACGTCCTACAGACTGTCTAAAACCTGGGCGTAGTCTCCGTGGCGTCCGCAGACTGTCTAAAACCTGGACGTAGTCTCCGTGACGTCCCACGGACTGTCTAAAACCTGGACGTAGTCTCTGTGACGTCCTACAGACTGTCTAAAACCTGGACGTAGTCTCCGTGACGTCCCGCAGACTGTCTAAAACCTGGACGTAGTCTCCGTGACGTCCTACAGACTGTCTAAAACATGGATGTCTCTGTGACGCCCACAGACTGTCTAAAACCTGGACGTAGTCTCCGTGTTAACAAAACAATCTGACTTGTTTGATCAGTTTTAACATTTCAGTGTCTGTCTTGTGTCTCCTGTCCTGTTGTCCTGCAGCCACAGAGATTTGAAGCCGGAGAACTTGTTGTTAGACGAGAAGAACAACATCAGGATAGCAGACTTTGGCATGGCGTCTCTGCAGGTCGGGGACAGTCTGCTGGAGACCAGCTGTGGGTGAGTACATCTGAAGACATAAAACAGTTTGGGGGGAGCCACATCTCAGACACCTTTAGACCTGAACCAGCACCTCGGAGAGACAAAGAAAGCTGCATCCATCCGTCACGTTGGTCTTCTATACTTCAGCGATGGAGACAGTCTTCATGAAGCTCTGATGGATCCTGTGAACATCTCGCATGAGTAACAAGTCCGTGACTTCACGTGACGTTAATGGAGTTCATGAAACGTCACAGTGAATCCAGGACGAGTCGCTTCACGCAGGAAGGATGAACATTTGCTCTGCTGTAATTAGACGAGTGTATTCTGACACGACGTGTTTGAGGAGTTCACATCGACTGCTTTTTACATACATTAGCATAATTAAACACGATGCCGGCACTGATGGAGCGTGTGTTTACTCTGCGAGCTGTTTGTGTAGATCGTTGACGATGTTAGAAGAAGGAGTCGCTCTGCTTCGTTTGTGGTCATTAATCTTCACAGAAGAAGAAGAAGATCAGACGAACGTTCTCACTGCGAGAGTATTCGATTATTCAACACAGTGACCTCAGAGAGATCTCCAGGTCTGCACGACGAGTTCGGGAGAAAACACGTTAAAGGGAACTAGACGGATTTGATTAGTTATCTGCTTTTATATGAAAAAAAACCATATGTATTATATATATATTATATTTGAATAAATCTCAAACAGTGTCACCAGCAAAGCTCCCCCACACCATCACACCTCCTCCTCTATGCTTCAGGGTGGGAACCACACATGCAGATACCATCTGTTCACAAAGACACGGCAGTCTGAACCAAAACTCTCAGATTTGGACGTATCGGACCAAAGTCCAGATTTCCTCTGGTCTAACGTCCATTCATGTGTCACACAGTCTCCTCTGAACTCTTGATGTTGACGTGTGTCTGCTGCTCTCTCTAATCTGAGCTGCTGTTCATTGTTGATTTGTGAAGCTGCTATAACGTTAATGAACTTGAAGTCTTCACCATCGGTAATAGTTCTTGTGTGTACTTTTGAAATGGTGGATTTCTCCTCTGAGCTCTCAGCTCATTGATACATCACGTTTTCTTCTTGTCCATGTCACTTTTGAAATGAGTCTGGACTTCTCTTCCTCTGAGCTCTCAGCTCATCTCTTCTTCTTCTTCTTCTTCTTCCTGACAAATCTTTTTATGAGTATCTTAAAACTCTTTTGTTTCTTTGGCTTCTTCTTGATTTTCCGACTTTATGTTCTGTCGTTTGCACACTTCATCTCTTTGTTTTAAGACTCTGTCTCTTTTATCGCCTCTTTCTCAAACAGAAAACTCACTTTTGAAAAGTGCTATGAATAAAGTTTGTTTGCTTTCAGCCGCCCGACTACAAATCATGTAAACTTTACGACTTTACAGCGATCAATGCTGCGTTAGAAATCACCATGTTAACTCAGAACAGACTCACTGAACAGGATCTAGATACAGATGTGTTTGTACGTGTTTCTTGTTCACACTATGACGGCGACGGTGGGCCGAGTGGGTTGCAATCAGCAATTACACCCCTACAGTCACCTCGGTGGTGTGACGTTATTCCCTGTCCGGTCCGTCATTTAGTTTTGGTTTCATCAAAGGTTGTGCAGACGTTCTCCTGCTCTCTTCTTCTGTGGTGGATCGGCTGTTTCCTGTGTGCAGTGTTGTGTAACGTCGCCTTCTTTCCGTCTCTTTCAGATCTCCGCACTACGCCTGCCCAGAGGTTATCAGGGTAAGTGCTCGCGCTCTCTCTCTCTCTCGGCCTCTTCCTTTCTTTCATGCATTAACAGAAGCACCGAACACAATGACTCTTACATCACTGCTCCGTCCTCTCTCCGTCCACTCCACCCCTTCCCCCTCCATCATGCTTATATAAAAGCTCCACTAACCTCGTATGAGGCTGAGAGCTCTCTTAGATCAGCTGCTGGTGGCTTTCTGGTCAGCAGAATAAATAAAAACCAGAAGAGAACTCCAAAGTCTAAAGTGAGAAAGAAACATCTAGATCATCTAGACAGACACAAACAGCAACAACAAGAACAATATATCTGACTGAGTGCAAGCAGTAAATCCACTAAATCAGTCCACAGGTGCCAACCAATACACGTCTTTCAAATATGAGTTACCGCGATGTAACACAGAGGCGAGCTCATCACAAAACACAGTCCGCCACGACTGTCGGGTAGTTTAAGTAATCTCCGACCAGGTGGCGCTCCAATCGTGATCCTTCATGAAGCGGTGACCACACACCTGTCTGTACATACACAACAAACAGTTGCACACAGCTAAGGGCGTCACAGCAGCCGTAATACTGAGGCCGACCAACGCTGGCTAAATCTGTAAAATCTTTTTTATTTAAATATTTCATCTCTGTGTGAAGCACTGTGTAACGTCGTTAAGAAATACAGTTTATTGGTTTGGTTTGAACTTTACTGGATCAGTATGCGCACAGTGTTTTTGATTACTCAGCCTTCTCTTCATACATTCACACACACACACCTCACACGTTTTTCAGTTACATCATTTGCTTCAATAAGAACTCCATCATGTGACATTTTCTCTGATTTCAAACTAATATTTTACTTTGTATTTCTGACAGTCAAATTAATATTTCACGTTTAAACTCTGACGCCTCCTGTGGATCATTAATAACTACATAGACACACTGAATCGTCACTGATGGTCTCATTTAACTAACACTGTTAAAAACTGCTTGTAGTTTGTTTAAATGCGTCTCTACCGTCCGGATGTTTGTCGTGTGTTTGCGTTTCTTTGTGGGAAACACAGGAAACGACACTTCATCCTGAGAAATAACTGCAGAGCAGCCGGCATCACAAATCGCTGATGATACACTGAAGGAAGCTTCATATACGGGAGGATTACTACATTAACATGAAATGACACGGTCTGCCTGTCTGTCTGTCTGTCTGTCTGTCTGTCTGTGTGTCTGTCTGTCTGTCACAGGGGGAGAAGTACGACGGGAGGAAAGCCGATGCGTGGAGCTGTGGAGTCATCCTGTTTGCACTTTTAGTGGTGAGTGACGGCCGCCTGTAAACAGACTCTGTTCAGTTAATCACAAAAACATTTTAATGATTTTTGTCCACGACGTCAGCGTCTACAACAACGTCTGAGAGCTGAAGCTTCATGCTGGATTACTGAATTAGTCGACTCACAGACATAGAGTTCAGACGCTCTCCTGACAGTAAGACGAGTTTGGAGTCTTCCTCTGGACAACAAACCACAGCCAGTATCTTCCTCATTTTGAAATCTGCATCTCGGTCCTGACGGCTTCCTCCCTCAGCGTCCTCTTCGGCCTCTTCTCCTCTGCCATTGTGTCCGTCCACAAACGTGAGGATTTCTGATCTATAAATAGAAATCCAGCAAAGAGTTTACCTGCATTACTGCAGCATCCTGGTGGAGTACAAAGTGCACTCTCTGTGCAGCACTCAAAACTGGTTCACTACATTCATCACGAGTCTCTGTACCCAAATCTTCACGAACCTTTCTAAATGTTTCGATAGGAAAAAGAAGGATAGCTGACTGATTAGCTCAAATTTAGCTGCCCAGGCTACATTTTTTAGCTTACCTGGAGTTTAAAATGTCAGCCTACAGTTTATATCCTGGATTCTTCACATCGATTCGTTTAAACCTTTCCATTAGAGAATGAAATTAGAAGTGATATTTTGCCACAGCTGCAGGACGTACAGTAAAACTGTTTGACTTCTTTTCCCCTTCGAGTGTTTTCGTACGTCAGAAAAACGCTGTTACAGAAAAACTCTGCTCGCTCTCCTGGCTCGATGCAGCGCTGCAGAGGAAAGAGAAGTTGATTTAGTTTCTTCCCGAGGCAAATATTTATGCTGAATGAACTCTTCATTTGTGAAGCACTTGTTCCCAGCTGAATATCCAAGGTGAAGAGAGAGGTCGCTGAAATGTTTCCACACAAAATAAAGTACCTGACGACGGCGCTCGTCCTGGGATTTAAAGGTTAACGTACACATCTTTGTGCTGCTGAAGGTCAGAACATGTGCTCATCTTCTTCATCAGTGTGTGTCTGCTTATACAACCAGCTGCTGCAGATGCTGGGAACACATTGTGTACTGATAAAATATTTAAACCACCAAGAATGAGACGACCGTGTCTCTATCAGCTCGAGTATTTGTTCAACCAGGTCACCAACAGCAGACACAGCAGCAGCTAATATTACTGACTAGTCCAACAGCAGTCAGCCCAGCTCGGCGTCTGTCTTTCAGCCTTTTATTTCACCAAGCTCTCACCAACCACTAACAGTCAGTCCCAGACAGAGACACCATTCACCTGATCACAGGTCAGTGCTCGTGTTCATTTGGTGAAGCGGCTAAACGTTTGTTGGTGTGTCGTGTTCACGCTCTCCTCTCGGCGCTCGAACAGAGTCATCACGGGAAGATAAATCTCTCCTCGTGTTGTTTTGATCACACGCACAGTGTCAGCGGCCATCTGCCTCCGTCCTGTTTTCAGTGTGGAGGAAACGCTATCAGTCATCACGTCACTGAGCGCGCTCCCCAGCTGGAGAGCAGAGGCGGAGCCGGCTGGCTTCATCATCGCTGACTGCGATGACTGATACCTAACACTGACTGCTTCCTGTCCACATCATGTCTGCGAGAACACCTGACAGGACAGCAGGAGGAGGTTCAGGTGGACGGGCAGGTCGATGATCTCCAGGTTCTTTTGGGAATCTGTGAGGCGTCCTGGGAACTTTTGATTTTACACAACAAACATAGAAACTGACGGAACAGGATGAATTTATTTTTTGAGCACATTCAGACGATAATGTTGTTTTTTTTTATAAATTACAACCAGCTGCACATGTTCCCATGATGCCCCTGGAGGTCTGAATATTTGTTTAAATCTGTGAGCATGTGTGCAACAACAACTTGTATCTGGATTTCAAAATAAAAGAATGTAATGAATGTTTATCTTAATCTGTTAGACTAATAACTGCATTTCTATAAAAAAAGAGAAATTATGAGTAATAATTAACGTGTTACAGGAAGACTCATAATGTCACTGTTAGTGTGTAAAAACTCGAGCTCATGCTCCAAATGTTGAAATGAATTCCAGGATATAAAACATGAAGAGCAGTGTCGTCATCATGGTTCATGGTTCAGTGTGAAGACTTCAAACGGACTGACCGACATGTCGCGGTGTCTCCTCTTCCTCTCAGGGCGCTCTGCCGTTCGACGACGACAACCTGAGGAATCTCCTGGAGAAGGTGAAGCTGGGAGTTTTCCACATGCCTCACTTCATCCCTCCAGACTGTCAGAACCTGCTGCGCGGTATGATTGAAGTGGACGCCACCAAGAGGCTCACGGTGAGCGCTTCACCTCGCTTCACCTCGTCAGAGAGCTGCTGAAATCTTCCATCAGTGGACTCGAGCTTCAGGACTAAATTTAGATCGACTCAGCCTGCAGCTCTTTTCATCACGACGAGGAAACAAATATCAGAATATTATTCAGATAGCGTGCCTTCACTTAGTCTGATTTGAGTTATAGCTGGTAAATCTTTATGAATGAGTCAAATCGTAGATATTAATGAATGTGTTAAAGTTAGCTGATGAGCAGCGTCTCCACACGTTCAAGTTATTAATCAGAGTTTGCTTCAGTCATTCATGTGAACTTTCTGCTCTCTCTGCTTCCTGTTACAGTTAGAGCAGATCCAGAAGCATACGTGGTACCTGTAAGTATCCACCTGTCGGTTCTTTCCTCTCTGTTCAGTGTCGGTATGCACGGTGCGTCCACATTCAGAATAATGACGCTCATCAACGCCCGTCTGACAAATCTCTGCATGAAGCAGCCGGTCCATTAGTCCTCAGAGTGAAACATCAGGATCCGGCACCGCTCCTAATGGACCTGTGATGTCTGATGGTTTCAAAACGCTGAATTCTGTTTTTCAAACTGATATTTAGAGTTTAATTAAGTGTTGCGTCACTCAACGCCATTGCTACAAAGAAGTCAAGAAACATAAGCTGTCACTTGTCTAGAGGTAAAACTCAAAGTCAGCGTGTCTGAGATGTTAATAATAATCCCAAAACTGTGGCACACAACTCTGACAGCTCATTTCTGTCCCATCAGACATCTTTTCAGCAGATCGAAGCAGTTAAAGGGATAGTTCAGGTTTTAAAGGGTGGTTGTATGAGGTACTGATCCACAGTCAGTGTATTACCTGCAGTAGATGGAGGTCCTCCAGTTTGGAGAAGCAAGAGACAGATGTGGACAGCATGTTATGACCTTCAAAGCCACCAGACTTCTCTGAGAACATGTTACCTCGCAGAGCATGCTGACTTGGTCGGTTTCAGATCAAATCTGGCCCACCGCTGCTTCTTACTGGAGAGAAACACGGATTTTTAACAGATTGTGTGACACTAAAAAACAACTTAAGTCTAACATGGTGTAAAGCCTGGTCCAGTACCAGTCGTGCTCTCTCTGTTAGCTGCCTGTGTTTTGTTGCAGAGCTGGAAAGAACGAGCCGGAGCCCGAGCAGCCCGTCCCGAGGAAGGTGGCCATCAGGATGCTGGCTGCAGCCGAGGAGATCGACCCCGACGTCCTGGAGAGCATGCACTCTCTGGGCTGCTTCAGAGACAAGGACAAACTGACCAAAGACCTGCTGTCTGAGGAGTGAGTGAGGAAGAGGAGGGAGGAAGGAAGGAGGAGGAAAGAGGGAAATGATAAATTGTCATTTTGATGATGGAGCGTCTCAACCAATGAGCTCTCGGCTGACGGCGAGCTCTCTCACTGTCTTCTCTCTCCAGTGACAACCAGGAAAAGATGATCTACTTCCTGCTGCTGGACCGTAAGGAGAGGTATCCGAGCCACGAGGACCAGAACCTGCCGCCACGCAACGAGATCGGTAGGCTGAACGAGAGAGCGCTGTAACATTTTTCAGCTCGTGACCATCGTGGTCGTCAACAAGCTCCTTGTTCTTTGGTGACTTTTTCTGTCCTTGTGCTACCCCTTCGTTGACCTTTGACCCATGACCCGCTCAGCAGACCCTCCCAGGAAGCGTGTGGACTCGCCCATGCTGAGCCGTCACGGTAAGCGGAGACCGGAGAGGAAGTCCATGGAGGTGCTGAGCGTCACGGAGGGAGGGTCGCCCGTACCGGTGCGACGAGCCATCGACATGGCGACCCACGGTCAGAGGTAAGAGGTGGAGATCTGCACGTGGCGTGTTGATGAGCATGGACGGACATGTTTGACACGCACACACGGGTCAGTGCAGAAGATGTGCTGTTGTTCAGAGTGTTATTGATGACGGTTGTTATCAGTCCTGATAAATAATGTATCTAATCCCCGTTCATGGAGGTAAGAGGAGCAGCTCTTCATCAGCTTCAAACGTATGAATCACCTGCTCGCCCTCCTTCAGTGAACTGTGGTTAGATACATGACGCATCGTTCTGTCGGTTCGAGACGTGCAGTACATATCACATGATGCGTGACGTAGTCTCCTGTTGGAGCCGGCGTGCTCTGATCACAGCTGTTAACATGCATGAACTGGACTCTGAGGTTTGTGCGTCTGTGTGTAAAGTGTGCATGGAGCATGCAGTCAAAGACGACTGTGAACCGGACACGTGTTTGGCAAGTTGGTGCATAAAGTGACTGTTGATGTTTGTGTTGTCGGGACGAATGTCGGAGGTTTGAACGAGACTCGAGGACTGAGCCTGGCCTCGCTCTGTTTGTGATCGATAACAAATTCTAACCACACAATCCATAAACTCCATCAAAGTGTCACATTTTCTGCATCTTGCATGTCAGACCTTCATTTGTCATAATTATTTGCACAAACAAAACAAAGAGTGGAAACTACGTTCTACGTTTGGGTACGATCCTGAAGCACCTTAACGGTACCGTCACGGTGCAGTGCAGGTTATTTCAGGTATGATCAGCAGTCAGTGTATCACTTACATTAGACGGCGGTCAGTCTGTAGGTCGAGCATGAAGCTGAGCGATGTTCTGCTGTGAACGGGGCAACAACAAGATTAAGACCTAAAAACGTGAAAATCAGTCAGAGTGTGCGCTGTGTTTAGGCTTTACCTCGCCGCTTCCACCAGACTTCATCGTGACAGCAGTCACTTCACCTGACTGTGTGTGTTCTGACTTCAGGCTTGTAACATTTGATCAAGACAAATGCAAAATTTCAGTTTTTGTCAATGAAGTTTGTCAAAACGGTGAAAAATACTAGCGTACACTGACTGATTTTTTTAGGTTTGCTCAGACGGCTCTTTGTGTGAGCGTGAAACATGAAATCGATCTGCGCTCTCTCCAAAGTCACCAGACACCACAGAACAGTAATTTCACCTCAGTCAGTTTGTTTGTGTTGTAGAGCAGCAACTCTCATGTTCTGCAGAGGTAAGACGTTTCTGTCGATGAAGTCTGGTGGTTTTAGAGAGCGATGTAACTCAGCTTCAGAAAGAGCCGTCTGACATCGAGGTAGAGCGGTGAAAATATGTGCATGCTGAGGGAGGCGTCGTGATTTAGAAGAAAGAAGTTTAAAAACATTAAAAACAAAGTTTACAGTGTCTTACTTTAGCAGCTTATAAAACGGTTCATGCAGTTTGTGTTTGACGTGCTTCTACATGTAAATATCTAACGCCACGACAGAAACATGAGAGGCTTCATCTTCTATCCACGGTATCATGCAGCTCTTCTCATCGATTCTTTTCACTGAATAACAGCGTGAGATTTCCAGACAGTGAAGACAGCCGACCATCAGGCAGCTGAAAACAACTCATGAAGTAAAGAGTAATGACGTAAGGCGACACAGTAAACACTAAATAACAGATAAAACATCAAATATTAAATGAAAATGTCCTGAATCCAGTCCTGAAATCAAGAAGAAGAAGAAGAAGTTCAGTCTGAGGTCGACGTGTAACTGGAACATTTCTCCTAATAAACTAATAAAGCACAGAACTTACATGTAACTATATGAATTTATTTAACTCGTTTTAAGGTCAACAGTCCAAAAGCAGAGCGAGAAATCTGCTCTGACATCCGTCATCGTTTACAGCCTTCAAAGTGAGACGAGCTGATTCACATCAGTTTAATTTCAGGGCCACAAGCGGAGCGATGAACTCAAATCTGCATGAAAGTCTTTAAGCCTTTAACACGGACCTGACAGGCTGCACAAACAGTTTGTATGATCAGTCACTTCCACCCGGTTCACAGTGAAAACGCTCGTCTGAACCAGAATCAGGTGGATTTATGTCGTGCGAGTTGCCATCGGAAGAGTTTTGTTTTAGCTAAATACACATAAAGCTAACATGTTGGCAGGATTTATCCCGGAGAGGCAGAAACAGCAGCTGTGATGTTTATAGACGGAGACAAACGTCCTCAAAGGCCCAGAACACCCACACAGCTGTTTTCACTGCTTAATTAGACTTCTGCTCAGATTGAAACTTCGATAGTCACACGTAGTAAATAAAGAGTCAAACATCCAGCGTTTAAATCAGCCGGTGAACGCTCACGTCCGACTACGCAGGCTGTTTCGATCAGGTTTGGTTGTAGGCACGTGTTGATGCACAGTAACGGCTCAGCCGCTGTTGGGCACTGACCACCACGATGAGAGACTGATCCTGGAGAGCCACTCCCCGTCTGAAAAGACCATTATTCGGCTGGTTAACTGCTTCAACGCAGCATGTTTCAGGCCAGCAGTGAACACTTCATCACAGCATCATCAGCTTCCTGATTATCACAAACACACCTTGAGTGTTTAGTTTGGTTCCTCTGCTCTCCAGTACACCCAGCAGATTTCTTATTGTGAGTGTGTTCAGCTGCTGTGCTGTTATTACGTGTCCGAAGGTCTGAGTCAGCCGAGGTAATAAATCTGAACATCACACCGCGTAAACGAGCTCCGGGAGATGGAGACAGAGACGGTTTGTGTGTTGGATGACTCGAGCATGACCCATGAATGTTTCTCCTTCGTGTCTTCTGGTTTCAGTCTGTGCATGCTCAGAGTTTTTGTGTTGCTGTTTGTTTCATTTTTACACTTCTGCATGTTGTATGTTAGATTCCCCTTATGTGACCGCCTTTGTCTGTCTCTTGGTTTTCTGTCTGCCCCTCTTTAGCAAATCTGTTTTCAGTAAAAGCTTGGATATCACAAACGCTAACTGCAGCAAGGAGGAAAGGTATTGGTCGGCTCCGCCCGTCGTTTGTGTGTAGTGTCAGATCCATTTTGTTCTTCACTTTTCTTTGTTCAGTTCACTGCTTGCTAACGTCACTGTCTTTTCCTGTCTTTCATTTTTAAGTGTAGCATGCTAACCCGTCACCGTGTTCCTGTAGAAATCTGTCTCTATTTTCAACTTGAACAAAAACTAAAAATAAAAGTATCAATATATCATTCATAATGTTACTCTGTGTCTGATGGGTGTGTAAACAGCCATAACAACATTATAGTATGTAATATATGAGAGGTGTGTGTTGTAACGTGACGGTGCTGCCATGAAAACAGATTATCACAGTATTTAATTCTGCTTCATAAACATAGGACAGATATGTCATGAACAGACCGTGTTCAGCATAACTCAGCACCGCTCTTTCTTTGTGCTTCAGCGTAATCGTTCTTTTGCACATTCATAATAACTTTGTTTAAATGTGCAGAGTTCATGACGAGCACAAACAGGAAACAAAACAGGAAGAGGAAATGAAGATTTAAGAAGACGGTCTGCGGAATAAACAATAAAAGATCAATTTAACAAACAAAATACAAGATAATAAAAACAATATGATAAATATGTTTAAGTCTATAAAAAAATGTTTTTAGAAGTGATACAAAGATAAATCTGACGTGTAGCAGTCAGCAGACATCGTGATCGTGATAATCGTGTTTGTTACGGACAGTGTGTGGAGTGTCAGCGCCGGTTCACATCCAAACACACAAACACACTCTGTCGAGTTCACGTTGGAGGAAATGAAACTAAACTGTGCGACAGAGGAAGCCTCAGAAAAACACCGTCAGTTCTCGCTCCTCCTCTTTCCATCCATCCGTCTTCACATCAGTGTGTGTTTCTATGTGTGTGTTTGTGTCAGGGTGTTATTTCAGCATGGGCATCCTCCGTACAGTCTCCATCCTGACCTTGCGTCGTTTGTCGCCGTCCTGATGGAGATTAGCATAAATTAATTGGCTGCAGGACTGCAGATGGAGCACAAACAGGAGGTGGAGATCAGCCTCTCGCTGCCTCTGAATGGCCCTTCATCTCGCTCATCATCTAATTGGGGAGATCCATTCTCGTCCGTCGCCGCCTCTCTTCACACACATCACACACACCGTGAATTCATTTTCACGTTTCAAAGACGAGCCGGCGCCGGCCTCCTGATGGTGGAGTGGTGGACGGGTGTCACAGTTAATGAGCGGCATGTTAATGCGAGCTCGTCTCTCTGAAGTGTGTGACGGCATGACGTCCTCGTCGTCGATAATGTTAGTGCGAGATGAAGAGATGAGATCAGCAAAGCTGAGCAAACTGATCCACACACACCACGAACACACAGTTAGAGCACCAAATGTGGATTCATCATGTTTTTATTTGTGTGTGTGTTGTGCAGCATGTCATCAGGATTATTCAAATATTAGATCTAAATCTGGTTTAAATGTGACGTGATGGACAACAGCTGACTTTAAACAGAACTTCCAGAGAGCAGAAACTGAGAGAGAAAAACCTTTTTTCAGCTTTCATGTTGCACAAACATCGTCTGTACGTTCGTTAAGATAGAAACACCACGTGATGTGAGAAACAAAGAAACGAGGCCATAATTATAAAAATGAAACAAGATGTTTCACACCACGACGACACGAAACTGAGAGAGTGATGTCATCCCTCCTGTGTGTGTGTGTGTGTGTGTGTGTGTGTGTGTCTTCGAGCACGTTTAATTATGATTTACTGTTTTCATTTTTCACTTCCAACAAAGCCAAATTGTCTTCGGGCAATTAAATCCTAAAGTCTTCAAAGACGGTTGCAGGCCTGTGTGTGTGTTTCAGTGTGTGTGTGTGTGTGTGTGTGTGTGTGTGTGTGTGCGAGATGCCATTTGAGTAAAAGAGAAAGAGAAGGAGGAGATATGAAAAGTTAATGATTCGTAAATGAAAAATGGAAAAGCTCATGAAGAGAAGAGAAACGCTGCTAATGAATTTCACTCTGTGTGTGTGTGTGTGTGTGTGTGTGTGTATAATGCTGACACGTCTGAACGATGTATATAGATATTGATTTTGACCCGGGATGCTGCTCATGTTTGATGTTGGTAAATGCTAACGTGCTAACAGGCGTCTGATGTGTGTCTGTGGTCGACGACATGTTGAGCTCAGACTGTGAAGGCAGATTAATATTATTATTATTATTATTATTATTCTTGTCCTCAGTTTGAAGTTTCACAAAGAGGTTTGAGGGGTGTGTGTGTGTGTGTGTGTGTGTGTGTTAATGTGCAGTGTGTAGTTCTTAGTGTGTTGATCTGACTGTGTGTGTGTTTGTGTAGATCGCGGTCGATCAGCGGAGCGTCCTCCGGTCTGTCCACCAGTCCTCTCAGCAGTCCCAGGGTAAGTCTCTGTCCTTCCCACGCACTCATTGGTTTCCCACAATGCACCTCACCGGCTGGTCTTTGCTGGTACGTTGTTACACACACACACACACACACACACACACACACACACACACACACACAAACACAGAGATCCATTCACGCTCAGCCTCTCATCAGCAGCAGCTCATACACACCAACATGGACTTGATGATGTTTGAAGCACAGACTGACTGGAAATGTTGTAATGTTCACCAAACCAGAACCAGAACCAGAACCAGAACGTTAGCTCACAGATCATCATGAAAACTTCATCACGACTTTCCACCGACCGCCACAATAAAAACAGTTCAGTCACAGTTAGATCTGAAAATACGCAGCAAACTAATGAAGTCGCCTGACAGGGTCTGACTGGTGACAAGAGATCAGATCAGATATTTAATTAGATTAGATTAATAATTATTAGATCACAGGTTACATATCACAATCACTCAGCAAATTCTGGGAATTTTCAAAGTTGGAAACTTTCCACGGGAATTTATGGGAATAAACAGAAACTAACTGGGAATTTATCAAACTTAAGATTTCCCCTTATCAGGGAACTTATGTTTGGATATGATACTTTGTTTAAATTAACCACAATTTACAGTTAATTCACAGAAATTTCCATAATTCCCCAGCTTAACTTCCCATGCAAAGTTTCTGGAAACTTACTAGAAACTTTCCACCTCTTTGCATCCCTAATGTTAAGATCATGACTCTGTGACTTCAGTTTAACACACACACACACACACACACTTTCCCGTCCACTGAGATAACATTGAGAGTTTCACTTCATGTAAAGTCTTCACACATGCTCTGTGACCTGAAGAGACTGACGGGTCGGCTCCGGTCGGCTCCGGTCGGCCCAGCTGTGGCTCCACAGCTGTCCTGACCCGTCCTCATTCATCCCACAGCATTGTGCATCAGCACTGTGCATGCACTCTGGCCGCTTTCCCAGGTGGAGGGTGAAGCTAAATCCGTTAGCTTTCAAGCTGGTTTCACTTGCTGCTGATTAGGGATGCACCGACGGATCGGACCAAAAAACACGAATCCTGACAAGTATCTAAAATTAAAGTCGTCATTATGTATATTTGAATATTTCAGCTCATGTTAGCAAACTTTAGATAAATGTTGTTGAGACAGTTGACTGACTCGGTTACCCATAAATCCCACCGAGCACGGCGGTGATGCGATCACATACACGTCAGAGCAGATCTGTGACAGCTGACAGGAAGACGGACACACAAACTGCAGAGAGGATGCAGGAATTTTCAAAATAAAACACGTTGTGCAGGCTCCGGAAGTAGAAGCAAATCTGAGCAAGTCTGCAGGGAAAAACGTCACAGAGCCGAGCCTGCTGAGATCCAATCACTGATGATACATATTTTAATAGATTTATCATAAAAGTGAAACCTGAAGTAAACAAACCAAAATAAAAAGTTGTTTTTGCTCTTGTAGTCGCTGATTTATCTGAAAATGATTCACTGAATATAATTCTAGAACATATATTAAATTTCTTTCGTCGTGTTCTTTGTTAGTTTTAATTATCAGCATCAGAGACAGATAATTTATTTCGGAGCTCGTTAAAACTTAAAAACAGATTTCTGTGTCATAACAAACGTCTCTTTGATCTCGGTGCATCCCTACTTGTTACTGCGTCATGAATGCTCCACTGCTGCCTCCTGATTGGCTAATCACTTGTTGCTAATCGCATGTTCTTCTTCTTTCTTTCTTGCACTCTCACCACTTCCTGCCTGCTCCACCTCTCAACCCATCCACCGCCACCACCACCACGCTCCTTTTTTTATTTCCTGCTTTTGTTTTTTTGTTTTTAAATTTTGGGAATGAACCTTTATCGGGCCGTGCTGCTGCTGCTGCTCTCTCATTGGCTGCCGTCATGTATAACGGTGCATGACCAATCGCAGCCCAACCGGCGGTTTTTCATCCCGCCCCAGTCCCCAGACTTGTGTCAGTCCCCCAACTGCAGCCCCACCCACTCCCACGAGGTCCGCCTTAACGGGGTGGGGCCTCGCACGCCCAACTCCTACCAGCCAAAGATGGGGTCTCCCCTCATGCACCCCCGCACTCAGACCCTCCCCGCCAAGCCCAAAGTGTCAGAGAAGCCCCTGCAGACCACCAGGTCCAACCCGCTTCCAAACACCGCCCAGACCCCAACCACACCCAAATCTGAGCCCTCCACGCCATGCCAGCCTCTGGCGCCATGCATCCCCAACAGCCCCCGGGTGAGGCGCCACCCTCCCCTCACGGTCCCCCAAACTCTCCATCCCCTCTCCCCGTGCCTCCTATGTCGCCCCGCCGCCACCACCTCCACCCTGACCACAACGGCAAATCTGTCCCCATCACGCAGGTGACCCCACCCTCCCCAGAGGAGCCCTCCCCACCCCTAAAGGCACCCCGGTGCACACGCCCAAGGACAGCCCGACCGGCACACCGAGCCCGACGCCGCCGCCCAGCCCCTCCATCGGGGGCATGCCGTGGAGGACACGCCTCAACTCCATCAAGAACAGCTTCCTGGGCTCGCCGCGCTTCCACCGCAGGAAAATGCAAGGTGGGCAGGGGGTTAGGGTGGATGGGAGGCGGGAGGCGTTTGATTTATTCAGATCAGATCTTATCCGAGTGTTTGTGCTTCAAACTGCAGTCCTGGGGCAACAAATGAGATCTTTGCTCTTAAAGGAGGTATTTAACGGTTCACCTGCTGCCTCGTCACGACAAACAGCCGCCTCCGGCCGAGTCAGACGCCAGATAACTATCTCATTACGGAAAGTGGAAAATTTCCCATTTTTCTGCCTCAGTTTTCCTTCATAGATCCCTGCAGACAAACCGAACGGAGCCTCGACGGCTCCAGATAATCTCACAGATTAAAAAAGACAAACAGGAAGTCAGTGTTGATGACATCACAGCCCGCACACTTAATAACTCTGTGACCTTTGACCTCTTTTCCCCACAGTTCCCACCCAGGAAGACATGTCCAGCCTGACTCCAGACTCGTCTCCAGAGTGAGTACAGCGAGCAGAGTCCGGCTGTAGAAACGTTGTTTTAACGTAAACAGAGAACGCTTCGCATACGTTCCATAAAAACATTTAAAACGTAAAAACTGGAACACGGAAGATAAGTGGGCGTAGTGTGTGTTTTTATTGTTAGCAGGTTAGCATAATTAGACTGGGAGCTCACTGATTTTACTGTGAACTGTAATAAATCCGCCAGTTGACATCAAATCTGTTAGAAACGTGTTTAAAAGCTTTGATTTGATGATAGAAACAACGTTGCTGTAAGGTTCAGGTAACGTTTGCTCTGAATGAAAGACTCGTTTAGTTTCCTGCTGAACATTTATCAAATCATTTAAATCAGTCAGTTAACAGTACATTCATTTACATTCATATATTTAATACATTAAAGTATCATGAGAATATTCCTCACGTTCATTCATTAGAAAAGTTGAACTCTTCCTGCTGAGGAACAGTGTTAAAGTCTGAGCATTGCTCAGTCTGGTGGATCATGTCGTGGTCTCGCTCTGTCCTCCTGCAGGCTGGCTAAGAAGTCGTGGTTCGGTAACTTCATCAACCTGGAGAAGGAGGAGCAGATCTTCATCGTGATCAGAGACAAACCTCTGAGCTCCATAAAGGCCGACATCGTCCACGCCTTCCTCTCCGTGAGTCTTCTGTCCGCCTGATGAGTCCTTTTCCTGTTTATCTGTCTTCAGCTCACTTTACAGCTCAGCTAACTGAGCTAACATCAGCTAACAGCAGACTGTGTGTTGTGACTGTGTGTGTGTTCACGTTGAGCATCAGGCTGCTGTCTGCTGACTCAGCGTAACGCCGGGCGCCCTCTGCTCCCGTCTCTTCCTCTTTACATCCACGCTGTCGCCTGTCGTCGTTGCTGACTCTGCGTCTGTGTCCTCCGTCAGATCCCCAGTCTGAGCCACAGCGTCATCTCTCAGACCAGTTTCCGAGCGGAGTACAAGTCCACGGCCGGTCCGACGGTTTTCCAGAAACCGGTGAAGTTCCAGGTGGACATCACCTACACCGAGAGCACCAGCGCCACCAAGGACAACGGCATCTACTCCGTCACCTTCACCCTGCTCTCAGGTAAACGCAGCGCACGGTACACGCAGTCACTTCACAGACTAAACAATGAATGTAGAAATCAGCGGATTAATGAGGTTAACTGTTTGAACATTGATGCCGGACATACGTATAATTTACCTGTTAACGTCCTCCGGTCGTCACGTAACCTGATGAAGCTCCGTTGTTTCCTCGTCAGGTCCCAGCCGACGTTTCAAGCGTGTGGTGGAGACCATCCAGGCTCAGCTGCTCAGCACCAACGACCAGCCCGGCATCCAGCCCCAGATATCTGGTAAGTGGAGACCCTCGCCACCGGTCCCCTAACCCTCCTCCTCCTCCTCCTCCTCCTCCTCCACGTCCTCACAGCCTCCCTCCTTCCCCCTCCCGGCATCCTGGCACTCCTCACAGCACAGCTACGCCCCGCCCACCTCGGCTCGGACTCGCTCAGCCTCAGCTCAGCACACCGCTTTTAGCACACGGCATCTCCACGTGCATGACCCTGCCACATACCATGGCGTGCACACACACACACACACACAGGACATGGTAAAGTGATTCAGTGAGCTGCAGATGTGCATTCACAGGCTGATCATGGCTGCTCAGGAGCTGTACATCACACTGTAATTGATCCTCGGCTCTCACCGACGTCTGACTCAGCAGAAAAACGCACAGTCGGTCAGCAGAACGGATGTTTACAGCTGCACACACACACATGTGGATTAGCTGTTAGTGCGAGGTCACAAACACACAAACCCTCCTGATGTGATTGGATGTTTTGGGCTGCCTATAGACGGACGGATCATAAAAACATGGAAGAAAAGAAAGTGACTGTGTGTTCTCTGGTTGATGTTGTGTTAGTGTGACGCTGTAGTCTTCTTGTTTTTGTATCTGTGGTTATTTACTTGATAATGGTCCCCTCTGGTGGTGAAGCAGAGTAACTACAACACACACCTCACACACACGTCGCCTGCAGAGCTCCACGGCTGAATGTTAGAGCAGATAGTTTGGATTTTTTTACCTCTGTGGCTCCAAAACAACAAACAGCAGCAAACGTCTTTTTTTGTGTCCGATGGTGGATTCACTGACGACTTCAATTAGTTAATTAGTTATAAAACACAATGTTTAAGTCAGCGTCGCAAGATTTATGAACTCCAATCCAACTATTCTGCCGTAAAGTCGACTTTTATGACGCCTGGAACGTTCAGCTTTTGCTGTTTGATCATGTTCAATTAGAAAAAAACAACTTCAAGTCCAGATGAAACAGGAAGCAGAGTTCTGTTTACTTGTGTATAAGTTTGGACCGGGACCAAACCCGACCTCTGAAACCTGCAGTGGCCCGTCTACGTTCATGCAGAAGAAGGACGACAAAACAAAACGTGCAAAACATGCTGCTCGCCTGATTTCATGATAGTTTAAAAATAAAACATATTAAATACATCTTTTCTATTATTTGATGTAATGAATTATTAGCTTCTCGTTGTCCAGATCGTCGGAGCTTCCTAACGTCGGGTTGTAAACGACAAGAAGTTTATTATTATTAACGGTAATCTTCTACCAGCCTCTCCTAATTTCACTGTGTCTGAATGTGAACACTTGGGCCTAATCAGGAATACGCAGTTTGATCGAGCCGTATCAAATGTGGAAACATCCCTGTACGTCTAGTTTAGACCGCCGTGCTTCTGGTGAGGTTTGAAACATCGACTAGAACGACCGACGTTTAACTATGACCTGAACTGCTCCAGTAGCTGCTGTCCGTGTTGTTTTGTCAGCCTCTGCTGGGCTGGAAGATCTCCAAAAAAAAAAAAAAATCCAAACTATCACACAGACACAATGAACCAGTAAGAACCAGTCTGACCAGCCACTGCCACAGATGGGAACTGTTATCAGGCACTGTATGCACAAGTTCAGTCACCTCCACCATGTAGATGTGCCAATAACCCACATCTCTATCTATCTATCTATCTATCTATCTATCTATCTATCTATCTATCTGTCTATCTATCTACCTGGCCTGCCTCTCCATGATGCCACCCTGCTTCTCGCCATCCACAGCTTCACTCTAATGCCTCTTGGATGGACTGAATGAACTTGCATGCTGAATGAAACGCTAACCCAGAACCATGCGCACACCCCGTTTGGCCTCTGGGCTCAGTTCTGGCTAAAAACCGGTCGAGCTGAACAATAAGCGGGTTTGTCGACACCGAACTCTTTGACGTGCTGATGGTTCTGGGTGAGCTGCCATTCGTTCACACACACACACACACACACACTTCTGGGACTGATGTACTAAACTTGAACGCATGACGAGCGAACAAACACAGTTTGCGATTGTGTTTGCTGATCTCACACTCTGCATGTGTTTGATGAAACTTACTAAAACACTTAACGGCTCTACAGACAGATGAACCTGATGGTCTGTGGATGTGTGTGTGTGTGTGTGTGTGTGTGTTAGCTCATACGTTTGTGTAAGATTATATGTGTGTGGATGTCGCAGCAGATGGATTTTAAAGGGTAACGTCTGCCACGGTGAATGTTCAGAGTCTCCTGTGGAAGTACCTACAACAGCTTTGATATCCATATCCAGCACTGCTGCCTGCTGGACTGGTAACTGATGTGCATCAATAGCATTAGCTGAGTCTGTCCGCTAGCCTGGAAAAGGGCAGGAACGTCCAAAAAATACAGACTAGGTGATTGGAAGAACCATCTATCACAGGCGAACTCTAACCAATCAGATCACTGAACCAACAGCAGTACCTGTACGAATGACAGAGTCACCTGATTACACATCACATGATTTAAGCCTGAACACTCACCGTGTCTGGAGTTACCCTTTAAACTCACCCTGAGGAGAAGTCCAATGTATTAGCCAGTGTGCTGCTGATGTTTGACGTCAGCCGACCGATGATGAAGGGCCTCGGTGAGTCGGTTGGTGTTTCTGACACTGTCCTCTGCTCTCAGATGGCTCTCAGCGCTCGCCTTCTTTGCCCAAACCCTCCAAGCGTGGTAAGACCCAGAGCGACCGGGAGCTCCGGCAAAAAAAACCCAAAACACCTTAACTCTGGCTTTTAACACACACACTGGCAAACGGCGTGGAGTCCGATCACCAACACACAGACACCCTTTTTGCACTAACACGCGTGTGCGTGTGTGTGTGCGTGAGCTGCAAAAATTCAACTTAAAAAGTCATTTACATGTGAAACAGTCTTTGAAATTTTTATAGAAAAAATATCACACTCCTGTATAAACAGTCAGATAGGAGGGACATCGATTGGTATCAGTAAACTAACCGTGTACGTTACTCCCCTACATCTGTCACATAGTGAATAATGCTCATTGTTCTTTCTTTAAAGTCCAAAGCTTAACCTCTTGAAATAACTTACTTTTCAAATCAGAAGACCAAACTGCAGATACGTAAGAAGAAGAGCAGCAAACTGTCACTGTCAGAGGCTGGTCGATCAAAAATAAGTAAATCTAAAGCGAGCTTTGTCGTTTTAAGGCTGAAATGACTCGATAAGATGAATATATATTTCTATATTCCATCGTGTGAATGTGTGTGTGAAGCTGACTGACCTGATAACCCTTTGCATGGTGAAGCTTGATGTTGGGTTGTGTCCACCGTGCCCTCCTCATCAACTTTCCATATTTGAAATCACTGGAACAAAAATCATCGTGTTACCGAAGAGGAGTAATGGTAAGTCATCATCAGGAGATGTGTAACACTGAAGGGACGCACTGTTTGAAGACTAACCTCTGCAATGACTGTGTTAACGTGTGCACTGCGCTGCACTGCTGCATGCTTTTACTCATTGGTGGTTGTTTTGAAGCACAAATAATTTCTGTCTTAACGGATGGATGTTGGATGTTGTTGTGATGGATGTTGATAAGATGGAGAGTTAACGGGAGCTTTGGAAGACGGAGAAAACAACACGAATACACGTACATGCGTATTTCTAGATCCAAAAGTTCAGAAGTTAAAGAAACGACCGGCTTCACAAGCAGAATTCACTCCGAAGTTTGAAAGAATTTAAAAGAAGAAATTAGAAACATGCAATTTATTTTCTTTGAACTTTGTTTTAAAGTAAACATTGAAGCCAGTCTGCTGGATTGAAAGACATTAAATCACGTTGACCTTCATCACCGCTGACCGTTTGATTGAACCTGACCCGTCTTCCAGCTCCCAGCAGCTCTCCACCCGGCAGAGGAAACTGAGACTCTGAAGCCGACATACGGATATTTATCTGTTTACAATGTGACATAACCTCACCTGTATCGGCTCCTTTTGGTGCCACCTCTCCTTCCTCCAACCGCTCCACCCCTGACGGCTGAAGAGTCTCCTTTCCTCCAGCTCCACTCCTCCTCTCATCCCTCCATCACCACCTCCTCTCGTCACGTTAACCTCATTGCTCATCTGTTGTTTGTTCTCTCTCTCTGTTTTTTCTTTTCTTCCCGTCTGTGTAGGCAGCCCGTTGAGTAACTTCTTTGACGTAATTAAACAGCTTTTTTCAGACGAGAAGAACATCCAAGCGTCCCACTCCCCCGGCGCCCCCGCCACGCCTAGCTCCCCCGCCAAGCATGCCCCCAGCAGCAAGCCCAACCAGCCCCCGCCCAATGACTCTAAATGCCCCCCCGGCAAAGACAAAACAAAGACGGCCGCCAGCAACAGGACACAGGAACAACCTTAAGGAGCGGTAGCTGTGCATGACTAGACGAAAAGGCAGTTATCAGGTCATTAAAGCAGAGAACGACAGAGGAGAGCTGCTAACTTTGCCCTTTAGTTAGGAGTGAAACAAAAAAAAGAAAAGAAATCTACTTTTTGCCTATAAATTTTCTACTGTATAATGTATAATGGGAATGGCTATTTCAGTTTAAAAGTTGATCAGTATTTTACAATAAGTAGCAAATGTAGCTTTGTCGTCCCTACCTTGTGTCCCTCTCTGTGTCCTCGGGGGTCTTTCGGTGGGTGGGTGTCCTCCTCACATGTGTGATGATGGCTTGACTTGTCTCTGCCACCAGGGATCATCCATAATAACTATTAACCTCGGCGGCTCTTCGAGACCGGCCGACAGCGGCCCGCTCACGGCCCACCAACCACCACCAAGAGAGTCCGAAAGTGAAGACAAGAGGACACCTTCCCCTTCCCACCTCCCCCCCACTTCACTCCCCTCTTCTTCCGAGTCCTTTCTCCGGCAGCATCAGTAGAGTCCACCTCGCCCCGCCAGACCAAACCGACATCTCAGAAGAGTTGTAAAAAGAAAAAAAAGCCTTAAGACAGTGATGTTTGTCGATCTACACATCATCCCCTCTCCTCTCCTCTTTTCTCTTCGATTTCTCCCACATGTACATAAAAACACACATACTGTACGTACAACACAAACATGACTTCTTTGCGGGATGTAATGACTTGCACACGCTGACAAACTGTGGAAGAAGACGGACGGACGGACGCTGGCTGGATTGTAATTCTTTTAAATGTCGTCTTTCGTTGTGAATGGCAGGATTTTTCGAGCTCGCTCTGTGACGTTTCTGCCCATTAAAGTACGATAACGGGGGTGATGATTACATAAATGAATGATCTATTCTGTTGTACAGATTAAATAATGTTCCGTATGTACAAAAAAAAAGTGTAGTTGTGACATTTATATGTTTTAGAGTTGTGTTTGCCATATTTTGTTTTGTATTCCTGTAAAGGCTCGGTCACACCAGCGTTTAAAAAAAAAAAGTGCAAATGTTTCGTGAAAGTTTCATCTGTGGGAAACTCAGACACGAATCTGTGTCGTTGACAGCGGTGCTTAAAATGAGCAAGCTATCGTAGCCTGTTAAACTCGAAGAAACACTACAAACTTACTGTCACTCGTTAAATGAGGCGTAAAACAATCTGAGATATTTTCACTGAATAACTGTCACGTTGACACTCAAGCTATCGCACGAGACATAAATGAACTCAGAGCCTTAAACATTCGGAGAGAAGCTCTGAGATATTTTCACTGAATAACGTTAGCATGTTCCAGCTAGCTAACGTGTTATCGCACCAGCTAACTCCCGAGAGGATGCCGCCAAAGTTTTGAGAACGATTTCTCGAAGACGCACAGATGAATTTTGTCCTGGTGTGTCCAGGCCTCGTCTATGAGATGTCTCCTAAAGGCCAGGTCGCTTTAACAAACAGTGAAATGAATTCATTCCAATGGAATCGCTGCGATGAGTGGATTCGCATGTGAGGCTTTAAATCTGTGCAAATATTTCGTGAACGTTTCATTTGCGTCGTTGACAGTGGTGCTTAAAATGAGCAAGCTATCGTAGCTTGTTAAACTCGAGGAACGGTTTTGGACAGGAGTCGTTTGGATAAACTGTGAACAGCTAGCTTTCCGTTAGCAAGCTCAAAATACCAGACGGAGTTAACGTCCGAGTACGGAGAAAAATGCTCAGAGATATTTTGACTGAATAACGTTAGCATGTTCCAGCTAGGTAACGTGTTATCTCACCAGCTAACTCCTGAGAGGACGCTGCCGAAGTTTCACGAACGAGACGCACAGATGAACTTTTTGTTTCTGGTGTGACCGGGCCTCGTCTACGAAATGTCTTTTCCTTTTTTTGCACTTTTGACGAGTGAATCAGATTCGGGTTCGGTTTGTTCACGTCAGCGCGTTTTTAATTTCCGTTAAAATTATTTTTTACGATATTGAACTGCTGTGTATATTTTTGTACTTTGTCATTTTTTTGTTGTTAATTTATTCTCTGTTATTTATATGAAAGATGTAGAGAATGTTTCTTAACGTCAAATTATTTAAGGATATTTTTTGTCGTGTTTTTAAGTTATTTGATCACCGAGAAATCTCGAAATGTTTGCGTGAGCGTTGCATTCTTTTTTCCCGGGCTTTTTTGTTTTTTTGACGAAAGAAACCTTGTAATATACGTTTGGAAAATGATTTACCGTAATTTAAGAATGTAGACTTAGCCTCTCTCCGAGAGGGACGAACCCTTTGTTGATAATTGTCGGCTCCTTCTTCCCCCCGCCCGCCGTGCGTATGATGACTCAGATCTCACCAAACACTCATTCTGTAAATAAGCCGAGTTTACTGACACGCTTATTTAAAAAACCGAGGGGATTCCTACTCTTAGCTTTGACCTCGTACGGTTGTTTGCATGTTCAGCATTCGTCTTTTCTTTGCATGTCGTCGTTGGACTTGTTCTCCTGTTACCTTTTTCTCTCCACACTTATTTATGTATTTATTTATGTTCTTCACGTGCTTTTGTTTTAATTTGCCTTCTGATTTTTGGGGGGAAAATTTTATTTCTTTCGCCGTCTTTTTGATTACTGTGTCCACACAGTAACCGTGCAATGCATCCTCCTTACTCATTCTCTCAAAGAGGGACCTCTCTGGCGATCGGGTTTGCTCACCAGCTCGGGTGGGTGTTGGGTTATCAGAGAGAAAAATTTAAAGCAATACCTTTCATTGTTCGCTTTCCTCTTTTTCTACTGGGGGAATCCAGAGCACACAGAACGGACTCGGAGCACGGAGCGCTACTACTGAGCAGGATAACCACTGGCAATGTATTCCCTTGTGATGTTACTGTGAACAACTTCAGTGCTAAAGGAAATAAATCTGTTGACTTTGGAGCTGTGTGCACGTGTTTGGGGAGTTATTAAGAGGTTTATCCACCAATATACAGTGCTTAACAAACTTTATAGAGACCATCCAGCATCATGAAGTGCTTTAATGCAGACTCTTTCATTTTACCATTTTCAAACAGGAATTCACTGAACTCCTCTGAGAAGCACGACATCCAACCACTAAAACTAATTCTTCTGTTCAGGAATGTAAATAAATAATTCTAATGTATGGGTAACAACAATAATAATTATATTTTAGCGTTAAAGAGCTTCTACATACTGCTGTATGAACCATTACAGAAATATAAAAAATGATTTTGATAATTACCAATGTTGTTAATTTAGTGCAGCTGTGACAAACTTTACATTGAGTGGTGGTCTAATAAATTTGTTAAGCACTGTATGTACATGATAAAGGCTTAAAGATGGACGGCAGCCATGCGGGCAGATCAGTGCAGTGTCGTGGCCCTTGCTGCTGTGTCGAGAGCTGTAGTAACAGAGATGTTTGGCAAAGGCTAGGACAAAGTGCACAGACATTACTCAGCATATTCTAATGTAAGCCACAAACGTTAGCTGAGCCGAACCATCTGAGCATTCCCTGAACAGTGATCCAGTTAGAGCTTAGCAACCATGACTCGGCACAACAGGTGGGTAAAGCTTTGGATTCTTCCACACACTGGGGCAGGATGAGCGGGGCTGTAGTAACAGATTTTGGTACAGATTTCTTTCCTTACAGGAAGTCACAGCCTGGTTTGACCACAGTAAGGAAACTTTCTGCCTCTAAGAGAAGTTTGTTTGTTCTTCATGTGCCAAATATGATAATAAATCTTAACACCTTCCTTAATCGTGAAAACACCGTGACTTCTATCAGTTCATCATCAGTTTGAAGTTTAAACCTTAAAACTTGAGGAAGTGGCCCAAACTGCAGTTCCTCAAACGTCCACTTGAGGCTGGCTCCAGAAGTGAGTCGGTCTCTGTGGAGCTGAGGCGGGCTGAATGACACCCACCTGTCAATCAAAGCGTCCACGCTCTTAATCCTGCATAACTTTAAGCCTTAATATAACCTGAACAGGTGAGTTGTATATAAATTCACCCTCAGTACAGTTGTCATGAACGGAGAAATTAGCTACAGAGACCAAAACTGTTTTTTGTACCAGGCTGTAAACATGTTTATTTTGTGCTGTGAAGTTGGACATTTGAACATGGGGACTTATGGAGACTGACTCACTTCTGGAGCCAGCCTCAAGTGGACGACAAGATGAACTGCAGTTTTTGTCACTTCACAGCGATGTTTAAAAAATAGATGATAATGAAATAATGAAATTTATCCATTCAACAGTCAATTTCAGTTTTTTATTTCACTTCGATAATCAAAACTGATTAATTTTCTTCATCGATCCGGATCGTCTCCTCGGCTGCAGAAATGTTTACTTGTGTTAAGATTAATAAATAAGTTTAATAACTTCAATGTTTCTCTTCTACTCTAATGTTTCTCTAAAGATGATGGTAAAAAAACAGTTTATGGCTCCCGTTCCCTTCAAACAGTGTGGCTGATCTTGGTCCAGGTCCTGGAGGCTGCTGCCTTCTTCTACTCTCGACATGCAGAGTGGAGGCTGTAAAGTCTGTGTTTAAGTGTGGCCTCCAGAACCCTCAGGAGGACCGGTGGATCCCGGTCTTTGGTGTCCATGTCCGGGCAGAGCAGCTCCTGACTGACACCGCCCAGCAGCAGGCGGTGGAAGTCCTCCTGGTCCAGCAGCTGGTCCATATTCTGGAGGAAGAATCCTTCACAGAACCTGCAGAGTTCAGCTCCTCTGTGGTGCTGCGAATAAAAACACGGTAAAGTTGTGAGTTCAGTTTGAATGATGTTCGGTTTCTTTCTCGTGGTCCGTCGTGCTGTCGTACCTTGGCCGTCTGGTAGATGTTGACGGCAGAGTCCAGAGTTAAACTCTGCGACAGCTTCATCTCACAGCTTCTCTGCAGACCTCTGAGCCCGAAGAACGCCGCCACCGGCAGCAGCTACGAAGACAAACACAACAAACAACCGTCAAACAATGAGTCCAAAGAAGTTTAGAACTTCAGATTAATAGATCAGGACAGGACAAGAAACACAGCTGTTGTTTGGACCAATGTAAGAGCCATGATTGTCTTTATCATCATTGTGCCAAGCTAACAAATATCTTGATTTGGTCCAATGGAGCTGTTAAAATGACCGCTAGCTTTCCTCTAGATACGCCACATGCTTGCTCATCTGTTGAAGAGAAGATCACATTTACCACAAAGTGATGTACGACAGACAGGTGAGTGATTTTACCTTCAAGGCTTCAGAGTGTGACACCATCAGTCCTTCAGTTCCCCCACAGTACAAAGACTTCATCATCATCTGCAAAGAAACACACTTTAGTCTCAGCTGACGGACGAGCCGTCACGTTGACGCCAAAGATCAGGAGGTTTCCTACCTGGAAGGTGCAGTAGGTCATGTGACTGATGTGAATGATGTCATCGTGGGAGTCGCAAAGCATCCGTCGAAACCTGACGAGACAAAAAAAAACAGACAAGAACGTGAGTTTTATTTTGAAAAGCAGAGCATCTGTGATTTAATTTGGCGGGTCAGAGATCAGACCGTTCAGACGCCGACATCAGCAGCACGCGGTGAGCGAAGAACGGGCGCCCGTCCACCATGAACGTCACATCGGACATCTCCTGGTTATTCAGGAAGTGAATATCTGAGGACAGAGACAACAACGTTAACCCTTCGTGTTCGTTACATTTAGAGAGTCGATGGGTGGTTCACGTGACGGCGGTGACGAGTTACCGAGCTGCGTCGACAGAGTGACGTCCAGCGGCGGGATGGGGGGAACCGGAGAGGAGCCGTAGCAGTGAGAGAACACCGACGCCAGCCGCTTAGTGATCACGTAGTCCTGCAGAGGGAAGACGACAGGAAGTCAGAGGACATGTCTCAGATGTTCAGGTGTACTGATGAGGTCATCAGCGAGGCGTTCAGGTACCTTGCTGGTCTCCAGCATGCTGAACATGAGCGGGACGCCTGTGGACAGCAGCTCGGGGGTGTAGTCCTCCGTCCTGATGGAGGGGAACTCAGTGAGGAGAGAGACGATGACTTTGTCCCGGCTCAGTTGCTGAGCTCTGTGGAGAGACTCCAGCCAGATGTGGAGCCTCCAGGGAACACCTGGACCAGGTGAGAAGGTGGAGCAGAGAGGAGACAGTTGAGACTGAAGCTGACATGTTAAAACACTCCGTCAGACACTCAGACGTGATGAGCTCACCCATCTCTCTGAGCTCCATGGTGACGTCCAGGTAACCGTGCTCGGCGCTGTAATATGCCGCCTGCTGCAGAGCTTTCATCCGGGCCTTACAGAGCCTGGGAACAGGACTCGAGGAGTCAGGAGATGGAGGCTTTGAATCTTCCTCCTCCTCCTCCACTCCTTCAGCCAGGATCTCCTCCAATGAGAGGACGTCCTCCTTCCTGTGCGGAGGCTGCAGCAGCAACCTCCTCAGGACGTTCCTGCAGAAGAAGAGAGGAGGCGACAGGAGAAGCTTCGTTAGATCACTCTGGGTTTAACGAGGGGAACAGAGATCCTGAGCCTCACCTGTCTCACCGCCTCCTCCGTCTGATCGTGTCTCACCTGTGTCCGTGCGCTGCAGCGTAGCTGAAGCAGTTCATTTCCTCGTACAGCGGTGACATCAGCGAGTTCCCATGATGCACTCTGAGCAAAGGGTCGGCTCCGTGGGCGAGCAGCAAACTCACCATCTCATAGTAACCTGAAGAGAGAGAGAGAGAGGCGTCGTCTGGAACTGAACTCACCTGTGTTGTTTGTACGTACATGAAATATTAAACACTTCTTCGCTAACGTACCTGCAGCGGCGGCGAGCTGTAGCGGCGTCTCAGCTGAGCTCTCCTGACCGTCCAGCAGGGCTCCGCCCTCCACGTCAGCTCCACCCTCCAACAACAGCTGATGACACAAGAGACAACAAGTTTACAGCTGACGCTGCCACACCCAACAGTGATGTCACAGTGTACTGCCACACCCTGCAGTACACTGTGACATCACAGCTGGTCTGGAGTCAGTTTGTTTGCCTCACCTGAGCCGCAGACAGGTGACTGTGCAGCACAGCGAACGTCAGAGCGACCCAGCGCCGGCTGCCGGGGTGAACCGAAGGGTGTCGGACTGAAGTGCCCGGGACCTGAACACACACACACACAGTCAGTCACGAGCCAGCTGTGTTGCAGACAGAGCTTTGCTGAGTCAGCAGATGTTTACCTGCAGGTCCAGGTGAGCTCCGGCCTCGATGAGTGTCTGAACCAGAGCTTCATCTCCAGCTGCAGCCGCATACATCAGAGGAGTCATGCCCTGCATGAACACACACAACACACACACACACACAACACACACCTCAGACTACACACACCTAACAGTCCGTTTCATTAACCACTGGCCTCGACATGTTGGTCACCTCTCTGCTGTGTGGATCTCTGACATCAACTCATTTTCAGTTTGTGATAACAAAAAGGTGAAAATTTGTCATAAATTAGCAGAACTGCGATCTGAGAGGAAAATCAGGACAGTTTGTTAATCTGTCGATCGTTTTCTGGATTCATTGATCACTTATTTGGTCCATAAAATGTTTCACAGAGCCCGAGGAGACGTCCTCAAACGTCCCAACAACACTTCACTGTTTACCGTCAGGACAAAAGAAAGCAAAAAATATTCACGTGAGGAGCTGAAATCAGAAAATTTGGACATTTTTTCTTCAAAAATGACTCAAAACGATTCACTGATGATCAAAATATCTGACAAATAATCAAATAATCCACTCTGAAATATACAGCACCAGTCAAAAGTTTGGACAATATTTCTTTGTTTTGATTATTTTCTACGCTGACGACATCAAAACAAACGTGGAATCACGAGGCAACCATAAAAAGTCAAATGTGTTTTATATTTTAGATTCCTCATGAGGTCGTCACCTGGAATGATTTTCTATAAACAGCTGAGCCTCGTCAAAACGTCGTCAAAAGTTCATTAGTTGAGTTTGTCATCTTCTTAATGAGTCTGAGACGGTCGGTTGTTGTTCAGAGGTCGTGCTGTGTGAACGGTCTGCAGCTGGATTTTAACGTCACGATGGAGGTGTAAAAAGTTTGACGTGTATCGATCAGAGCTCGCTTTTTGGTCATCGTTATTTTAAAAATGAATACTCTGCTGCCGACCCCCCCCTCACCTGGTCGTCATGGCGCCCCTCCCCCCTCACCTGGTCGTCATGGTGCCCCTCCCCCCTCACCTGGTCATCCATGGTGTTCACCCCCTCAGCTCCCAGCATCCTCGTGGCCTGATGGACCAGGTCGGCTCGGCCGCATGAGATCATCCTGAAGCCGAGATCCAGCGTGAACTTCCTGGAGGCAGCTTCAGCGTTCAGACACCTGAAGGACTGGAAGCAGCACTCGGACCTGCGGGGGAACAGAACCATGGAACCCGGTTCTACGCGGACCGTTCTAGACTAGTTTTTAAGACGAAGCTGATTGGCTGCTCACTTCAGCTGTCGGGGCTCGCAGTCCAATCCCGGGAGGAGCTGCCTGGCCGTCTGTCTGACATCATCGCTGTCCACCAATAGGCTGCGGCGATGTTCGGCGTGCACCACGGTGACCCGGATCCACTCCATGAGAGGAGGGAGGAGCAGGAAGGGCCTGCAGGACGTTCACACAAGACGCCGTCATCTTTAGATTCATTTCTTCAGCTTTTATTTTGATTTTTGAAATTAAATGTCAAGTTTTCGTTAAGTGTTCGGATCAGCTGATTTATCTGATGTGATGTTTGAATGTTTGAATCATTTTTCAGTGAATAATCTACAGTGAAACAAACAAAGGCTGCTGTTGTGTTCAGAGTAATCAGATTACAGGCTCATCATGAGGACACACACCTCTCTCTGCTCAGCGTCGTGGTCGGAGGCTCCAGGTTGGGGTTTTCCAGTGACTCCATCTGTGGGCTGGACAGGAAGTAGTACAGCGTTCGTAGAGCGTCCGCGGCCCACGATACCGACGGCTGATTGGCTGAGCGAGCCGCGCTGATGGAAGGACTCGAGCTGCGCAGACGCTGCATGTGGTGCATCGCCCGGGACACCAGATCACCTGCAGGATGACACCACCACCATCATCATCACCATCATCATCATCCATCATCCATCATCATCTTTAATAAACTAATAATTGATTACATGGAAATTTTATTAGAGGAGTGTGTCGTGATTTTTTGGGTGGAGTGGACTGACGGAGCTGCTGTGAGAGGTACCCATCCCTACTCTTCACGGATCTAAAACTAGTCCAGTTGCCCCAGACTTAACCTTTTTTGAAGAAAGGTGACCTGAAAGAACTTTGATGATCTGATTCACATTTAGTTGTAACACCATTATTCATCCTCATGAGTAACGTTGGATCCTGGTTCCAGACCTCGGACTCTCAGATATTTGTAGAGACCTCATGGACGCTGCTGGGAGTCGACTTCTAGAGGTAACTGATGACTCAGAGACTTAAAGTTTCTTTGTGTTTGGACCAAATTCAAACCTTCTCGTCGTCGTGAGTCTCTGAAGTTTCCTTTCAGACAGACGAGGCAGAGAAAGCTGAACAAACAGACGTGTTGTGTTAAAGTGCTTCGTGGTCATCAGACGGTCCATAAACGGCCCCGAACACTGAACCCACTCAGCTCTTTGACTTTCTGTGTAATGAGCGCTCAGATAATGAGCTACGGTGGCCTGCAGGGTCTGAGGGACGCCCTTGTTTCTGGATACAAGCCACGGGTTGTTATGTAACGACGGGGGAGCTGTGCGGCGTCTAACGAGCCGTCCCAGGAGACCAACGCCGGTCACAGCTTAAACAAACACACAAAACACAGGAGGCGAGTGTGGCGCGACACACACACACACACTTACTGAGCTCTGCGATGCTGCCCACACCGGTGGCGAGCAGAGCCTGCTCCAGTGTTCGCAGCTCCAGCTGGATGTAGGCGTCCTCCCTGCTCTCCATCGAGTCCTCGGGAACCTTCGTGTACGGGCTGACATGGGCCGGCAGCGACAGCTCACCTAAACACACACACACACACACACAGTTTTACAGACATCCTTCAGTGACTTTGTGTTTTAAATGAATGTTCATCATATTTTAGGTTTCATAATTCTGAGGCTGAAGATATGTGCTGCTGGCCACCGCCATGTTTGTAGTCCTTCCTCTTCCACCTCCGAGCTAATCTACCAGGCTGTGAACATGTTGGACATTTTAACATGGGGACCTACGGAGACCGACTCACTTCTGGAGCTTAATCAGCTGATGATGCAATGATGATACCTTCAGATAACTTTGTGCACCTCTGATGATGATGATGATGATGATTCTGCTTTGACTCCAGCTGCTGTGTGTCTGCTGCAGGACGCTTCAGTTCTCTGCACTGAAGCTGTTTCCATTGTTTGAAGATCAGAGTCAGCAAATACCCGATTCAACAAGGCACAATGGAGAGAGAGTGTGTGTGTGTGTGTGTGTGTGTGTGTGTGTGTGTGTGTGTGTGTGTGTGTGTGTGTGCAGCTTTGTTCAGCCTGATGTGTTAGATTTCTTTATTAAACAGTTCTGCTGGATTCTACTGAGACAAAAATACTCAAACATCAATAGAAACGTCTCTAACGTCACACTCTACTGAACATGACCATGTGATCACCTGGAGGCCCGCTGAGTGACACCTGCAATGACACCCACCTGTCGATTCACAGACATGGAGGTTTGCTGCTTGGAGCTCATTTAGGATGGACGTAACGTGCACGCTCTCCAGATAAACTGGAAGTTCAACTCTTATATAAGAGGCAGGACTGCCAAGATGGCGGCACGCTGAGCTTTAAAACAGCTCTTCAGGAACCTGTGGGAGACGCAGAGGTTGGCCCACACGGCCACTTCCTGCATGAGGCGGTCAGTTTGCCACTCAGCCTGAAAAACTACAACCTGCAGGCGGCGCTGTGCTGGAGCTGGTCGGGATGAGGAGGTGAGGAAGAGGAGAGGCTGATGGGGAGTGCGGGCGTCGCTTACGACAACCTCGCTGAACCTTTTAAATCCTGATGAGACTTAACAGGACTGAACGTTACCTCCTTCACAGTACGAAGACAACACGCCATCACCTCCAAACACAAAGCAGCTTCTCCATCTGACAGACGTCGTCCGGCACCTTTGGGACGACGTGTTCAACACGAGGCCGATCACCGATTGAACAGATTCATCAGTCCGACGTGAAAACACACCTCAGCTGAAGAAAGAGGCGAGTGTGTGTGAACAAGAAACTATTCATGAGCAACAACAGGAGACCAGTCTGCAGAGGACAAAGCACAAATCACTGTTTTCTAATCCATACCTGTGTCACACACACACACACACACACACACACACAGATTAAGTCATTTCCTGCTCGTGTGTTCATGTGGCTGAATAAAAACAGAACGCTGAACAACCCCAGAGTGTGCAACCGCATCCTCAGTGTGTGTGTGTGTGTGTGTGTGTGTGTGTGTGTGTGTGTGTGTGTGTGTGTTCGAGATGAAAACAGAGGCACAGTCACTGGGCCTAAGAAACAACAGGTCTTTTCTGCTGCGTGGTATAATGCTGCAAGTGTTTGGTCGGGACAACAGAACCACAGAGAGCAACGAAGGTGTGTGTGTGTTTATAGGAGTGTGTGTGTTGGAGGTCAGGCCCACCTCAGTTAAGGCTAAGCTGAGTCCAGCAGCACAAACAGACTCTGAATCTTACGCAGATAAAACTGAGCTCTGCTGACTCTGAAGTTTGTTGGATCATAAAGAAAAAAATAAAAGTTAAGTTTGATTTTTGGAGTCAAATAAATTTATAAAGCATATTAAAAATGTGACAGTAGAGGATGTTAGCTCTGACTTTGGGCTCAGCAGCCTCTATGGACATAATGGCAGAGGAGAAGAGAGCGAAGAGGACGCTGACGGAGGAAGCTAAGAAGAGAAAAGGAGAGAGTGAGCGAGCAAGAAGCCGCCGGACAAGAGTAAATCTGGGACTGACTTTTAGTGGTTGGTGAGAGCTTGGTGAAATAAAAGGCTGAAAGACAGACGCCGAGCTGGGCTGACTGCTGCTGGACTAGTCAGTAATATTAGCTGCTGCTGTGTCTGCTGTTGGTGACCTGGTTGATGTTTGGCTGTTAGCAAAGTTGTCGACTCGCTAGTTTTTGATCAGAAGTAATGTAATCAGAACAAATACTCGAGTACAGCTGACATAGTTACCACAGAGAGACTACACTCTGATTACACTCGCATTAACTTCACAGATACCACACTTTGTGATCAGTTAGGACAAAAAAAAAAACCTCTGCTCATGAACTCGTCAGAATTGGCGGGAAGATTTGTTTTGGCAGTGTAATCTGCTTAAACCCGGGTTAGGCCCTGTTGGCTCAGGCCCTCACACAGTTGACACAAGGCTTTACAGAGATGAAGTCAGAACCAGCAGTCAGCAGTGATGAGGTGACGTTAACAACATCTCGTTAAAACATCCAGACGGGGGACCCACATCAGCTCCTGTCACAAAGACGGGCGGTGTTTAATGAAAGAGGCGCGTAAAGTCATCAGCCTCTAACGAATCATGTAGCAGTGATTGTTTCATCGTCTTCTGTCCTTCAGTCTTAAGTCGGACTATCATGAGAAAACACTGCAGCCTGCCTTCTGTTTTATAGTTTTACATAAAGACCAGATGGAGAAAACATTACTTGACGTTTGGTGGTGGATTACTCTGTAATCTGACTCAGTATCACACTTCCTGTTCGTCCTGAGCTGCCTCGCTCTGAGGATCAACACAAAGCTGACAAACTCACCAGCACAGACACTGAAAATGATGCAGCCGGCATGTAACACCTCACTTTTAGCCTCATAACCCCAAAATCTGCCACCTTTCCAGCTAGTCTAGTTCCCGAGCCAAATCCTTACGGACTGAGCTACTTCTTGTGTATGAAGTTGCTAATCCGACTGCAGAGGAAGTCCTGGCCCGGATATCCGTTATCAGAATATCCACAGGCTACAGAAGAAGACCCAAAACATTGGCGTTGCCCCCAGAGGATAAATCATCTGATGATAGCTGAGGGGTTCACGTCCATCTTTCTTTGAAGAGAGAGAAATCTGGGGCAAACAGACTCGAAGGTTGGTGCATCTTGTCTTCATCACCTGTTGTGTTCTTGGATCTTTTTCCTCAAAGGTCCAGTTGGCCAAAAACTGAGCACATCCCTCAAATGTTGGTATTACTTTTCTCTTTCTTGGGCACTCGTTGGCTCTTTAATCAGCCCTGTGCTGCAGAGTTAACACCTAACTTGTGTTCTAGTGGGTGGTGAGAGTCGAAGAGTAGATACTGGTCCAGGTCCAGCTGCCCCAGAATGAACTTTTCTCAAAGTTGGTACCAAAACTTTGTGGATTCAGAGGTCTGGAACCAGGTTCAAGAGACGGGATCTTTTCCCTCCATTTAATGTGAAATATTTGTGTTTTCCAATTTAACATCTTTGGTTTTGAACTGCAAAGATGTCACAAAATGTTTGACATGAATCCAGAGGAAGATGATTTGTTTCATACAGCGTCCATGTTAAATCTACAGCCCTCATAAAAACAGGAAAAATCAGATGTCAGTGAGTGGAAACTGGATCTGATGTTTGTGGACTGGACACAGTGAAGATGTAAATCTGCTTACTGCAGCGATCTGAGGAGCATGATGACATTACAAGCTGCTCACGCTGGGGAAGCTTTTTCTCACATTTCACTGCTGGGATTTACTTTTATCATCAGATCGGGCCGAACTGTTCGGCCACTCGGTGCTCCAACAACGTCTTTATTAAAACCTGAGCGGGGTAGCAGAGTGTGTCGTGTTGTACGAGGGTTGTGTGTGTTTTGTCGAGGTGGGGTGGTGGACGGCTTCTCCCGCCCTGGACAGCAGCTACAGCGGCTGTTTGTTTAGCCGAGCAGCCGGCACTCGGAGCCGTGAAGCTGAATGAGAGCTCCTTTGTGTCGTCGGTGTGGGTCAGAGGCTAACAACACTCGCTCATTTACTCTACCCGCTTCTTCCTGTTCGTTCTCATGGGACAGGGGTCTGAAACACATATCCCAGCATGCAGTGGGGGGCGGAGAAACATGGTGGGGGTCCATCTGAACTGGTGTTTATTCACTGAAGCAGCTTCTGGTCTTTAGATTTATAGACATTCAGTGCCGTTTGTTGGAGAAATAGCGTCCTCTTCACTCTCTTCTCCTCTGCCATATGTCCATAGAAACTGTTGGGTTCTTCTTCTTCTTCTTCTTCTTCTTCTTCTTCTTCTTCTTCTTCTTCTTCTTCTTCTTCCATCCTGGCTAACAAACTGAGCTAACAGCAGCTACAGCTTGATTGACCTGATTACAAGTCAGTCATCTGTTACTTTATGAGAGAAAAGTTATGATGTTCCTTTGAGGTCCATTTAGCCGGAGCTTTCAGTCACATCACAGTCTTCCTCAGCTGATATCATCGAGGATCTTTGACTTCCGCCTCCGCGTTATTACCCAGAGTGCCTGTTTCCTGTCTGAGGGGGGTTTCCCATCAGACTTCATGAGCTGATCTGGAAACTCTCCGAGCAATTTCATGCCACCATGGAGTCAGTCTGTGAAGGCCGTATCCCATGAGCCACTGCTGCACTGCGACAGCCTCACGGGAGGCTCTTTAATTGTTTTAACATCGTTTGGAGGAGAGTTGTTCGAGTTTCCTCTGAGAAAACGGAAGAAGAACCAGTTTCATGTTTCAGATTCAGACGTCTGTTTCCTTCATCAGTTATCATCCGACAGAAAACAGGAAGCTTCTCCTGGTGAGATCAGGTCACACGTGCAGAGTCACACACACACACACACACACACACACACACACACACACACACGTGTGTTTTTAGGAGGCGATGGACCGTGATTGTTTTCACTGGTGAACATGTGACTCTTCACACACAGTCACTCCTCCTGTGTGAAGTCTAGAAGATAACTGTCTCCTGGCTTTAACTTCACTGCTCACACCCCAAAAATCACTCATTTAAGACAATGTGACACATTTTATCACAACTGAAACTTTAAAATCATTTTTGTTCAAGTTCAACCTGTAAAACTAAATAAATTTAGATTTAACCAAATGAAATAAAAAACAGCTGCAGCTCAATGAATGCATTAAATATTAAATATTCATTATAATGTCAGAAAATGAAGGTAAGCCTTTAATATTGTAACTTCTGTGTGACAAACAAACTAATTTAAAACTCAAAGTCTGAGCTCTGTGTTTGATGCATGACTTATGTTAACCTTTGTGTTCTGTAATTATAATGAACATAAATGTGTGAAGAGGTATTTGAACTCACCATTGGCATTCTTGCCACAGATCAGGTGCTCGTAGACCTGCAGCAGCCCCCACAGCTCGGCGTCGTTGTTCACGGCTCCCTCCAGCAGCTCCGCGGTCACCGGGCAGCAGGTGAGCCCGCTGTCCTCCTCCTCCTCCGCCGCCGCCTGCAGCGCCCGTCCGGCCACCTCCTCCACCAAACTCTCCACGCATGCTGCCAGGCAGACCGCGGCGTACTCGTGCACACGCACCGACACGCGTGTCTCCACCATCCACCTGAAGAAGCGGCCCACGGACAGAGTCAGCCCGCAGCGCGCAGACTTGCTCCGCTGATGCGCGGCGTCCCCGGAGCTCATGCAGTGCAGGGACACCGCCTTCACCGCCGAGGAGATGCACTTCTCGGCTAAAGCCCAGCTCAGCACCAGCCTCGCCGCGCTCTGGACCTCCAGGCGCGTACACCGCCTGTGGAGCTCGCTCAGCCGCTGCGCCTCCCGGGAGATCCGCACCAAAGCTCTCCGGAGCAGGACGGACAGCCGGTGGACAGCTTCCCCGGTGAACGACGCATTCGAACCCGCGACTCTTCGCACGATTTCCCGCAGCTCCCGCTCGGTCCAGGGATACTCCTCCAGCTCGGGCAGGCAGGGACACTTGGCCAGGACGTCCGCCGCGTCCTCCGGCAGCGTGCTCACCGTGTCCCAGCTGCCGTTCCTGCTGTAAAGAGAGCCGGGGTGCTGCCACCAGGTACCCCGGTGAGGAGTGCTCGTGTGCGGCTGAGACTGCCCGGACCTGCCGGAGGAGGACAGGCTGAGGGACGGGCAGGGGTCCCCGGCCACGTAGCCTGAATCCAGACTCAGGTCCTCCAGGGTTTTCACCAGAACACTGCCGGACATGATGCTCAGTGAACGGACCAGAACTTTCCCATCAAACAAAGTTTCAGTCCCGGTCTGAACTCCACACTGACCTGCTGAGCCGCAACCAACCACAATATGAAGTCTGCACACGGACCAATCAGAACCGGACTGCAGTGACAGCACAGGTGAGTTCGTCACCGCCGGACAGCGCCCCCGTGTGGACACAGCCCGGACTAACAGAGCTGCGTTCAGAACCAGAACAGGACAAACGAGACGTCGATTTTCAAAATAAAAGCACACCATCAGGCTGTGTTTCAATGATAGTCAATATCTTTCACATTGAGGAAATATATTTTTAAATAAATCATCATGTTTGTTTCATTTTCTGTTTTATCCAGAAAACACAAAAGGTAAACTGCAGGTGACCTGCAGCTTTAAATCAGCTGTCTCATGTGTTGTCATGTGGATATTTTGTTCTGTAATTACTGAAAGATTTTCATTAACCATTGATTATTTGTTCTCTATTTAAGCAATATTACAGAGAGGGTGCCAGTAATAAGTTAAAGCTCACCCTCCAGTGTAATACTGTGATTATACAACAATTACCAACTTAGATCAAATATAGAATCAAAGATTTTCATGTTTTGGGGCGATTTGCTCTCAAAAAAACATTTCTGCTCGTTTCTGTTCTGACCTCCAGCAGCAGACTCCTGTATGTAATGAACAGTTCACTACTCCAGCAAGTAGCCCGAGCCTTAGTAACGACCTAGAGTTCCCCAAACTGAATAAATCCTCACATATAAACTGCTTTGTTAGTTCAGTCTTGTAGTGACTCAGATACCTGCTGACAAATGTTCCATGGACAGATTAGCTCGCTCCGTATCAGCGACTCACCTGCACAGGTGATGGAGGATGATCCAAACATTTCAGTAACTTGTAAAGTCCAAAAGTCAAAATGTTTGAACAAAGATGGATGGAATCAAAATGAACAACATGTTTTTATCTAAATATTCCTCTTCAGTCCACCTTTAGTCTGAAAAAACATTTTCTCTGAGCTCACTGAACTGTTTGAACACAAACGAGGTTCACACCTGTATTAACGAGGTAACACAGGGCACAGTTTCTTGCCATATGCCCGCAGCCACCAGGGCACAAGCTGCAAGTTCAGCCTCATGTTTTGGAGTTGCACTGTCTCTATTTCAAACAAAATTTGTGCATGCATTCACAAAGTTAAAGTTTTGGATGTTGTACTTTCTAATTCAAAAGAACCATTGTAACACAAATTAAATTATTTAAAGTGCACTGCTAGTTCTGCCCTCAGTAACAATACAGGTTAAGACCATCAGTTAGATGCAAGTTGTCCACTTTGTAATGCACTGCAAAATATATGCAAACATATTTCCTCTACACCACATGGTGCTCATCACTCATTCACCTTCATTTTTATGACTTTAACGAGTATAATGTCTGAAAGTGACAACTTGCTTTTACACTGTATCCTGAAATGTTTCATGTAAAAACAGATTCAGAATTTGTGCATTAGTGAAACACAGCTGCAGTTATTATATGAATATTTGCTTCTGTTCAGTTTTGCTTGGTAACCTCAGGAGCTGTTTGAAGGGGGTCCAGTCCAAGCAGAGCCAGAGGGATCTTCAACAGCTCCTGACCAGCAAACAGCAACATCACGATATAACTGTTCTTACTAGTTTTATTGTTTGCACATTAATATGGAGGCTGCTCCATTGTATTTTTATTAATTAAAAGTTAAACAAACAGCTAGAAATGGCCCTAGGTACACACCTGTGTTAACGAGGTACACACCTGTGTTAACGAGGCAGTCTAACAGCTCCATGACACAGAATATTCATTAAAAAAGCTGAAATAGTAAATTCAGATGTGTTACTTTATTTATTCATGACTTATTCATATTTGTTTACATGTTTGTTTTCAGGATGTGACAATGTTGAGATGGTGGAGTAATCAGATTGCTCGGTCGGACCTACTTGTTGTATAATCAGGATGTACACCAGTACTACTACTTTCAGTCAGTCTTTCAGTCAGTCTTTGGTGAGTCTTCATGTGTGTTTTCAGTCTTCGGTCAGTCTTCCAGTCTTTGGTGAGTCTTCATGTGTGTTTTCAGTCAGTCTTCAGTCAGTCTTGCAGTCTTTGGTGAGTCTTCATGTGTGTTTTCAGTCAGTCTTGCAGTCTTTGGTGAGTCTTCATGTGTGTTTTCAGTCAGTCTTCCAGTCTTTGGTGAGTCTTCATGTGTGTTTTCAGTCAGTCTTGCAGTCTTTGGTGAGTCTTCATGTGTGTCTTCAGACAGTGGCTCTGGGTGAAGTCTTTGTCACAGAGGGGACAGTGGTACGGTCTCTGTCCGTTGTGGACTCTCATGTGGACGCTCAGGTATTCTTTGCGAGCGTACGCGTTCCCGCAGACGCTGCAGACGAACGGCCTGAGGTCGGAGTGAGTCTTCAGGTGATTCTGCAGAATGCTCCATCTGTTGAAGCTCCGTCCACACTCTGAACATTCGTACGGCCTCTCTCCAGTGTGGATCATCACGTGTCTCCTCAGAGCTCCTTCAGAGGACAGTGCTTTACCACACTGTCCGCAGGTGATCTTGTCCTCGCTGTGCGTCTTCAGGTGAGTCTTCAGCTGTCCTCGAGTGTGGAAGGTTTTACAGCAGACGTCGCAGAGGAACGTCCTGTCTCTGTCCGTGTGGATCTTCTCGTGTTCTTTCACTTTTCCCGGAGTTAAGAATCGTTTCCCGCAAACCGGACAGCCGTAACGTTTTTCCCCAATGTGTCGCAGCTTGTGTTGGGACAGACTTCGAAGGTCGCCGACGGTTTTGGCGCACACGTCGCAGCGGTAAGGCTTCTCACCTGTGTGGATCCTGCTGTGAGTCCTCAGCTGCTGTTTGAAGCCGAAAGACTGACCGCAGACGTCACATTTGTGCGGTCGGTCCTCAGCGTGTTCCCACTGGTGAGCCTTCAAGTTAGACTTGCACGTAAACGCTTTCTGACAGACGTCGCACGTGTACGGTCTGTTTCCTGTGTGCGTGACGTCATGTCTCCTTAGACCAATAGCAGAGAGGAAAGACTTTCCACAGACGTTACAGATGTGAGTTTTCTGATGCCCCTGAAGATGACTCTGCAGCTCCTCTGAGGACTCTGAACGTTCTCCACACACTCCGCAGAGTCTCTCCGGATCATCCACGTGACTCCAGGCGTGTTTTACCAACATGTTCGTTGACCCGCGCAGAGCGTGACACACTTTACAGGATGGACGAGCGTCACGGTTACAAGCCGACGCCTTCAGAGACGACAGCCGCCGCCGCTTCATCTTCGATGGGTCACGTTCAGCTTCGCTCTCCCTCGGCACCTCGTCATCTCGGTCTGGTTTCCAGTCATCGTCATCATCTTCTGATGTTCCTTCTTGTTCTTCGTCTGTTTCTATTTGTCGTTGCCATGTTGAGTTGCTGGACAGATGATCGTCTTTGTTGCTGTCAGAACTGAAGGTGGAGACAAACAGTTGCATGGTTTAACCTTCACGTTGTGTGCACAGTGTCTCCTGAAGATGAACACATTGAGAACATCTCATCTGTCTTGAACTCACCTTGTATGGAGTCCGTCTGCGTCTTTGTTGTTTCTCTGTGGGGGATGAAGTTGCTCCGTGCTGGTTGCCGGCAACTTTTCTGCTCTCTGAAAGAAATCAACAGTCGATACAATCATCAGCTGACTGACCGCAGCCGTCCTGTCATGTGGTACACGTCGTTGGCAGGAAGTGGATGATCTACCTTTGCTCGGACGTACAGGGTTGATCTTCTCCTCGTGGACCTGATGGACTTTCTGATCTCCTCTGGCGTCAGCGTCTGGAGCTTCAGTGGTGTCAGTTTTCTGGTTTCATCAGCGGTGAAGACCTCAAACCGCTCGGTTATCTGAGGGAAGGTGGACCTCAACAGGTCCAGGAAGTCCGGCTCCTGCAGGCCTCGAGGACAGCTCAGGACCTGGATCGCTGACATGAAAAAAGACGAGCTGAACATGTTTAAAAAGTGAGACAACATCCTGAAAGGACACGTCACCTTTCTGATGGACTCTTACCGTCTTGTTTGAGTGTATCAGTGTCCTCTAACAGACACACTCTGAGGTCCAGAGGACGTCTCCTGTCCTTCACCTCAGACGGACCACTGCAAGAAAATCATCAGATCAAACAATGAAAGTACGACGAGTACTGTAACGTACTGTACGGTGACGTCATGTCATATATGAACCTTGCATGTTGTATGTGGTGACCCGGGTCACTCTGATCCTGATCAGGACCAGCGCTCTGTACCGGAACCTCAGCGGACTCTTCATCTTCAGCTTCATCTTCCTCGGCATGGCCTGAGACGTCCATGCTAGGCGAGTCATCCCCATCTGGACACGATCAGGAAGACAAAGAGAAAAACCTTGAAGACAGTGAGCATGTACAGAAGTTACTAACGCACTGTAAAAATACTAACGGTCACTTCAGTCAGTCAGTCTGTGGACGTTTACACGAGTGTGCAAGTGCACAAGTGGACAAATGAAGGAGTGGACGAGTGGACAAGGGGACGTTTGAGCAGCTGTCAGTTTTTGGCTTCATGTCCCGGACACACGGAGGTTTATTGTTTTTCTTGTTTCAGGACTGTTGATCCCGTCCCGTGTCCGGGAGGTGTTACACCGAGCCCGACCCAAACCCGAGTAACACAAACAGAACTGCTGTCACACCAGGCCGGCGCCGGTGGACAGTTACTCCAACAGGAAATAAAAAAAGGTCGGCTCAAATCAAATCCAATGACATTTCAAGGACTTTCCAGGCCCAGTTCCCACAAATTCAAGGACCCAAGGAGCGTAGCCTGAGACACTTTGTTCACTCCAGTTTGCAAAGACGGTGGAAAGTTTCTGGTAAATTTCACAAAAATATTAAACAGAAATATATTTTCAAGTTAAAAGGACAAACTTTTGTAAATTCCCATTTATTCCCATGGAAAGTTTCCAACTGGAATTTTTCCACCCTCCTTCCAGCTGGTTCTACATGTTTCTGTTGTTAATGTGAGATGTAGAACATGTACTTTTACTGCATGGTACTTCAGTAATAGTACTCGAACATGTAACGACACGTGTTAAATCCGACATGTGAGTATTTGTGAAGAAGTATCCGGTAGCTCGAGGCTGTACTTGAGTAAAAGTACTCTGTAACGTCCCTGCTCCTCATCTGTCACGTCAGATCAGCTGATTTTTAAAATGACAGTTACACACCGATCCGACAGAGGGCGACCTGCGGCTGCAGCAGGACCTCCAGCTGCCTCCTCTGCCGGCAGATCTCCTGCCTCAGAGCCGAAGCCTCCTCCTCATATCCGGCCACGGTTCTCTCGACCGCCGCTAAGATTTCCCGCGCGGCTGTCGTCAGCTTCTCGGCCACGATTCCTCTCAGGATGTCCGCTTTGGACGGTTCACCGTGCGCCGGGCCCGCCGGGTCCACCGGCGGAACCGACGGCACGTTCACTGTCGACATTTTCTCCGCGCCAAGTCTTCGTCTTCTTCCTCCTGTGTGACGTTTGACGGCAGATGACGTCATTGTTAGTGTTGTATGTGATGGGAAGTTCGGTTCTTTTTAGCGAACCGGATCATTTGACTCACCAAGAAGAGCCGGCTCTTTATTTCAGCAGTTATACTTCTCATAGTTCAGCCAGATTCAGTGACTTATGATTTGTATGTGTACACATGTATCACTTAAATTATTCAACACATTCTTTGTACTGAAGTATTCAAAAGTAAAAATTACATTTTTTAATATCAATAAATTAAATCAACGCAGCCCGCGTCAATTTAACACCGAGCACCTCGAGCCACCGAGTCATTTATTCTGACTTTAAAAGATACTCTTGTATCTGTGATATGCAGATATCACTTTAATATTGGCTGCTGATACGTCGCTCCTCTGAGCTGATTAGAAACAAGGCACTGAATATGAACAGTTTGTAAGGGTTAATCTCTGATGGCATAGTGTACCTTTAAATATGGGCTATTACTATATGAGCTGTGATGTGATGTGACGGTCGTCCTCCTCCTCCTCCTCCTCCCTCCTCCTCCTCTTCTCCTCCTCCTCCTCCTCCTCCTCCTCCTTCTCACCCACAGATCGCTCTCCTTGGGGATTGTTCAGGTGTTGCATGTCGAACTAGCTCTTTCATAAACCACATTTACCCAAATTTAGGCCTTTATTTCAAAATAAATCCCATAAATGTGTGTATTTTCTGACAGTCCTGATTCAAATCAGTCACGTTTGTCAAACAGAAGAAAACACTCAGAAAACACTCAGAAAACAAAGGAAGATAAAAGTTGTATTGTTTCAGCTCCAGAGTTTCATCAGAAGATGACGCAGATTTACAACAAGGATCCAACACTTTGTTTTAACGTTCACGCTCTGACCTGAAGTGCTCCACGATGTCTCACTGTTTTAACTTCATCTCATTTATCTGAAAGCTGATTAACTTGTGGTTACTTTGATACGTTTCTGCACTGAAATACAGTCAGATGTCACATCATTCAAAATAACGGCATAAACTGCAAAACTCTGAATATTTCTCGTGTGGTCTGTCGTCGTTTGGATCATTTCTAAATGTTTAAACTCTTTCTACAACATTCCTACTCTAAAGATAGAGACATGCTTGAATTAACCACAAGATGTCAGCCTTTCACTACGCACAGAGCTGAAGAAACTGGGTCTAACTTGTGTTCTACTGGGTCTACAGTACTGTACATTTCTAAGCACAACATCTAAAATCCACGTCGTCCTCTGAAGGATTAAAAAACAAAGGCTGCTTCCGATGGAGATATTCCAGTTCTTGAAAAAGGATGAGCGCTTCTTAAACGACCTGGATTCTTCTTAAGAGGATAAAACAATAAATTACTGAGCCTGAAAACTACTTATTTAAACTGAGCTCAATACGTTTCAATGTGTACAATCATAACAGTGAGCCAGCTCACCATGTCAGGAGGTCAGAGTTCAGTCCGACGCCTGAAAGTCCTCGTGTTGTGTTCCTCCATGACGTCCACAGAAGAACTGAAGCTGACCCGGATAAGGCATCGAGACGTTAGTACAAAAAATAAAACTGTGACTCTGCTAGCAAACGTTTTACAAAGGCTGACTGAGCGACACGTTCTCGAGCAAACGTTACAAAACTACAAAAATGTGTCCGTTATTGTAAAGGGAAGCCTCAGAGACGTCTGTCCAACGCTCCAGAGTCCTGTGAGGTCCGGTCCGGTCCACGTCTCCTGTGAGAACCAGGTCCGCCAAAGTCCAAGAACCACGAGCACAATATTTGATATAAGATGAGCGAGTCTGAAGGCTGAAGACGCTGAGGTGGAAGGTAACGATGTGAGATGAACTCTGCAGACTGAGGTTAAAAGTATTAAATATTAAATAGTTCTTTAAATTTGGGCCAAATTTTCTCCCTAATTAAGCTGAAAACGTTAAATCCTACACTTCCCAGAATGCAACTCCAGATTTTCTGTTAATGTGTTGCCACTTGAGCCCAGAACGGGCCATAGTTTCTTGAGGGTGAGGCGAGGGGGGCTGTAATCAGAACCTACACCACTAGATGACACTAAATCCGGCAGACTGGACCTTTAACGGTTTGTAGACCTTAATTTGAGACAACTGAAGGAAAGTCCTCCTCAGAGGAAGAACTGGACTTTAGTTTAACTGATTCTGAGACACTAAATAGATCCAAACCCGGTTCAGGACTAAACATCCTGACCCGGACGACGTCACACTGTCGCCTTAAAGAGGACACTTTACTAAACTGATGACATATTTTAAAGCAATTATTGCCTGACACTGATAACCCGCCTAAACCGGACCTTTACAGAACCAGTTCAGATCCACGGACACATGATCCAGTAATAACCGGAGCGGGACCACGACAATCGATACGTTGGTGCTCGTTTCATGAAATGTCCGGCGCCAGCGTTTCCTCTGATGCTTCACTCGAGTCCTGGTTCTGGTTCTGGTTCTGGTTCTTGTTGGTGGTCAAAGCCGAGGCCTGCTCCAGGAGCTGGACCAGGTAACTGTCCTCAGCCCTCTCTTCTGCAGACAGTTCCTCACACAGAGCCACAACTGAAGCCGGCGAGTCCGCCTGGGCGGCAGGCGCTGGAGGAGTCCGTGGGGCCTGGCAGGAGGACTGGTCAGTGGTGACGGCTGAGCGAGTGGCCACAGAGGATTCATCCGTAGAGACTACATCTGTGATCTCGCTCCCCTGATCCGGCGGCGAGGGGGGACACACTGGGACCGGTGCTGGACTCCCCGGGGGCTGGTAAGGCGGAGGCCCCATCAGCGGGGAACCGTCGGGGGTGAGCGGGGCCTGGCTGTGGATGATGACGGGATCCGGGGATGGAAGCGGGGCCTCCTCTACGTCCACGGCGTCCAGATCTCTGGGGTCCTTGGAGGGGCTCTGGTCTGGGGATATGGAGTCAGGCTGGTGGGAGATGATGTGGAGGCTCAAGCCTGCTCTGGGGAACCCGCTGGCT